>CAKLNU010000834.1:1955000-2395000 GCA_922788865.1 Poeciliopsis turneri | reverse complement strand
TCAGAAAGTCAATTATACATAAGGTGCAAAAATATATTTAGAGCAAATCGAATCAAAGTATTTTTCGAGTCAGAGTTGAGAAATTACAATACAAAAATAAAATAACATTTTAAGAGCTTTTCCAGGTTTGGGTGTTTTACCTGCAGGGATGCGATGTGTACATACTTATGAAATGCAAATGTTTCAAACAGCTCAGCCACTGAATACCATCTGCTAAAGTTCTCAGAGAAAAAAAAGAATAAGACAATGGGTAATTCCATAAACAGCTGGCACGGTGTAACGTTGATAGAAACATTTTCTCCAGAGTATCGGTATCAATCAAAACCTACAAGGTTTTTGCAAATTGGAGAACATAGTTATTAAAACAACCATGAAAAGAACATTTTTCATACTTGAACAAACTGAAAATGATTTTTTTTAACACTTTAATGCACTTCAATAGCTGTGTGAATTTGTCAGAGACCTTTAAGCTGAAAAATAGTTGTATATCACAGAATGTTCAAAAGCTTGTATGATCCATCCATCCATCCATTTTCCGTCACCCTTCTCCCTAACGGGGTCGGGAGTTGCTGGTGCCTATCTCCAGCTGCGTTCCGGGCGAGAGGCGGGGTTCACCCTGGACAGGTCGCCAGTCTGTCGCAGGGCAACACAAAGACAAACGGGACAAACAACCATGCACACACACACTCACACCTAGGGAGAATTTGGGAAGGCCAATTAACCTGACAGTCATGTTTTTGGACTGTGGGAGGAAGCCGGAGAACCCGGAGAGAACCCACGCATGCACAGGGAGAACATGCAAACTCCGTGCAGAAAGACCCCGGGCCGGGAATCGAACCCAGGACCTTCTTGCTGCAAGGCAACAGCGCTACCCACTGCGCAGCCCCAGCTTGTATGATATGAAGTGCAAAAACAGTTAGTTCTGTTTATATCACTGTACAATAAAACCCAGTGGTGCACTGATTTATTGGCTCCCATTTCCTTCATTTTGGAAGATCACCGATCAATAGATGCGTGCGTGCGAAGCCGATCTTTTCCCCTGACCTTATCGACCTCAGCTCACCTTCAAAGTCCTGAAAATGCTGATGCATCTCGAAGCATTCTGAGCTCTATCTGCAGAGCAAGCAATAGGAAACGTCAAATCTTGAATTTCTGTTAGGAGAAACTTTTTGTGAATTTTTCAAATGCCCGGAGCTGATGCACTATGGTCCCAACTATGTCCTTCCATATTTCCAATGTACCAGGCATTGAAAAGATGAATACTGACGGTGTTTTGTCAGTGTTATCAGAGAAAATTCGAGACTGAGCCTATGAGGAAGAGTTTTTAAGACGGGGGCAAATGAGCTTTAAAAATTCAAATATAAGGAATACAAGTGTGTTCCGACAAAAGAAAGTGGAGTTTAAAGAGTTGGCGGTGAAGCTGAGGATGTAAATTACAACCATTCGAAGGCACCGAACACAAAGGAAGGACTTTAATGTTCAGCTGGGAAAAAGAAGAAAAAATCTCCAGCTGCATGTTGTTAGCCAGAAATACAAAATCAGCTGCTGGGGAGAAGAAAACACACAGTGAAATGCTTCCCAGGTGCTTCCTCCATTAAACCTGGAAATGTTTGGCTTTTCAGAATCCATTTTTATTTCCAAGAACTCTGCCTGTGGTTTCAGTCAAGCATTCAACAGAGGAGTTCCCTGAACCACAAATTGGTCCACTGCAGGGATAAAACCATATTCCACAAAGCTTTTCTGTGTGATATTTCACGGCGGTCTTTTTAATATCATTTTGACACCAAGAATAATTGTTACAGCGGAGAGAAAATCGAGTGCAACCAAATGGATTTAGAAGTCACCTTGACAGGAAAGGAGTCCACCTGTTTAGGTGCGATTTGATGATGCGATGGGGGCCAAAGCCCAGCCCTAATGCAGAAGATCCCCTTGTTTATGGTTGGTTGTTAGGTTTAATGGTAAAGTGTGAATGAAGCTTTAGGTAAGGATAGGGTTAGGAATAGACTGATGGTTAAAGTGAGGGAAAATGTATTCACTTCCGTTCGTTTTAGTATCTGTACTTATGCCTAACCCTGGCAAAGTCCCATCAAGAGTCCAAGTACAAGAGTGTGTGTGCATGATTGTTTGATTTGTCTTTGTGTTGCCCTGGCGACCTGTCCCGGTTGAACCCCACCTCTCGCTTATGGATAGGCACCGTTTTAATATTAAAAACTGACATCCTAAAATGTATATATGATTAGAAAAATCACACCATTTTCAAACAAACTGACTAAATGTGAGGTTCCAGGTTCTCATTTTGGGAAACCAATACAAAACCATCCAAACAATTCTACCAAAAAAGAAAAAAAAGTTAGAGATCTACTGAAGCGGATTAGCATGAGCGAGATTTATCGGTCCATGAAAAAGTCTTCTGTCCTACAGCCTGGTCGCAGGGCCCATTAGAGAGCATGGCTGGCGGCACACTGAACCGTGTCCACCCCGCCGGCTGCACCCCGCTGCACCGTGCCAACAAGCGAACGGAGGGCGTTTCACAACTTGACACTGATCCCGACAACAGAACAACTGCTTGTCAACAAGACATCCTATTATCTGTTTGCTCCGATTAAACATTCCCGCATTTAGTTGCCCTGATGAGCCAGTCGGACGATGAAAATCTGAGGGGCTGAGATGACCAGGGATGGGGAGGGGAGGAAGGATAAATAAATAAAAAATGAGGCTTGGCAGCTGTTGTAGATCACTGAGTTGGAAGAAAAAAGGCACTGAAAATGTCATCCACTTGTGTGGGAAATGCCCAGCTGGAAAAGCCAAAACCCGGGATGTTTTCTTGATATTTGTCACATGTGCCAGGAAATCCATGGACTTGACGCAGTCGGTCCAGATGTAATTGTTGCCAATTTTCTCCGACAGCAATTTCGGGTGGTTTAGGGGGGAGAACAAGACTATTTGTTTCATCTGTTCCTGACTGCTCTCTTGTTGACCTTTAAAAATCCTCACTCTTATTCGAGCATGACGGCTTTAAAGCCCTGCCGACTTAACTTCTGATTGCTTGCAAACACTATCGTGTTGGTACAAAGGAAAGGCAGTTGGATGTTAAATAAAATAATAAAACTGGGACTGAATCCACAGTTATACTACTTCATTTTTTTATAGAGCAAATACTGTTTAAACATTAATATTAGTGTTTTAAACCAGATACAATTCCTCAAAGTTTCCTCTCAAGCATGCACACAGAGATTACACCGTCATAGTATGGGTGTTTAAAGTACCGCTGGGCTAAGGAAGCCCAAAGAGGCCACATGCCATCAAACACAGCCCCTGATGAAGTTAGCTACCCATCAGTATTTGAAAAATAAAATTGATACATATTTAGTAAAAATGTAAAGTCACAATCACGAACAGTGCTTTTGCATTTTTGTCACATTTACAAAATTAAAAAGACAGCAACAGAATATGTCATCTTATAGCTCAGTGTCCGAAGTCCAGTAATTTGAGCTGTATACCAGAAGTTGATCCTAAATATTGATACCCAGTCGGTATCAGTATCGGATCGACACTAGTGTGGCGAGATTGACACGTTAGGTTCAGATTCTTTTTGGAAATTTTGCTTAATTTTTGTGTTGTAGTTTATCAACTCCGCCTCAAAAAGTATTTGTTTTGATTTGCTGTCATAGGGTTGTTTTATGTTCATGTGTCATTGCAGTATTTTGTGGAAACTTATGAAGGTTTTTTTTTTCCAAAGTTTGGACGAACTAGTTTAAAGGAAAACACACAAAAAGGTCAGAAGTTTCATAACATATGAACCTTAAATAAAAAGTGTCAATATTACCATTGGCAAAATAGAATCGATACCAAAACTTCATAAACATGGCAGGAAATAATGTGCATGTTGCAGCACCCTGTGACAAACTATTCATCACAGACCCAGACCACTTACACAGGAATACAGTTTCATAAGTTAGATGTAATGAGGCACAAACTGTGAATCTCTCAATCATACAAAAAGACTTGTTGCACACCGTCTGATCTCATTTATCATAAATTCTGAATAACCTCGGCCACATTGTACAGTGGAAAGATGCCAGACTGAATTTCTTTCTGCTGCAAGAACGAACCAACCAACACATGGTTCCAACTAGGGATGCAAGTTATCTGTCATTGAGTTGATCTAAAGTTCACTGCTCTTATCAACCGACTGACGATTACCTGACAAGAAAGTTCTTAAAAATTTAAGTTTTCTCTTGAATCAAAACAAAACCACATAAATTGCATTCCGGATCATTTTGCTGTGTGTTTTATCACAGGATATGGAAATTAGGTGCATCTCTGGTGTTTATGTGCTGCTGCCAAATTGCGGTCGCTGCAGGTCTGCAGATTTTCCTATTGGAGTTTTTTTTTTTTTTTTTCTACACATGTATAAATCTCTGCAGGAGTTGTCAGTTTACCTGGCTGTATGTGTAGATACCACCACACAGTTTGGCGTTTGCTTCGCAAGTTCTTGACTGAAATATGCAGTAGAGATTTTAGGTCTCAGGGAGACTATTACCTGGATAAACACAGGATATAATTAAAAGGAAAACCTGAGAGAATCTTTGACAATTACAATTTGGTCAGTGGTAGTGATTGTAGCTCCTGTTATCTAGCAGCTGATAGCAGGATTCCCACATATTTTAAATGTCAAGGTTCCTTTATTTTTAGAGACTGAAATATTTGCAGGTCTCTGTCCCTTTTGCTCACCTTTATGCATATGTTGCTGCATATGTGGCAGATACTCATGAGAATTAAAGAAATTCCCAAAGCAAAAAGTTGAATTACATTATACTTTAGACATTTTATGTCTAAAATCTATCCAGCCTGTACTTCTTTCTGCATACCTCCATGGTGTGTGTGTGTGTGTGTGTGTGTGCGTGTGTGTGTGTGTGTGCTTGAGAGAAAAACAGAAGCTGTGTTTCCGCCTATCTGTGTTTACCAGTGTTGACTAAGAATTACATCCGTTTTTGCAGTGAAATGTGACTCTGTGTGTTTTGGTTGTATTGCTCCATTGTTTGTCTGTTTGCTGTGTTTTTTTTTTTGTGTGTGAGCGCCGCCGACACATTGTTCCAGTTAATCCCAGGAGGAGAAAACTACTGAAACAAAGCTTTGCATAAATAGAAGCCGAAATATAAAATGACAAACAAGGAACTTCCTTAAAATTACACAGCCTTGTTATTTAATTCTTTGAATTTAAATCCGATTAGTCAACAACTGCGGGCCACTGTGACTTTACATTGATGTTCTAACAAGTGGGTCTTTGTTAAACTATGCGCTGGGGGTACTGTACTTCAACGAGACGAAATAGGAACATGTAATGTAACACGACTGCTGATGAAGGCAAGGGAAATAAAAGGAGATACAATACCATACAAAAGTATTGTGATTGTGATGGGACTCAAAAAAAAAAAAATGTTATCGAGTTCATTGCAAAGTTTTAATTAATTGCGTATTAATCAAACTGTCGACCAAAAAAGGGGAACATTTTTGAATCCAAAACCCATTTTGCTTAGATGTTGGATAGTCAGCTAGCAAATTACTGCAAAATTATATTATACACATCCAACTTTTTAAAGTAAAGTAAAATTGATTAATTGCTCTAACATGATGAAACTTTAAAGGGGTTTTTGTCAAATTTAACGCCATCCCAGGTTCTTGGCAGGACTAAATATTATTTCATTAACATTTTTAATGTGATTTAAGCAAAATGAACACATTAGACTGCCTGCCCGAGTTACAACCACAGACATGGTTGTATTTACACTGTGTAATGGAGTTTGTGGCTGGACCACGAAAAAGTGTAAAAAAAAAAAAGCAGAACCAATAAAGGCACTGTGTCTAAAGTGTTACTGTTATGTTCAGAAGCTGCTTTCACTGGCAGACATCGTATTCACACCACTGTAAAAATGATTTCCGTTTCCTTTTTAAAAGGTATGAAATCTCCCATCAGTCAACGGAAAATTGTTTCAGACGAGGCATATTTGCGTTGTCTGAGTGAAAAAGTAGACCGCTTCCAGCGAATAACAATAACGCCTTTGTCAAGCGGCATGTTAGTCATCGCCGGGTTCTAAGACAGAGAGGCACTTTTCTCCACTGATGTGTTTAAAAAAAAAAGAAGTCACTAAATGGGAACGAAATGTTACTCTAAACAAGTCTTGCGCTTTTAATACGCAGCGAAAAGCGACTGTGTCGGTTATTAACTGGACTCGCAGTCTTTGGTTCGTGCTGGTGTTGTGTATCCGGCTCGTATTTTCAAAATGTCACAGCCACAGTCTGTGGCTGGAAATGCTGCCCAAACATAAAAAGGCGATGCTGTAACCACGCTGACCCCATAAAGCCCCGAGCGCCGCGCCGCAGTCTGTTTACAGGGCTTATTTTTTAATCAAACGTGTTATACTGTGACAGTAATGTGACTCGTGGCCTACTCTGTTAGTTTACTCAACATAAAGAGCTTTTCAGGGAAGCAACACTGACATAATAACTTTTGACACTGGTTGAACTCGCAGAACTTGGAACGGCTGTCGGGTTTTCAGAACGGCTTGCTCAGGTTCACCGGTTCCTTTACTCAGTGGTTCGATGCTGTTGCCCTGTCTGTGAAAAGGAGTTGTTGCTGTGCGTTCCTAAAGTGTTTAGTTTTGAAGCAAGTATTGATGCTTTCCAGGAACTCAGAAGAGTCACTGATTATGAGTGGCTGTTGATTCAGCTCAGAGGGTGTGGAGGGCAGACTGAGTTCATTTAAACAACGAGCTTAAAATTTGAATCTTTATGGAAAATACACCTGAATGTAGATGTTAATGTTGTGTCAGTCTATGACATTAAGACCAAACCTATCCTGCTTCAAAGAAAATTAGAGTAATCAAAATGAACTCTAATTCGTGAGACTTAAAGCAACACTATAACTTTTATCAGAAGGTTTTTTTTGTTTTGTTTTTTTTACATATTTTTTAAAATTATCATTTCGTCATGACATATAATTTGTGAATAAAAATCAAGCTCCTCTTCCTTTTAGTACTAGCTCTAGAGGCGACCTGCTCAGTCAGAAACAACCAATCAAACCCAGGTATGACCCCGCCATCTTTATTTCTGTATCAACTGGTGATGATGACCAGCTGCGCCCTCTTCTCGATGGCGGCCATATTGCAACGATGAAAGAAAATCTAAGCGGTTGTTATCACTTAATCGATTGGAGCTGATGTCAACCTGATGAACCTAATTGCTCACCCCCTTCCTGTTGCTCTCTGCTAAGCTACAGTTCAACACAAAGTAGCGTGCTACGGATGCTAATGCAAGGTTAGCATCCTTAGGTTATTTTGGATCCAATCAGGAAGATGGGCATGCAAACAAGAAAAAACATTTTAACTTATATTTTATAGCAATAATTGGAGAACAGGTTATATTTCATATGAATGAAAATGTTTTGTCCCCCTCATCTTCCCTCCAACTGGTTGAGACCCTCATAACATAAAATCCCAGTGACTTGCATAATTCTTTTGTGATTATCATGTGACAAACTGTGAAAAGCCTAGACAGGAATGAATCCTTTCCACGTGGACTGTGACTCCTGCAGACTGTGTTGTTCCCTCTCTCTGTAAGGCGACTGGTTGACGACATGCTAACTGATTTCATCGCTGCTGCATTTTAATTCCAGCTTTTCCAAACAAAGAGCTCTCCGAAACATTCGCTTCAACACACAGGGAAGAGGCTCACACACAATTAAAATAAAATAATTTAAAGAAAAAAAAAACACACACAACTTCTCTGTTAGTGGAAACACTAACCTTGAACACAAATGACAAACTCTGTTCCGTCAGATGCTTTTTGAGCCTTCACAGGAGTCGTTAGTGAGTTTTTCCCAATCGCTTTTGTTCTGCACAGTGAACGCCAGCCGACAATCTGCCCCGCATTAATTACTGATTACACATGCGTGCTAATCGCCACTGCATTTCCAAAAGATAAAATGGGGCATTGATGGTGGCGCTTGGCGGACTTCTGAGGTCTCGCAATTCTTGGGAGATGACCCATGATGAGTCGCGAGGTAACTCTGGAGTTTCATTATGCAAGACAGCGGATTAAAAGACGTGCCGCTGGTTTTCTGGCGCCGCCTTATCGAAGACAGAGAAACGCTATTCAAACGGAGAATGTCACGAAATGATAATGCCTATTGACAGATTTGGTCTGGACTCTCTCTTTTTTTTTTTCTGTCTCGCATCAACTCCCCTCATGCTCCGTCACACTCTGAGAGTGATATCATTCTGCATGAGCAAATCGCCGCTTTGGATCTCAAGGCAGGGTCCAGTGAAATCGGTTGGCTCCCCTGATGGATGTGATGTTTCCATGCGAGGGTGACTAGGAAATTGAATTGTGGTCTGTTGTTTTCCCCGCTTTCAGGCCTGTTTATGTCCATATTCTCATGCCAACGTGACCTCGCGTGTGCGGAGGACATCACTGGATGCAGTCTGTGACTTTTGCAGCAGAACTTTCTGATCTTGGGTCTGTTGTCAGGAATCAGCAGCCAGCCAGAGGCGTCTTCATAATGAGGATAGGGGACATGCTGACCTTAAACGAGCCCAAACAAAGCCAGAGGTCTGTCCTGATGGTTTGGATTAGTAGCGTAACATACATTGCAGTGTTGATAACATCAGAACCTTTTTTTTTATCCCACATTTTCTCACATTAGAACTACAATCTTTAATCTATCTGTCTTTTATTTTTTTGTGAAGTCAAAACGGCCAGTCGGCGAACTGAAGGACAAGTTGTAAACAATGACATCATTTTGTTTGCGGCGTCTTAGAACTGTACTCTGCCGCTCGTTTTAGCAGTGGCAGCAGAGGAAGTGAATGAAGCTTTGGCCACGTTTCCAAACCCTGAATTAACATCGGCAGCCATCTGCTTCAGATCGACGCTTCTCTCTTTGCCGTGGAGGGCTGCTGTTTACAGCGCAGGAAAACTGCCAGTAGCGTCGAACTGGCGCATTACGGACGAATGTTGGCAATTGGGTACATTTTAAAACGTCAACAGCTTCCTTAATGGAATGTTTTTGGACGTCAGATGTTTAGAGATATAAATGTAAAGGTGCCTTGCATTATTGCTAAGGAGACGGCAAAAGAAGAGCAGACGAGAATGAAGAACGGAATGGAAGATGAAGAAGACGGTGGAGCTGTGAAGTTTACAGAGGCTGTTGTCATGGTTACAGATTCTGAAGAGGACAACGGCATGCTGGACGGTAATGAAACAGATGTTGATGTGGGCTATGAGAGCACGACTTTGAGACTGTACGTCTGATTTCAGTGTCTCTTTTCATTCGAACAGAATAGAAACATCCTCTGTTGTCAGAAAGCAAGGAAATTCAAATTCACCAGCTGCGTATAAAAAAAAACAACTATTTTTTCTGTTTTGTACAGCAAAGGCAAGTAAAACAATACCGTAGAAGCATTAAAAGTAGCTTATTCAGATAGAAGTACTATCGATTTAGTCTTTTTTGGCAACTATATGACTTAATTGTGTGTTACAGCCATTGTAGCCCCACAAACACAATTATTGCTCTAGAAATGTAAAATGTGCTTCATTTTAGGACAGCAGTCTCATACAAAAATGTGGTCTGTATCATTAAATTTCACCCAGTAACTTTATCTTCAAACGTATTGATACTTTTCATTGAACACACTGTTGTCACAATAGTTGGAATTTATGGTGACAACGATGAATCTCAGTACTTTATCACGATAAATGATTCAAACTACAGACACTGTATGTCCATGAATGTATTAATTGTATCGTTCAATTATAACTTATGATGTCCCAGCCCTATTCATTATCATATATATAAAAAAGAACAATTTAGACAAATCACTATTGCAGAATTACAGGCTGGTCTCCAACCTCCCATTCATCAGCAAAGTTATTGAAAAAACTGTGTGCAAACAATGAAATAGTTTCCTCATGATGACCAACTGCTTTGACTCTTTCCAATCTGGTTTCCGTGCTCACCACAGCACGGAGACTGCCCTCGTAAAAGTATTCAATGACATCCATATAAATACGGACTGTGGGAGAACCACGGTGTTGGTTCTGTTGGACCTCAGTGCAGCTTTTGACACTGTCGACCATGACATATTACTGAATCGACTGGAGAGTTGGGTTGGACTCTCCGGTTCAGTGCTCGACTGGTTGAATCTTACATAAAGAACAGGGATTTCTTTGTTTCAATTGGAAACTTCTCATCAAAGAGGTCAAAGGTCACATGTGGGGTACCCCAAGGTTCAGTCCTAGGACCCCTCTTAGTCAATATTTATATTCTCCAACTCGCTCAAGTTATAACAGGAAATCATATTAGCTACCATGACTATGCAGATGACACACAGCTCTACATTACGATGTCACCAGGTGACTCTGAACCCATCCAATCACTGAATAAATGCTTAGAACAGATAAATGTGTGGATGTGCCAAAACTTTCTCTAACTGAACAAAAACAAAACTGAAGTCATTATTTTTGGACCTAAAGAGGAACGATCTAGAGTCAATGCACAGCTTCAGTTTTTACAAATAAAAACTAGTGATCAGGCCCGAAATCTGGGAGTAGTGATGGACTCGGACTTGAACCTCCAGAGCCACATAAAGACAGTTACAAAATCGGCCTTCTATCACCTGAAGAACATCTCCAGGATTAGAGGATTAATTTCTCAGCCAGATCTAGAGAAACTCATTCATGCGTTTATCTTTAGTCGCATTGATTATTGTAACAGCATCTTCACAGGCCTGTCCAACAAATCAATCAAACAGCTGCAGTTGATTCAGAACGCTGCTGCTCGTGTTCTCACTAAAACCAGGAAGATAGAGACATAACACCAGTTTTAAAGTCCCTCCACTGGCTCCCTGTAGCTCAAAGAATAGATTTTCAAATACTGTTGTTAGTTTACAAATCACTGAACAGTTTAGCACCACAATACATTAAAGATCTGCTGTTGTTGTATCAACCTGCCAGACCTCTCAGGTCTTCTGGTTCTGGTCTGCTTTGCATCCCCAGAACCAGAACCAAAAGAGGAGAAGCAGCTTTCAGCATCTATGCACCAAAAATTTGGAACAAACTTCCAGAAAACTGTAAAACAGCGGAAACCCTGACTTCCTTTAAATCTCAACTAAAAACACACCTGTTTAGAATTGTATTTGAAATGTAATATGTAACAATGTACTTTTTTTTTCCTGTTGTGGGCAACGGGGCCCGACGAATACCCGTGGTTAAACGGACCGCGGAGTCCGGCGGTAACAGGCGCTTAAATTCCGTGTTAAAAGGTATTTTATTCTATGTTGCATGAGTTTGTGTTTTGTGTTTATGATGTAAAGCACTTTGAAATGCCTTGTAGCTGAAATGTGCTATACAAATAAAATTTGATTGATTGATTGATTGATATATTTGCTTTATTCTGCTTCAAATTCTGCGTCAAAACATCAGAAGCTTGTCCAAGTTGTGATTCTTTTGCACACAAAAGATTACTAATATTTAGGCGACTTCTCAGGGTTTCATTTTAATCAAGGTTGGCTGAATACATAATGCACAACCATCATTTTTAAGATTTTGGTTAAACCAAATAAAAAGTGTGACATCACAATTGAACAAAATTCCAAGGAAATACTGGTATTTTTTGTCTTTTTTTTTTTTCCTTTTTATCGTGACGAATAAAATGTGGAGTCGCTCCAGCAGAAGGAGTACTTCTACAAGGCACTGCGCACAAAAAGAAAAAAAGAAAAAAAAAATCTTCGACAAGCCCTGCAGTGCAGGATCAAGTCAGGCACCAATGGTTAGCCGGGCTCATTTTGTGGAGTCAGAAGCCGTTGTCAAGCAGCTCAGGTAGCTGCGTTCACTCATACAGACATACTGACAGCATCTCTGCACCACTGATTCACTCGTATTCCACTTGCAAACCAATGACGGCTCATGTTTTGTCTTTACAAAGCTGTGCTATTTCTGGGAGGCACGACAGGAAGGAGAAAAAAAGCAGAGTGTAAACAGGTCTCAGGAGTGTACAATGTCATTAAAGTATGGAAGAAACATGGAGGAATTTTAACAGAGTGGGCCCAAGGGGTGACTGTTTTTGATTGCATTATGACATTACAGAAAGTTCAAAAAAGCCGATTTTACATCCATATGTAAATATTTTTTTTATATTTTTCACATTAATACATGAGTAAACAAAAAGTTTGACAAATAAGTTTTGATTAAATGTAGCAAGTAAGATACTGGTTGTCTCGTCTATCTAGTTTTTAGCAGCTTTAAGTTACGGGTCGTTTTCCAAGTCCACTTTGTAGAACCTCAAGGTTTTATTTTAGAAGCTGAATGCTGCTTCTCCATGTTTGGTTCTGATGATTCAGAGCAGACCAGAACCAGAAGACTTGAGAAGTCTGGAAGGCTGATAAAACACCAACAGACCTTTAAAGTATCATGGCGCTAAGCCGCTGAGTGATTTATAAACTAAGAGTAATTTAAAGTCTCTGAGCTCCAGGGAGCAAGTGGAGGGATTGTAGAACGGGGGTGATGCTCTCTGTCTTCCCGGTTTTAGTGAGAGCTGAATCAGTAAAATTTATCTCACAACGGTTTTGGACTAAGGAAAATGTTGGAAGGCAAAAATAAAAAATGACAATCCGCTGCTGCAGAAGTAATCCTTATTTGTGTTGTATTTCGAATAAGACTTGAAAGAAGTTTTACTTCGTAATTGAAAGTCTTGAAATTGGGCCTCTGTCTCTGTAAGAAGCTCCAACTCTTTCTGAAGCTCCGCCTTCAGGAAGTAATCACAGCTCGGCTCCTCTATTAACCCTTTAACGGTGTTTCCATCAGTGTTGCTCTGAGAAGTGGCTTATTTAATGAGCTCAGCATCTTGAACATTTACCTATTGTAACTCATTATTCACCTGCTTATGGAAACAGCATTTGGATAATCTCCAGGTTTCAATCGAACCCATAAATAATGGTGGCTGTCGAGCGACAGACATTAACTGGGATTCTGGTCCGAAATGTAATTACTCCGTCAGTTTTTCAGACGCTTACAAGTCCAAAGACAGGCAGGATAAAAACGTGGATGTTTTTTTAAACTCTTTACATGTATTTCCACCACAAACAACATTCTCTAAAGCAGCTGTCAGCAGCTACACACACAGCTCAGCCCTGAACTGAAAGCCGCACTAACAAAATTCAGTCATGCAGCTTTTGTTGAGTCTGTTGTGACAAAAAAAAAACCCCGAAAACAAAACAAAACAAAAAATGCAGACCTCATATATTTCCGATAATGATGAGAAACCGAGTTAGGTGTGGTGACAGCTCTCCTGGACTGAGTGCTGTGCTCTAACGATTCACTCTAACGATTCACTTGGAGGAGAGGAGCTGGTCTACCCTGACTCTGAATGCGGCACATGAGAGGAATAGGAAGAGAGCTCTCTTCTGGCATGAATGTGAGAGTGTGGGGGCGGTGCGGCGCAGAGCAGAGCGGAGCTGCTGGTGCTGCAGCCGGAGCCAGACAGGGAGGAATATACAGAACCTCAGTGCAGTAGGTTTCAGAACCAGAATTGAACGCTTAGAAGAAGAACAAGAAGAAAGAAAAAACATGAGTCAAACTCCTGATTACGATTTAATTAGCTTCTGAAAAAGGCTGGTTGAAAAGTTATTTTCCCCAGATAAATGTGTCATATTTGTTTACCTACAGCTTAAAGCTCATATTTGGATGTATCGGGTTCATTGAAATCCACTTTAATTAAAAAATTTTTCCATTGAATATCCCAAAAACAAAAAGTTCATCATTATGGTTTGAGTCAAAGAAAAAGAAAGAAAAAAAAATCAAGTCCAAATGTAACGTTTTGTATCAAATGAAACTGATAAAAAACATGTTAAAATGTGTTTCTCCCACTTTTTTTTATTTTTTAAGAACAAGGTAACAGCGAGCTCAGAAGCTGGAGTGGCCAAAACACTACAGACACCACTGTGCATCCTTCCCATGGCGCAGATATCAGCCGATTCCATGAAATTCTGCGTTTCATTGTGGTTTCAGTTTTGTATGGGAAATTCTGCGATTCTGTTCGATTTACAGGAAATCACAACGCAGAGCAGGTTGTAAATTTGACCTTAGTTTTGACATTTTGACATTGATTGCTTGATGTTCCTGGTATGGTGAACAAATGTAGGGGTTTATTTGCAAATTACTTTTCCCAGAGTAGATAATAGATTAGACATTATATGTGAGCATTTCTTAAAAAAGAACTGAATGATTTGTCCCTTTTTTATATTTTTTATTATTTATTATGCTTTTATACTTGACAGCGTATTTCAGGATGTGCCGTGTATGTCTTTGAAATTCCACCCAAATTAGATTTTTAAGAATTTGTTTACTCACGCCTCCCCAAAGCATTTGTAAATTAGACTCATCAGAGCCGCGTTGTTTCTGGAAACTGTCCCGCAGATGACACGGCTTCTTGGTTCAGGCTTGAAATAAAAAAAAAAAATAAAGAAAAAGGTGGAAATTTGATTTAAAAGTAATGAAAACGTGGAGCCAAGTGAAACTATGAGCGTTTGCATGTGAACACGGCACACTGTGCAATCAGTTACTTGGCTCTTGTTTCGTTTCAGAGACGTGTGGCTTGCTATTGTTATTTTTTTCCTCGAAAACTAAATGAAAATGCTGCCTGCACTTGGACTTTGTGCTTTTCTAAAGCGAAACAGATGTGCTGAGTGTGCATTATGTTCCCTGGAGAAACAGTTTCTGAGTATTTCTCAGCTTTGAGTTTTCAGGATAAAGCTCATTTAAGGAGAAAGTGGAGAATCTTTCACCTTAAATGACCCAAAAAGCTTTTGTCTTGTGAAAAGGACATTTTAAAAAAATCTTTTACTGCTCTTATGGACTCCAACAAAATTAGGAGCTGCTGCTGCTGCTGCTCCCTTCAGCCTGACGAACAAACCATGATTTGGGACAAGTTGGTCAGCAGCAGGAGCACCACAGGGGACTGTACTCGCACCATTACCTTTCACTGCGTATACTGAAGATTTCCAGCACAATCCAACTTCTGTCATCGACAGAAATACTCAGATGACTCTGCGGTTGTTGGGTGCATCAAAGATGGTCGAGAATCAAAGTGAAGAGATCCGATGGGCCGCTTTGTGTCGTCTCATCTCGAATGTGAACTGAACCCGGGAGATGATTGTAAATTTAAGGATTTTATTGCACCGAAATCCTGTTTCCATCATGGGAGAAGAATATTTGACTGGAGGGTTTTTGTGGTTTATGCGAATGGGAGGAGTTGAAATCCCGGCGGTAATCTACATAATTGTTACCGAACTAAAAACCTTCACTGCAGTCAGAAAACTTTGATTGTCCGTCTCGCTCAGAAGTTCCTAAAATAACAACTTTGTGAAAGACAACAGGCTTCTTACAGAGTCTTTAATCAGAGTCGCAGCAGAGCAAACAGAGAGAGACTAAAACTGATCTGGAAGCACTGCAGTCAGCTGCTGAGGCATCTTAACAAAGAAATAAATTATTCCAAACCCCATTTTAAATTTTTATTTGATTTTTTTTTTTTTCCAGTTTTGGCACAAAGCTTCAATGTGCTTCATTGGGATTACAGATGGACACAAAACAGCAATTCACTGGAAAGCAGAAGGCACATAATACAAAGAGTGGTGTCTATTTAGACTTATTACTCAAAAATAAAAACCAGCTTACCAAGTGAATATAGTTTACCAGAGTGTAATTTAATCTCGGCATAAATTCAGCTGTTCTTTGAAGACATCAGAGGGAGGTTAGGAAGCGTCAGCGAACAAACAGCATCACCGAGACGGAGGAAGCAGTCAGGAGTCGGGGACAAAGTCGCAGAGACGTTTAAAACAGGTCTGCTTTATAAATAGATATCAGCACAGAGACACAGAACTCTGTTGAATCACTGTCTGAAAATAGAGAGAGTAGGACACAGCTGGAAAACAACCAGGAAACATGAAATCCACCTAAGCTGACAGGTGGGTAAAGATAGCACTGATCAAAGAGAAGAGTCTTAAGGTGAAAAATGAAAAGAGGTGTGAGCGCTGCTGGAAGTGAAATCCACAAATCTGGCCGTAATAAGAGAGCAGCAATATAACTGATTCGTTATACGACTACGGAAAAGTTAGATTAAGACCTGTAAAATAAAGAAAAATAAGAATTCCCATTTCTGATCTCAAAATATTAGGGGAAAAAAACAACTAAGAATTGAGTTTAGTTAGACTTTAACGGAAAAAAGTTCTGAGAAAACTCGACTATGACGGGTCTACATTTAAAGTCACGGTACGCTTTTTAGGTATTTATTTGCATCAAACGAGACAAACACACATTATTTCTGCCTCGCAATTAGAATCACTGTTAATCAAAGTTACCACTTTTGAAAGGTCTTCCGGCTTCCTGTCCACTCTACATTCCCCAGAAAAAAAAACAAGCGGAAGAAGCAGCATTCAGCATTCAGAAAACCACAAAACACTGAGATCCTTCAAATCAAGGCTGAAAACCCCCACCTGTTTAGAGCTGTTTTCAAATAGTAATAACTGGAGCATATATCAGTTTAGTGTATATTTGATGATTAGCCTTGATTAGATGATTCGACAAAATCTGCCTGCTGCTAGTTTCATAATTGGTCACTGTCTCGTGTTTTTATGACATAAAGCAGCTTGAACTGCCTCGCTGCTGAAATGTGCCACACAAATGAACTTTTTTGTTGATGTATCACAAAATCTCAAGTGGTTTTAGTTGTTGTTTTTTTTGCTTTTTTTTTTTGGTTGGGATGTGAAAAAGTTGAAGTAAGGAATGCCTTTGCTAGACACTGTAAAGAAAGAAAGAAAGAAAGAAAAAAAAAAAACGTCTTGTAGACTCTGCCCACACACTGGGGTATATTTTAGCTTCTGGGCGAGGAGTGTACACAGTATTCCATCTCAGCCCTTTGGGTATCGAAGGAACGACAATCAGAACGTTTCTGTAACTTTCGTCGGCACAGCCTAAGACGAGGCCACCTGTTATTTCCCGCTCGCTGGAAAAGGTTCTAACGAAGCAGCTGATTTAAACTAGAATCGTACGGCAGCACATGGTCCGCTTTGGACTTTTTCTTTTTTTTTTTTGAAATCCTCCCCGTGGATCAGCCTCCTTGCACCAACCGGAATGCGACGTCTCCGAGCCAGACTGTCTGCGGCGCTTTGCCATATCGAATCAGATTTCCTCCTGTTTAAACAGCAAAGATAGCATTCTGTGTGCCACAATGAGATGAAAGTTTGATTATCTTTTGCAATTCAGAGCGCGGATTTAGTTTATGTATGCAAATGCCTGGCGGAGGCAATTCATAAGCCTGGAAATATGAGGTCCCATCTGCGTGCACAGTAGCCGCGCAATTACCGGGAGTGAATGTCGTGTCGGTTTTAATCACAAATGGATCTTTTTTTTTTTGTTTGTTTTTTTTTGCGGAGTCGGCCTGTTTTCGCCGGCCTTCGACGGTCATCGTAGTTTAGATCCAACTGCGCTGCCCACACACGACGCCGGACACAAAATGAACCCCGTCATCAACACAGTCAGATTTACCAATATTCTATCTTTTCAGTTTTTCTATGGTGTGAGGTAAAACTTTTTTTTAAAGAATTTTTCTGCATAAATTTCTCCTTCCTGCTGAGGTGTCAAAAATCAAGAATCACGTCACAAAGGCCAACGACACCGGATTTTAAAAATACCGAAACACTTTGTTTTCACTTTGGCACTGTCGTCCACATTTCTGAATACAGAGTGAATCCCTGTGTTTTCCAGCTTTTGCTCTCACTTACAAACTATTGTGACTTAATTAAGAATTCACATAAGATGTAAAGTACAAAAAACTTTTGGAACAACTTGCCTCTTTGAGATAAACTTCCAGTTATGTGATAAACTATAATTAGTTGTTTTTGTTCTTGCTCTTTTATATTGCATGCAGGAACAGGAAAAGTTTTAGAAAGCAGCGAACACAAGTGGCTTTTGTTTCCTGAACAAACAGCTATATTGAATGAACTGTTCGCTGTGACAAATGCTCTCTACTTATTGCAGAAAACAAATGAAGAACAGTAGTTCTTCATGACACTTTATCTTTTAGACTGGGGTAAAACAAAAAAAAAAAAAACACCAGTTCCTGTAATAGAAAAAGCTAACTTTCTGAAAACGGGGGGATAGAGGGATTTAAGCTCCCACAAAAATGCTTTATTTTCCTATTTCACTCGTACATATTCTTACTTGAGAAGGATATGAGAACCTTTGCAACTTCCCAAGGAAAATATCTCATTTAATGCTCTCAGTTTAGGGGAGTTAGTAGGAAAGTCTGATAAAATGCTCCCTAAAGACCCAACAGAAGAAAAAAAAAAAGCCTGGAAATGTGCTCTCTGCCTATTTAGGAGCCCCTCCTGAATTCCGCCAATGCGGCGCAGCTTAGAGGAGATTGTCTGCTGTTTACCTGGATAGACCAAAAAGTTATTACTGAACCACAAGGCCATGACACGGGTTTGTGTACAGGTGTCCCACGGGGGAATGAAAGGGATTAACTCATTCAGCAATTTGTAACTTTGATGAAAGAGGGAAGAAGGTAACTTTGAAGTACCAGAAACGCTCAGATGCAAAAGATTCCTGATAGAAAGGAATCTTTCTGGCAGGAATCTTTAGGAATTCAGGAATCTCTTCAACGTATTTAGGCTGGTGGAGGAATCAGGACTAGACCTCCCTTTAAAAATAAAGGGGGAAAAAAACCGTCTCCTCTACTCAGAAACGCTCAGTGGATCTGAGGCCCTCATGTTACGAGGCAACAAAACACTACATGACCACGAAGCCAAGATGAAGATATCGTTCGTAAGGCAACATGAGTTTGTGGCTGGTTCTGATTGTGAACAGAGAGGAATAATTCTGACGGCAAAACAAAACCCACTTTCCATCAGCCAGCTGTTCTGTAAGCAGCCTTGACAAAACCCAGAAATATCATCCAGTTAGGAAGAGGAAAAAAGAAACCGTTTTCATCCCCCCCCTTAAGGCGAGCCAAAACCAGATTTCCTGCGCTGCTTATGTTTCATAGGGATTTCAGATGGCTCCAATGTTTAAAATTTATGTGACTTTATTTTATTTTTCATTTTGAAGGGGATAAGTTGTAGCGGAGACCGGTTCTTGGAATATGTATGAACACAGAACGGTTATCGCTGCGGGTTTTCAGAGAGGGCTTCAAACCAAACCGACGCGACGAATTTGACAAGGAAAAATTCCACCGAACAAAGTCTGCAGTCAGAACAGGCTTTCAGCTGTGAGTGAGCGGAAAGAAAACCGGCCGTCGTTTTTACAGTAACCGCCGAATAACAACTAAATCCTCAACACCAACAATCATTCTGCCACTTCAAATCCCCCTTCCCATTATGGGATCGTAAATCCCGACATTGTCGCCTTCGGGACAAAAAGCAATATATCGACTCCGCAGCATCGATCCGGACCAGCCCCAAATCTTAGCAGGAGACAGATTTGTGTTCCGGCCAAGACAATTAAAACCTTCATGTGACTTTCAACGGCCTCGTCTTTTCTCAGAAGTGGTTTAGTTTGAAGTGACAGAAAAAGAAAAAGGAAAAAAAGGGAGAGTTGTTAAAAAGATACAGAGTAAAGTGAAATACAGCAGAGCAAAGGGCCTAAATCTGATGCTTCTGATGAGCTAACTATCTTCTCTGGGAGAACTCCAGGATTGTGCCCCGGGGCGGTTTGGCTTAAAACGCACGAACCGAGGCACGTTGCACTTCATATCAAACAACTTACATCCTGCGTCTGATATCTCCCGAGATGAAGAACCTCAGCTGCTGATTCAACTTTGCCCCGTTTCAGAGAGCGAGAGCGTTCGATGGCAAGCTTTCTTTGAATGTTTCCATCAGCTGAGATCTGAGTGAAAGCCACGAGGGTTTCGTTTCTCCAGAGCGACATTTCATTGCGTATTGATCCGAGTCGTCCCTGCGAGAGGGAGCCGCGCTGGATAGAGGCTCATTAATCAAGCCGACGCCTGGAACGGTACACGGGCCGAGGCAGCGGCGGCGCCTCTTCATGCCTCCGTCTCCCTCAGAAGACCCGGCGACTCGCGAGAAACGTGATGTCGGCACACACCGCAAATCTCCTCTCTGATTTTACTTTCGCTCAGGCCCCCGCAGTCCCTGTGCTCATTCATTGTCCGCAATGGATTTTCAAACCTGAAACCTCAGGAAAAAAACAAAGTTTAGAAGTCATAGGGACCAGAAAGTGGTGATAAAGTTACAAATAGAAACTGCTTGTCTGAATTTCTTTGCAGTTGTATGAAAGATCTAAGTGTTGTTGACTTTCACTAAGGATGTAAGGATATATCTGACTTGTTAGATGAAAAATAAAACTGGTGTTGGGTTCACAAGAAAGGGTTTGAGAACGTTTTCTTCAGGAATTCTATCGTGTTTTTGCCTTTACAAATTGTATATATGGTTACAAACCATATCAACTAGTACTCGTGTTTGGACTTGTCTAATTCTAAGTTGGTCCAGCCTGTAAAAGAAAAGCACTGAAAATCCTCAATTTTAACGTTTCGGAAAGAAATTAATGGTCCCATGAATGTCAAACTGTTATTTAAAGAATCTTTATTTAGTGTAATTTAATTGCAAAATAGTGTTTTATGGATATTTTATCTTTGGCAAAGACGTTTTTCGCAAATTTGTAATGGAAACACAGCCCGTGACTTATGCTCTGTTCATTACCCCTCCACAATATGAAATATTTCTGCTGACCTTCAGTATTTAATACTCGCGACCGGCCAGTATCCGTAAAAAATCCTGAAACAATATAATGGAGCAAAATGGAAAAGTTGGATATAAGTAGAGTGGACTCATTTTTCTGTGGAAAGTAACTTCAAATTATTAGTGGATAATTTGCTTATTTGTAAATTTCGTCAAGAGCTTGGAAAGCTACATGGCACGATGTTGGTTTGCATTTATAAAGCAACCAATCCTGGTTGGAGGTTTAATTTCCCTCGCTGCTGGTTGGCTGCATCCCAGGAGTGGAAATAAGGAAGATGGCTTACATGAGCTTCTAAGGCGACGCAATGACGGTTTCCACTGTGCGTGTCAACGCATATTAAGATCTATTTGGTGGGTGAATTCTTACAATATGTCGCTACAAGTGTCAATTCAAAAACTCAATTCCAAAATGCCTCAGAGCAGCACATGTTTCCGTTTTAGTGGATGTCCCTCTCTCTGGATCATCTAATCAAGTGAATTAGTTTAGCAGTACCTATCTGCTGCTCGACCTTTTAATGTTTCAGGAAGTATTAGAGATTACATGATCTCACACAGACGCAGCTTTTTCGTTTTGGCTTCATTTTAATGATACAAAAAAAAACATTAAGTAAATTTATTTGTTGTTGTTAATCTTGTTTGACCTGTAGAGGAGCAGATGTCACATCCCGACAAGTAGTTTTTCCACAACTGTACTTGAAGTAAACACACAATAGTACCATGAGCTGATGTCATAATTCACCATCCTGTTTTCAGCCTCCCTTGATGCCTTTGTCCTTTTTTCTGCGTGCGCGCGCGCTCCGCTCGTTTCTTGTCATTTTTCATTCCCCCATCATGTTGCCTGCGTCTGTGACAAATCTGCTTGTTAAAAGGAATTTATAAATAGATTTAGCTTGACTTCCCTCCAAAAGGTATCACTGACAAGCAGGAACATTGTTGGCTGTCACCAGCGAGGGCACTCTGAGAGCGAAGTCTGGAAACGAGCCACGTACTTTCTGCAGCGATAAGGCCTAAGAGGAAGCAATAAAACAGTGTCAAATGTGTCGCCGCTTCAAGTCCCGGCAGCATTCAGGGTCACTGCAGCGGGAAGGAAATGGAGGAAAATGGAGACTGAGATTCTGTCACTCGTCACAAACTTTTACGCACACCGGAGGTGCAGTGATATAGCTTCTTATTCTTGAAAATCATAAGTTCTATTATTTTAGTTTTTGCAAAATTGTAAGACTACATTGGAACCTATATCTGCAATCAATTATTATCTTTTAAAAGGTCGTGATTGATTTAACTTTTGAAATGATAATAATAATAATAAAGTGAACTCTTGTCTGACTAAAAACTGAGGTCTCAGTTCGGTTGAATTTAACTGGGATGCAGTTCAAATCCATAATGTGGATGCCAAGTGGACCGGAGACTGTTTTAGAAGCAGGAAGTAAGCTGTAGAGCACGGCATTCTGGGTAAATGCAACCAAAACAAATATGCAGTACTAGTGCAAGCTACCCAAAGACAAAAGAGTACCCTTGCAACCGCTAAAATTTGACCCCACTCCATGTTTGTTTACATTTTGTGAAGAAGGAAGTCGCGCTCAGTGTCTCCTGCAGAGGTTTTTGTGTTGTTTCCGTCTTGATGCAGCGCCACCTCAGGCGAGGAGGTGAACAGGTTGCTCAAAGCGTCTTGGTTTGTTTGACACAGTGCTGTGTGAAACAGAACCAGAGCAACTAAAAATGGAGCAAATTGTACAATTTTGCAAATTTAGCACAAATTGAAACATAATTACATATATAGTACAAATGCACACTATAGTTTTTCTTAGAACTGTTATCAGTAGGAAGTTGTGTGAAAATTTTCTATACTTTTTCTGTGGATTCAAAAAATTGCACACCGTCTTGTCTTGGTCTGTCACATGAAATCCCAATGAAACAGTTTAGGTTTGTAGTTCCTCTGTGACAAAGAGGTGGCCCTGTAACTCCTCGAAGCAATTTTTATCTGACGTCAGCATGTCGGCCAACATAAAGCACGGTCAAGTGAAAAAGACAGAGGCTCACGCTGAAGGATCTCTATTTAAAACAGGACAACAAACTGCTGAACCACACCAAGATAATTAGTGAGGGAAAATTCACTGGAAAAGGCACAGAGTTTCGTGCTGTGCTAATTATGTTTATCTTGCTGGTATAATTACTTTAAGTACCTCCTTGTTTTAAAAAGACACAGACGTATCAGGTTGCCCTGGCGCAAAAAAAAAAAAAAAAAAAGATTTTCTTAACATAGCGCTACAGCGGAGTGTCTCTGTTGGTAATCTCCTAGGAGAGAAGTCATTATAAAGAACTGCCATCCTGCCTGTTTGTTTGTACCCATGTGCAGCACAATGGGGTCCTGTAATGCAGAGAGCAAGCAGAGAAACAAGACTGCAAGACTAAAATAGCTTGTTTTGCTCTTATTGATGCCTTGTCATGTTCATTCCCATTTCCCATCTGTTTATAATACGGCTATAAGAAGATTGCGTTTCGCCGTGGTATCTGATGCATCGTGACCCACTGAGTTTCAGGCCCTGAGAGTTGGACAACAAAGGAATCCCAAATCCTGCCCTCTGGAAATGTACAGATTTTACGCCTCGCAAAGCACAGCGAGGTATTTTTACGACTTGGTTTTATTGCTGTTCTCTGCCGCGCGGGGTGGACCGATGAGATATGTCAGATTGAGTGCGTCGGAAATAGACGGCTCGGTAAGAAGGCAAGTGGCGGCCGATGTGGTCTTCTGAGTTTGATTTGCTCGACTTGTGGCGGTCAGAAGACACGATTCCAAAGGGTACGTGCGCATTATTTTGTCGATATTCTGCAACTGTCAATAAAAGACCATTTCGCAATTGCGGCGTTTCCATTGAATATGAAATAAAATTAAAATGAAGTGTGAATAAAGTCGTTCATACAATAAGTCATTAGAAAATTATGGCAACAACAAATATGAACAGTTACATGAGATGTAATCATAAGTCAGCCATAGCACTAGTGATCATCTACTCGTCATCAGAGGACGTCAATGTCTTATTCAGGCAATGAAGCGACAAGTCCTTTATGCTAGGCAGCTACATATAAGATGTGTGGAGGAAACTGTAGTTTCTGATTTTACAGGAAACTTATGGATTCAACATGTTTGAATGGCAACTTTTTATGAACTGTGTGATGCTTTGAGATATATGGTCCAAAAGACAAACGCAAAACAGAAAAGCAAACCTTTGTCTTCCACATTCTGTCATCTTCGGCGTTTCCGCCAGTAGTAACAGCCATCTGTTGATCATGTGACTCGTGTGTTTCCATTGCAGTTCTGTGAAATACATCTATTTCAAAATGGATGAAAACCCAACTCATTCAAGTCCAAAAACTATTCATCAAAAAAAACATGATTTAAAAAAAAAAAAATTGGTGTTATTCCATTAAGCAAATTTATTTTTGTTATTTTAATTTGTGCAGTTCTATGGTTAATGGAAATGCAGCTACTGAGAGAGTTTAAAGAGAAAATAAAAGCCTGAATTCTTGTGAACTGCAAAAAAAACTAAAGAGGACATCTCACATTGCGTTCCTACTCTCTATGGGATTCCCTTTCAAAACGCTGCAATTGATCCCTGTTGTAGGTCTACTATCTGTGCTTCATGTCAGCCGCGAGGATATATCACATGATGTATCCTTAGGCAGCATCGGAATGCAGCCTTTGATTAAATATTTAATAATAGTTTAAACACGACTTGTGTTTTATCTAATTGACAACGACTTGTGGGAGTAGAGTCGCGCGTGTTGCTCTAGGAAAATCTCGACTTTTGAGCAATATTGACCCTGATCAACTGCTTGTCAATTTAGTTCATTATTGAATGAGAGTGTCTGTGCTGTGCATTTTTTTTTTTTTTTTTGAATAGGCAGCACTTTTTTCTTCATTTTTTTTAAGAGTTGCAAGCAAAAAGAAAAAGTTTCGGCTCATTCCCGTGTTGAGCTTACTCACTCCCAACTTCCCACCTCTGGTTTGCCAAGTCCAACTGAATAATGCAAATGTATTAATCCTATGCGTCACATCACCTTTCCTTAGAATGCTAATCATCCTGACAATGAAATATTAGGCCCTTGTGTACCGCTTGTAAAGGCTTATCTTAAACCCGTCACAGTGCTGAGCTAGTTATGCAAATCCACATGAACCTCAGCATAAGAAAACTCTGAGTATCCTCTGATGCCAAAATGCCACCAGGTCCAAGGTTCCCCAGTGTGCCAGATTTCCCCGGACGACAAACCTTCATCACAAATGATAACGTTCACTAAACATGTTCCCAAAGTTTCAAAGGAATCTCCCAAAGTCTGGGTGTTGTGATGGACTGAGATCTGAACCTTCAGAGACACATGGAGGTAGTTACAAAGTCAGCCTTTTATCACCTGAAGAACATTTCCAGCACTAAAGGACTGATTTAGCAATATCTAGAGAAATTCATCCGTGCTTTTACTTTAAGTGGTATTGATTACTGCAACAGTGTCTTCACAGGTTTGCCTAACAATAAGGTTTTTTGTTTTTTTGTTGTTTTTAAATCAGCTTCAGCTGATGGAGAACGCTGCCATTCTGAGTAAAACTAGGAAGATAGAGAACATAACCTCAGTTCTCAAGTCCTTGCACTGGTACTGGCATGTTGGTACTTTATGTACTGGTTTCACAGTTGGTGACTGTATGATTGTGTTTGCGATATTTTATGTTTTCATGATATGGCGGTAGGACTTAGATCAAGCACTCGGTAGCTGAAATGTGCTTCCCAAATTTGTTTGATTGAAAATGTCCCTGACAGGCCACCATGGCGCCTGACCTCAGACGCTGCTCCGCGTTTCGGACATGGATTGGTTCATTTCATTTCGATGAGCCAAGACCGTTATGCCACAGACTTTTCGTGGCCCTGTACTTGTCTGGAGGCGGAGCCCCAGTATGATATTAACAGATGTCAGGTTGTGTTGGCGTCATAGTTAGGGTAGAAAGAAAGCTCAGTGGGCTCTGTTCGTAACTGGGAGTGCTGCACTTGACCTTGTCTATTCCAATTACTGCTGCCCTGCAGCCACCATCATGCCACGTGTCTGTTGTCATTGGCTTGATAAGACCATAATGTGTGCTGTACAAAAAGGATTATGAAAGGCTGTTAAACGGAATTAAAACTCAAACTTGCTGACCGGAGTTACTTTTAATCTTTCACCTTGAGTAACACTGACATTAAGCAGAGGTGGTTCTGCTGTGGTTCTCAGAGAAGCTCCGAGTTTTTTGTTTTGTTCAGCAGCGTTGGTATGTTGAGTGGCTGCACAAATTAAACAAATGCTTAGAATTGAAGCAATAACAATTGTGCTGCCATTGCTGCCACGTTAAAGCGTAAAAGCAAGTATAAAAATGATACAAACAAACTTGACTCAATCCCAGGTACTTCGTTATGCAGTCCAAGATTTATAAAAACTTTATTTTTTGAAATAACCCTGCAGTCTCATCCGGCAGGGTTGCACTGACTCCATGTGTGTTTTTACAAGAGTTTTGTGTGTGTGTGTTTTTGGGAACTGATGGTCTGACGGGACTGGCTGCGTCTCTGCTGTCCGACCGTGACATATGCTGTGCTCCTCCTCAGCGTCTCGCTAAGACCGCAGGAGGATTGTTGTGACTGGTACGAACGAGTGTAAAAATCATAATTATTTGACAGTGTGAGGCAATATGATCACTGCTCCCTCTAAAACATGAGTCAAAGGGGGTCCATTTCAATCCCCTTCCTATGTTTACATTAACCATCACTATCGTCTACTGGAAAACGAAACCCAAACAACTGAAACACACCTGCATTTTTTTCTGTTCTGTTTGTTCTTGACTTAATGAGGATGGGAAAAAAAACCCATACATTTTGTATTTCAAAGAGACATAATTAAGGTAGGCTATGCTGAAATGTAAGAAAATACATCAGATGAGAGCAGTTTATTTTCCTCTGGTGGTCTTTGAAGTCGACACCAACAGGAAAGTGTTACAAAAGAGGCATCTTGATCGCTCTGGGGCTTCAGAGGCTGACCGTGAAATCGCAACGTTCACAGTTCGCGTCTGTGAGGTGACCTTTGCTGTATGTTGTCTCGTTTCTCCCTCCGTCTTTTTTTTTTTTCACTCCACACTCTCAGCATGTTTATACCCTTTGATCTTCCTCACATTTTGCTACATTAGAGTCCTGAACTATAACGCGTTTAATGAGGATTTTATGTGATAGAACAACATAAAGTAGTGTGTAATTTTGAAAAGGAAGGAAAAAATTACCTATCGAAATACGATATATGTGACATGTTGCTGCACTGAAACATAGTTTTCTCATTTGTGACAGTTTATTTCAATGTCACTTCAAAATAAACTTGGCAAAATGAAATTTTGCCAGATTTTTTGTAGAACAGAAAATATACTTAGTTGTAGTGATAAATATTGTGATGTGAAATGGTGCATATCATGAAATCCAATCCCCCCCCCCCAATACATATACATAGGCTTAGACTTTATAAGTCTAAGCAAAGGCTAACCCATATTATAAAAACGTTCAAGTTGAAAGAGCTGGGTACGGCTCACCTTGCCAGAATACAAAAGTTTTTAAAGGAAGTTTACTGGAAATGTTTTCCCCAAGTCTGGTCCAGGTCCATCTGCATCAACTACCTGTACAGTCCAGCAAGCTTTGCGTCAAGAAAAAAAAGTGCTCAAAGAGTACTCATCTCTTGAGCTCAAAAGCAATTATACATATGAAAATAAAATCATATTTGGAGACATATTGTTGGAAATCCATTTGCATGCTATGGCGGCAAGAGAAGAGCTTTGTGTGATGCCGCAGCTTTAACTATCTCGCTGTCACACCCGGAGCGCAGGGGTGCAGTGGGCCATAAGACACAGCTGTAATGGCAGACGAAGCCCCGAGCCGGAGGAGGCTGCACAAAGTTGGGGTTAATGGCTTTTTTTATGGTTAAAGGTGCTCTGGTCCGCGGGGTATATTTTATCAGAGAAACCTGAGCTATAAGGAACTTTACTGTGTGCTCTGACTGACCTCACTCAGGGACATCCAGAAACTCACTTTACCTGTCAGCAGTAAGCTGCCTGGAATGAACAATTTTATAATTAGTACTGACGAATTGTGATTGGGGACTTAGATTTACCAGCACTACAGGAACCAGGAAATAAACAAAAATATGTTCTGTGTCAGGTTTGAAAATCAAATGCACAAAACTCCCGTGACAGAGTTCATTATTTTTTTTAACCAAAATGGGCGGGGGGAACGGACACAAGATAGAAACAAACTTCTGCAACCATCAGGAGGTGCAATATAAAAAAAACCCCGAAAAGCAAAAACAGAACAAAACAAAAGACATTCTGCAGGTTTTTGGTCTGCAGTGTCTGAAAGTCCTCAGCAATGATCTTCAAGATAGTTTCAGCTGCCATTATGTCACTTCTTTTTCTACGCTAGTGGAAAAAAAGTTTTGTGAACGTGTCATGGAAAAGGAGCTAATGTGGCGTCCATTTCCAAACAATAGGAAGTCCATCTTTCTACAGTGGGAATAATTTCTGACAACATCCAAACGATCTCAACCCAAAGGCAGACAAAACAGAAATCTCTATCTCAAGTTCATGCAACAGCTAATCTGTAACTGCTGGTGTTTTTTGTTGTTACCACTCAGAAACCACTTGCTACATTGTTGTAGGTTGTGCAGGAGTCTCCACTTCTGCTTATCAAAGACGTACGGTTACATAGCTGCGCATCGGTTTGCGGCCATTTTCACATGGATGAACTTGGTACTGAAAAGTTAGGTTGACTTGTGCCTTTGGAACATAGCTTTTATGCAAAACAATTATAAAAGAAAAAAAATTGACAGGACTTTGAAAGAACATGCAAAAGAAAGGCTGATAAAGTATGCTACCTTTACAGAGCAGCATCTTTGAAAGAAGTTGTTCTTTCAAAGTCTGACAAATGCTTCATATAAGGCACCCAGTGAAAATCTTCCCTCCCGTTCTGCAGCAGCTGTCCTGTAATGCTCAAAGTCGGCCCACTGACAACTAATCTGTGCAGGTTTTCTTCAAATCCAGCACAGTTAGCAAAATCCATCCATTAGCTAAAGTCGCTTAATTCAGTACAGTATCACTATCCTCCAGAGCTTCTCAAATGCTCCACATATGGAATGAACTGATAATGAATTATTCTGCTCCTTCTTCCTGTTGCGTTGGCAACAGGTTCCATGGTGTGCAAGTGTTACATCATGCACGCCGCCTAGGAAAAATATTAATACACCTTGAAATTAATGAAATTTCACGACTTGGTGGACTGCTATATTCCGCGAGTTATGTTTAAATTACGAAACAGTATACTGCAGCCCATTTGCAAAAAAAGATTTATTAAAAGACGGCGCATTTATAATCTGAGAAGATCAGAAATAATAATAATAATAATAATAATAATAATAATAATAATAAAACCAACAAACTCAGAACTAAATAAATGCAACATTGAATTTCTGTTTTATGGGACAAATCCATCTGAAGAAACAGAGGAGAGGAGATCTATTTTTACTTTCCAGGTATTATGATGTGTATTAATTCAGTCAAGTGCTGTGTCATTACAAAAGTAAAGTTTTTTCTTTATAATTTTCATATATATACATAGCTGATGTTTAGTTGCTTATGGTATAATAAGCTGGCTTTTGAGAGAGACTGGACTGTACAAGCTTTTCTTTTCTTCATTTTGAGTCCAAACTTTGAACATGTGAACTTTAAGCTGTAAATTAATAAAATAAGTAAAATCTTATTCATATTTTGTCCCAATGCAGCCACATAATGTGCTAAATCTTAAACGTAAGCATGATGGCATACCACATTTCACCGTTCAGGAGTTTAACTTTAAGTTTTAACTTTAAACAAAAGTAGCAAGGGAGAGAGAGGGAAGTAGGTCAGTTACGCTAGCTTGACTTTGACAATCTCAACATGTACGTGTGCTGTGGAATTCAGTGTGTTTTTGCTTGGTTTAAAAAAATAAATACATAAGCATGAACTGTTTAGGAAATGTTTGCATGTTTTTTGTTGTTGGATTCTGATACGTTAGTGGAGTTGTTTTCAGTCAGTTGCCATAACAACAGGTGTGTGAAGCATAGCCAACGCAGAAAGTAAGAAAAAGGAAGAATACGAGTGGGTTTTGAGTTATTCTTCAACAGTTTTTTACATTATTTTTCCCTTTACCTCCAGCATTGTGCACAATTTACAGATGAACACAGAAACATATGTGTCTATATATTGATTATTGAATATCTTAACAGATGGAGTACCTACTGATATTGATCAATAGCTAAAACGCAATATATAGTGTTACTGATTTGTAAGTAGAATTCTTGAGTAAATCACAGTATTCGTTAAATAAATGCATGTTTTTGCAGATGAGGCTGTCGGAGAATAAATCCAAGCTTCCAGAGAAGATGCAGCGACCAATTTCAGTAGCATGGCGACAGGGTTGTGGATGTTCAGTCCTGTGACCTTCAACCACAGGGAACAGTTTCCCGGCAGCACCGCCTTATCAGTTCTTAACCTTATCAAGAGTCGACGTAACTTTACAGAGACTTTTCGAGATCTTTTAACCGCACAAAGCAACGTTGACTTTTCATTTGCCAAATCTAACATTGGTCACGTTCTAATTAGCCTTTTCTGCGGCGAATGCATCATCCACATGAGAGAAAGGGCTCGTGTCCAGCAGGATGAATTTTAATTAGGCTGCACGGGGGGACACTGGGGAAAAAAAAAAAAAAAGGTCATCACTTGCTCTCATCTAATCACACGCCTTTCAGACTCTCTCAAAAGGTGAAAACATTCCTGCCATTGCGACAAACTCACTTTTTCATATCTGCCTTTCAATTAAATGTCTGCAGTTCAGTGGGTAAATGCATGTAATTAATTAGCCTAGAGGACATTCTACATTTAATAGGCAACTTATAATTAAGTGGAGAGGAGATCAAATGTATCGGCGGTCCACCTTTCTTATCTCGACTGGCCCAGCAGGGAGATTAGATCGATTGTGCTTCTTGTCTCGAATTACTAAAAAAAAGTGTCAGGGGGGAAAAAAATCTTTTTTTTAATTACATTTTACCAAATTTGGTTCAAATGCACGAATTAAAGTAAAGATGTTTCTTTTTCATTGGTTGTCCACTTTATAGATAGCTCTTTCAACCTTAACAGGGTCCTAATCACACATCGCATGTTATTGTTCACGGCTGAAATTCGCATAGCGCTGGAGAGCAAAACACATGGTCAGACGGAATCTTGCACACACGATGTTGCGTCCCAATGTGTCTTTAAGAAAATCGTAATGCTAATCTGTCGTGTGGAAATCCTATAAGTAGAGGAAATATTCAAACATTCCAACGGATTTTTCTGGTGTTACAGTTTGAAATTCCAAAGCATTTCCAAAGAAAATGAGTCAAGAACACATCTGTTCTTTGGCGCTCAGACTTCATTTTTATATTGGAGACAAAAGAGCGTCTGTTTTCCAGAGATAAGAAGTTGTTTTGATGTCACAGTGCAATCATATCCGTCATCAGACTGTAGCAAGAGAAAAGCGACGGCTCAATCTGCCGTCAGTTCCAACACCACCATTCTGACCTGAAGCGCTACGCGTGTTTTTGTTGAGGGTCGAGATAAAAACAGAAAATTATCCCTGGACATTTTTAATTTTTGCACACCGAATTGTTTTAAATCACCCAGCAAATTTTAAATTTTCCATAAAAATACGGATAAACACAAAAAGTTGTTTTTAAACTGCCCAATCCCAACCAACCCGTGTGCCTAACAGGTTAGGCACACAGCCTTGCTTTGCAGAACTGCTTTACTTCAGCCACACTGACTGGAGAGTTTTCAACATGAAAAGCCTGCATAAGATTGGCATTCAAAGGAAAATATTTCCTTTGAGCCATGCAGAGGTGGATTTCCTGCTGCATTACCCAACTGTGCTTAAACTTCGAGCTGCAGTAGGTCACTTTTACATATTTGGTGAAACCATTACTATATCCTGACAGTATAATGTGACATGTATAAAAAAAAAAACAACAACCTGAACTCCTCTGGTTCCTCCCTGTGGTCCTACTGCCACCTGCAGAAATACACCACTCCCAGTGTATCAGAGCCAAGAGGAGGGTCTTAGCATTGTCAGTCATGCTCATGAACAAGCTGCTTACAAGAGTGTAGCTTGTGAATTTAACCACAAGACCAAAAACTTTATCATGATGTATCAAGGATGGTAATTAACTGTTCAAACAGGTCCAGTTTGGGTTGAGAGGGTTTTTTAAAAAATTAATTAAAACATCTCTTTTGCATTTCCCAAGGTTGTCTTTGATCTAAAGCATCTCTCTGACAAAAAAAAAAAAAAAAAAATCGAAAAGAAAAATTGCGAGATGCTTTTCCACAGCCCTGTACACCATTCTGTTCAAATCTCATAAAGCTCTCTCTATATATATCTATCTATTGTGATTTACAGTAGCACATGCTAGCTGCTGCTTCATCATCCGTCTGGCCGTGCCGTCATTCAGAGCAGGAGCTGAAGGATATAAAAACCCAATCGCGCAGAGTTCTGAACGCCTCCGACACACTCCGACACCAGAACCAGCTTCCAGCACCATGCAGACAGTTACACACAGGGCCACACGTCTAATAACCACATGATGGATTTCAAAGCAAATTCTAGATTCCAGTAGAAGTTCAGCAGCACAGACAGTCTGGGGAAAAAAAAGAAAAAAAAAGAAAAAGAAAAGCAAGGAAAAAAAACATCTGAGGCATTCCATTACATACAGCAATGGCAGAAACTCAACTTGCAAAAGTATGCAGTCCTATTTAATTTGTTCATTTTTTTTTTTAAGCCAATCTGTGTGTAATGTAGTCAGACGTTTGTTACAAAAGATTAGTTAACCAGCAGCATCATGAAGACCAGAAAAACCCAGCAGACACTTCAGAGATTTAAGTTAAAACACAAACCTCAGGCTTCAACATCCCCACTTGTTAATTTACCATCCAAAAATGAAATGACAGCTACACCAAAAAAACAATCCGATGGGACACTGATGGAGGCTATTGTTGTGCTAAGAGCAGTTAACCTGCCAGTGAAGCTATTCAAGCCTAAAATAGCATCTCAATGCTAAACATTTAGCAGCAGAACAGACGTCCCTAAAGCTACTGAACACTTGAAGACTCAAAAGGTATAATAGCACCAATTTGATGGTTTAATAACCTAATTAACAGATTAAACCAATAAATATCCTTGTTTATTCAATGATTTAGTGACAAAAGAGGTTTTGATTTGAAAAAAATTACTCATTTTGTCACTGTATTAGTTTTTGAAATGTGTTTAATTGCAATTGTTCAATTATAAACCCTTCAATAACTTTTTAAGAAAAAGTTAATTATGCTTAAAATTAAAAATTTGAAGCAAGTCTCACCCTTAATTAAAAGCATATTCTTGAGCCAAATTCATTTATTTATCCTTCCACATCTCTTTCCTTGCAGGTGTGGAGTTGAGACAACTCTGAGCGGCTCAGCAGAATCTCACTGCAGTTCGACTGAAACTCATTGTCAAACATTCCTCGTGCTCCATCTGCCTCCGCGCGCCACGGCTCCCCCCCAAAATAAAACATCTAGTGCTGCTAGCGGCTCCGGCTCCGGCGGACAGACCCACTTTTCAATTATGCACACAAGGCAAAGGAATTAGAGGTCTAATTCCAGCCTAATCCCCAAACAAACAAATCTATGGCCTCCATTTCCAATGAAGGCGCCATGCTTCCCCTTTTTTTTTTTTTTTCTATCCCTCCTCTGTCTACTCTTGCTAAGTCTCTGCCCCTCCACTTGCCTGGTCAGGCGTGGCAGTATTTTAGCTCCAATAAGTTCTTAAACGGAGCGCTCTTAGTGTTAGAATCAGTCCACAGCCGCACTTGTTACATTCTGTCAGTTTTCCATTCAGCGTCAACGATACCCAACGCTCACAAGAAAAGACACAAAACTGCATTTTATTATTCGTGAGAAAATGTCAAAGATCAAATTTTGGCTCCATAAAGCCATTTATTCTGTCTTTTAGCAGAATAAATGCCTGTTGGATGATGTCTGACTTTGTTTGACCTTTTCTTTGCTTTAGGCTGAATCTTAGTGTTCACTTGGTATTTCCCATCTCATATGACGACTGTGCAACAAAATATGCAGAGGTTTATATAAAAGCAAAATACATCATAAGAACAAATCACATCTGTGTCGTTGTGAAACCTTCGTGACATGACAAAGAACGGTTGATGCCAAAGAAATTCATAAACATCTAAAAAGACAAAAAAAACAAACAAAAGGAACATTTAAACTTGTGCGTCAAACTGTAACCCAAACATTTGAACTACACTACTTTAGACCAAAAGCCAGCAGCAAACTGGCTCAGTTTCACATGTGGAAATCAGCGTTTTTCTTACAAAAAGATGAAGCAAACGCAAAGTCTGCATACGGGCAGAAACAGGAGAAAGCAGCGTATCCTTTCCCGTCTCGATTGCTCCACCGACAGCCGATCGATGGATCTCCTGAACACGCTCTGCCCATGAGCTCTCTCACCTATTACGATTCTGTCTGAGAGTGATTCCAGCCAATCCGAGGGTGGTCAGATCCTTCTCATTTCCCTCCTCTTGTACAAGCAATCGATTCCACTCAAAAGCCGAAGGCCGCCGCTTATTCCCCCCGCCGGCCCGCTCCCGACTCCTCTTGCCATCTCTCTCTCTCTCTCTCTCCCCATCGGCCTCTGAATGCAGATGGCTCAGAGTGGGAGCTGCATGGAGTTAGAAGTAAAAACACACCAAAAAAAGAGCAACACAATTTTTTTTTATCTGCAATCATTCCAGCAGTCCACACCTCTATGACGGCTTCTGAGAAGATTTGGCTTCAGCTAAAAGACGCTGCTGTGGGTGTCATCCTGTGAGAGCTTTTCTTAGATCCATCTGTTTTAGTCCCTGAATCATGACGATGACTTCATCTAAACCTGGCAGGAGAAACACCGGCAAGTCCTCTGTCTATTAATACACCGGTTTTTTTTTTTTTGCTCACCTTTAAAATATGTAATTTTTTTATTTTTTATTTTTTTCTTGTTTGTTCTTCTGCAAGTTGACATACTCTCTTACAAAATGTTTACAAACCACATTTTCTGTCTGGAACTTTTGGAAGTGAAACTTGAAGTAAAAAATGTGGAAAATTGTGATTGAAAAAAAAACAAAAAACAAAAAAAAAAACGTATCATGTTAAAATTTATGCAGTTAATTCACAGAAGTGTTCAAATCCCGGAGACTCGGTGTGGAAACACATGCGTGTCACACTTTTCAGATTCGCTTTTGTAAAAGAATTAAACTAAATAAGACTGAAAACAAACTCGTTTTGCGGTGAGTAAAATTTAAAGGGATTTGCCAGGAAGGAGCTGCTGCATTTCCAAGCTACAGACATTTGGATTTAATAATTGTAATGTGCAAGTCGCAGCACCTGCAGTATTGGAACTAACAAAGCCGAATATTATTATCCTTTTAATAAAAGCCATGTTTTTATGACTCTAACAACATATAACATTTTTATAAGGATCATAAAATTTGGAGAACGTCATCTTTGAATGTGTGTCACCGTTATGATACACACCCATCATTATCACAAATATATATAAAAAAAACACCTTATGAGACATGAATGCTGCACATTCAACTGCTTTTTGTTAGCAGAGATAAAATGTGAGCCCTAACTTTGGCGCCACAGGGTTGACACGATATGTGTGTGTGTCTGTGTTGAGCAAATCAGCCACTGCTGCACTCTGAGATGGCTCCATTCCTGCTTTCGCTCTGATGATAATGCCTTTATTGCTCTTAAATCTGCTGTGATTTCCAACACAGTCTGCCTCATCGCAGTGTGCGGCGCGCTGAAGTTTAGATAAAAGACGGATCCCTCCTGACTTTGCCGTTAAATCCTACATTTCTCGTAAAGCTCCGGCAGTTGGGTCGGATTTATGGCCACATTTCAGGCAAATCGCTTCCACCCAGTAGGCAGCGAGACCTTTGCATGCCGCTGAATCGGGGCGCAGGGTAAATAAAGACGGGGAGCGAGCGGTCAGGGTTCAGCGGGGAACGTATATGTCAGAGCGACTCACTGTCTCGGCTTCTTCAAACAGGAGCTTCGTTTGTCGACATCATTACTGACCGATTCTGAGATTTCATTGCTGCTTTAACCTGCTGTGTTTACTCCCCCCCCCCACCATTTCAGGCTTTCAGAAATAAACTCTGAATTGTTGATTCTTTTTCAATAATCGATTTAATTCAGTTCTATTTTTGAGTCTGTCTACTACAGCCAGTGATTAATACACAATTAATTAATTACTGGATTAGTTGACAATTATTTCAATAATCGATTTAGCGTGATTAATTCAGTAATCATTTCTGTCCTAATCTAAGCAAGTACTGGTTCTACTTTCTGTGGCTCCAACTGGCAATCAGGGATTATTAGCAGTAATAATCCCTGACAGTTTTTTAAAAGTATGACTTTACACGAGATGTGCTGTGGCTTCCAGCGCAGAATCCCTCCATGACTGTATATTTGTATGATATGGAAAGATTTATATTTAATTTGTTACACACAGGAGCCTGAAGTAAAGTCCGATTGGCTCATGGATTTCTTTAGCCGTTTGAATCCTACGCTGTGTCTACGGTGCGGCTATGTGTCAGATCACAGAAGAAGGGAAAATAAAAGAAACTTTTCATGGCTTCACTTTACAAGAACTATGATTATTGCCTGAGGTTCTCATGGCTTCACCACTGCTGACACAGGATTTTCATGTGGGAGCTGCACAGATGAAAGGATTTGCGCTGTCAATAAAGTGAAATTCAACATGACGAGAACCACCGCTCTGAAAGAATCATTTATTGTCAAGAAGCTGTTGCTCAAACCTCATCTTTTTGACTTCTGCTGCTCATGATAATGACAAGAAATGCTTCACGGTCTATTTTAAGCAGAACAACGAGGCTTTTCATTAAGGAATATGATTTATTAATTTCTGTGTAAATTACAAAAGAAAAAAGAAAAAACAGATTAATTGTGGTAAAAATTTAAAATAAATAGGCTAACAAATTATGTAAAACATAATTTATTTGTCAGTGCAGGAAGGCTAGAAAAATACTGGGCGATATACATGTGATCAATCGATGACAGAATTTTCAATAATTTCACTGAACCCTGATCCAGAACTGCACAGCATTCTGGGGGATGTAGGCAGAGAAAGACTTTAGCCCTTCAACAAACTAACCTCACCCACTTTCAGGTTACCTAGCAACAACCTGTTGAGTGATGTGCGCAGCAGCAGTTTAAAGTTTCACCTCAGTGTCTCATAAATTACAAAAAGAAAAAAAAAAAAAAGCATGAAGTGGAAACTGGATAAAATTCACATCATGAATTTGACTGTATTTCAGATATTTAAAGCAAATAATTGTTATCAAGAAAGACTGATATGAAACGCTCACATAATACGTTTTTCATGATGAAATCGTTTTTCCTTTTAGGGAACCATTTTATGAAAATGATTTTTTTCTACAGTGGCATTTTGTATCTTTGTGAATCCCTGGACATGGACACCAGGTTACGGTCAGTGCATTCGCACAGGCTGCTTACGTTTCACTCTGCGGCGATGCAACGAGGACGGCTCGCGCTACATAGCAGGATTTACGGCATCGCCTCCGTTTCATTCGGGACGATGTTCTAACTGCCCCAATGACATAAACGCACCTGTAAAAAGGGCCGGGGTTACAACAGCTAATTATTCTCTCCAGGACGCGTGGAGTGAGAAACGACTCCTGTCGCCCCGTTTCCACGGCGAAACGCTCCCCATATTAGTTAGTGCTTAATATCCCCAAGGTCGTAACATTTGATAGATCATATTGTCAGCGGGGGCAGCCATAAAAACCCTCCCCCACCACTCCAACCGCCACCGTCATCCTCTGTGGCTGCATTAGTCTGCTCATATCATGCGTCTTAATTGAAGGGGAGCGGGGGCCAGACGGCGCGCCCGGCTGAAGGGAATCGATTGTGACAAACAAATTAGAGACGAGTTTGAATGATTAAGCTATGTATCGATTTTGATTTAAACATTAACGTGCTAATGTACTCGGCGGGATTAGATGGGAAGACGGAACGTAATCAATGCTTCCTCGTACATATCCATGGGATTTAGCATGTAAAGACACGGGTCAGCGAGGTAGTAAGAGGCCTAGAGGAGCACACGTTCCTCTGCTCCACTGCTAATTGGATATAGATTATGCCGGCCGGCTGCAGAATATGATGGAGAACACATCGTCATGAGTCAGGTTAATTTTATCGGCCGGAATCAATTTCATGCTATAAGTTTTCTTTAAACTCTGCCATTCTGGGCCGAACCGCTGCAGCTCCCCAAGTTCGTTTCACACGCAGGCCATTTTTCATCGTGGGCCTCAGATGCTAACTAATGGCTAAGTGTAAATCAAAGATGATTTCATTCACTTTTATGAAATACGTCTGCAAGCGGCTCACGGGAACTTGATCAAAACTAATAGCGCCATTATTCCACTCTGAGGTCCTGAAAAATCTGCTTTTAAAGGTCACTTATTGTCCTGCTGTGAAACAGCACACATATTATAAAAATTGTAAAATATAGACACAGTTCCTATGACTAATATTATAATTTGACATATTGGATGGGTGATGATGGCTGCTAAGATGGGAAGAGCTGCGCTTTTTACTGATTCACCAATCATATTTGTGTTCATTCTCACAACTGACTTATGATTCATTTTAAATAATCGATTTGTCAGATCAAAATGAGTTCCGATCAATCATACTGACATCCGCTCAGGCCAGTGGTTCTTCACCCGGGTTCGATCGAACCCCAGGGGTTGAGCAACTCTCGTCTCGCACCGGCTTCAGGAACACTTCCTGAAGCTGCATGGAGACGGGGAAGAGCAGAAAAAGGATTCAAAACGACAAAAAACAAATAAAATTTCAAATTAAAAAAAAAAAGTTATTAAAAAATGTTAAATTCTTTAAAAATCATGTTCCTTGTCTCTACTCTTTGGTGTGCAGACAATCAGCCACGAGGAAAAATCGATGGCGCTTCTGGATCGACCAATAGAATGTCAAGCAGTAAAAGTTTTCCAGCTTCCTGCACTGCATTTCAGTCTGAATATCTTAGATCTGCTCTATAAAAATGAAAAAAAAATGTCACTGATTTGAGGTTTTCATTGCCGGCCGTCTGCGTTTGGGATTCGGGAGTCTTCCTGCTCTGATCCACCAATCAAATAAAACGCTGCAAGAGGCTGTTGGAAAATCGCCATTTAACATTTTAAAGACAGAAACACAGATTTAACATTTAAACCATCACTGCATGCCAGACTAAATATTTTAACATCGCATGATGGAGGATGATTTTAAAACACTAAAGATTAGGACTGAAAATGATCTAATATCCTAATAACTGAAGGCACTGGCAGCAGACGAAATGAAATATGCAAGGAGAAATGTCATGATTTAATCATGTGGCTGGGATTTTAATACGCTTTTTAATTTGTGCATCCACTAACGTTTTTTTTTTTTTTTTTTGTTTGATTGGTTTTCTGATTCTCCCTCCACCTGTTTTACAAGCACACACACATCATCCATCGTTGGGGAAACCTGGGTCATAATAATGAATTCATAACCAGCTGCTTTCCTTGTTTGTAAATTTGTACAATTATCCAGAGAACAACGTTTCATCTCCCTTCACAGTGCTAACAATGGGAATAAAGTACAAAATGTAGTTTTAGGTGATCCTGATGGCGCTTTGAAATATATATTTTTAATCTTCCCGCAGGGATAATTGAATATTTATATCAGAAACAGAAGCAAAATCAAACGCGTGTGAGTGAGGAGACGCTGTAAAACAGATGCTTGACCCAGTGTGACCCCACTGCTGAGAGTAAAACTTAACTTAGAGGCTCTATTATGTGCATTACAGGCACATAGCACCATTTTATAGCACAAACAAGCCAACCGTCACCTTCGGTTGTTATAAAAATGCTATATTTTTCAAAACATAACTCCAAAAACAGATTGCAAACTGCACTGCAGAGGATTCTGGGTATGACCCGTGGTCTTCAAAGACAAAAACAAAATCCTACAACCACTAAAGTCTCCTTTATTTTCCACATTTCTTGACGAGGAGAGTTGTGCTCAGCGTCGTCAGAGGTTTTTGTGTAGTTTCCTACAGTGGTTCTTGTTGCAGCGCCCCCTCAGGTGCGGAGGTGAACAGGTTTTTTTCCAAAGGGTCTACTGGAACCCGACTTTCAAGGCAAAGGGACTGGAGTTTGAAATGTCCGAGTCCTACCATGTTCAACATTTTTCAATCATTTCTACAAACTTTTCAACTTCAAGCCTCAAATTATTTTCACAGTTTCATCAGAATGCCATGGAAACTGAAATCACATTGTGGTTCATGAGTCGGGCCAGATTGATCGGCTCACGCTATTAACATTATTAATATAAAATCAAACATCACCAAATGCAAATTATTCTTGACTGCATTATGATTTGAAACTGTGGCGTTTCAATCACTGTCCTTTCAGTGGAAAAAAGATTCATGAGTATTAATTAACTTTCCTTATCATTCCTCCGTCTCTGCCACTCTTATTTTTCACACTGGTTCAGACAGGGGCACCTAGAGAGCGGCTTTAATGCCATCAGCTGCCGTCGCTTTCAGAGCAGAGGGTTGTCGGCTCAAATCAGCTCCTACTGTCACATGATATCAATCATATTTCTGCCCTCCAATCTCTTTAAATGGTTTCTCTTTCAGACGTTGGCTCCGGGACGGAGAGATAGCTTTGCCTTTGTGGCTCGCACCGACGACGAGGATCCTGACTTTAACCCCTGGGTTTGGTCATAATCCTTTAGTTTATTTGAAATATTTAAGATAAAGGGAACGCGAGTTGCGCTGACTGACAGATTAATCCCCGGCCGGATGCAACGCTGTCATGGAATGAACAATTTCATCACCTGTCAGTTCTGTTTTGGCTCACGGGGCGAAACGGAAAACAACCTAGAAAGAGGGCGGCTTGGTTCACTTCTGGCGGCAGCAGCCTTCGAGTTTTTATTTTTATTTTTTATTGCGGAATTAATAAATGCGTCCCGATGCGCCTGGCGTGTCAGAATAAAAGTACCTTTTGAAAATAACAACCTTTAAGCAGATATTAAGCATACTCTTCAGTAAAATCACAATTCTTTGTAAAAAAACAAACAAAAAAAAAAAAACAGGTTTGTGACGGTAGTGTGCTGAAGAAGTGACCTACACATTGTTTTTCAAGAGCAGTATTTGTTTTAGTGTGGCTTTACTCGTCTGTCTCAGTCACACAATTAACCAAAGTATTATCGGCGATTTTTATCGTCATCGGAATGGCGCCACAAAATATCGTGGTAAAACTTTAAAGTCCGTATCGGCCAGCTCAACTGAAAACATTATTTCTCAGATTTTTGTGAAAAAGATTTAAACTATTTCGCTTCCAAAAACACAATTACTCATTTTAAGATGCAGAATATTAATAAATTCATGGTCAGTTGTGGCTGTAGTTTCACAAAATTAGCTGTTTGCTAAATCCGCTAAATATTATATTGAATATTTGTCCAAAAGCACACACATAAAATCAGCTCAAACTGCATTCTTGGCTGTTTGTTTTGATGAAAGCAGACTGTAATACCAACAACTGCGCTAAATAGCTAATGAGGCATGGAGTGTCATCACATCCCTCGAGCAAAAGCTAGCGTGTGGTGAAAGCAGGTGAACAACTGTAATCACAGAGGAAGTTATTGTGTAAATAAAAACCCTGGAAAAACACATAAACCTCTTTCTTCAAACAAAAAGAAACTTTTCGAATCATTCAGTCGTAAAACTGGATTCCTGCTGATTCTGCTGATTGAAACAAAGAGTTGATCATCTTTACACGGTCACAAAAGCATCCTTCTTTGAAATAACTGGAATATTTTATTGATACACGTTGGTGGGTTGATTGTTGATCACCAGCAGCTGGTCCAGGCAATTTGCTTTAGAAGTGAGTTAATGCTAACTTGTGGCACACTCCAAATTTTGTTTTTTTGTTGTACAGATAAAATAAAAACTTCATAATCTCACATAAGAGAAAGTCAGCATTTTTTTTCCCTCTGTTCATGCAGAAGGGAAGAAAAAATCCCAAAGGAGGAAAACGGTATTCTTTTTAATTTTTAATTGTTGAGGGAATAACATTTTATTTTAATACTTTTAAGCAGACTGATGGCCCACAAGGTTGTTTTACATTTTAATTCCAGACATTGAAAAGAACAGGACAGGGTGATGTAGGGTCGCCGCGCTGAGCCTCTCCCGGCTCCCGGCTCTTTCTCCGGGCTCCGACTCAGGGAGGTCAGGCTCACAGTGGCCAGGAGACGTGGTGAGCAGGGCTCCTGAGGAACATGACGAAGAGTGACACGCTGTACCAGCAGCAGCAGCAGGCCTGTGTGAGGAGTCAGCGCTGATGCAGGATTCACACTCATCACGCCGTGAAGTGGTCCTGTCGATGACAGTGACACACATGGCGGGTCTGTGGCGAGAAGAGGATCTAATGCGCTACTCAGGACAAATGAAACGCCTGTGGAAAGCACCATGTGTCCTGGATGTGTGTGTGTGTGTGTGTTTCGTGCATAAATATTTGTAAGGGCCTGTGAGGTCATAAAACTAATGGGTGAAACATGTTAGAGAGGCAATATTATGTACAAATCGTCTGTTTTGAACGACGATGTTATTCCCTCATCAAAACCACACCTGCAGTGTTGCTTTGATCCTTTCAACCATGTTTGAGAAATTCATTAATCTCCATGGCAACCATTCAGCTGTTTAAAATGCGAAGTCCACCCAGGGTGCACCGCATGCCAGAGCAGTGCTCCCCCACTCAGCTCCTTCAGACTAGCCAGCAGCAATTAGCAGACACCTGGTGGAGCTTCAAATCAACTGAGCTCATTATATACAAGCTAAGTCTCAGTGAAACACTGGTGTAAAACGTTGTTAAGGGGTTGATAGAGGAATGATGTCATGATGACTTCCTGTAGAGTGGAGCTTCAGAAAGAGCAGGAGTTCTTAAAGAGACAGAGGTCAAATATCAAGGTGCTAAATTACAAAATTTCTTTTAAGGGTTTTCTACTCTACAGGCATAGTATTTACCCAGAACGCCGTGCCCTGCAGTATGCTTCTTGTTTTTAAAGTTGTTTGACAAATGCAGGATTTTTTTTTAACTGAACATATCTGTTACTTGATTGTGATATATAATGATATATATATTACCATAATACCATAAAACATAATACTGGCCCTTTTAATTATCATCTAACGACTCTTTATGTACGTCTCCTCATCAGCTAAATAATCTGCCAATGGGACAAGAACTTTTTCATCAATAAGAATTTATTGACTGAAAACTGGTTCTTATATTTTGCTGAAAAGCCACTTCCAAGTCATTTCCAGTGTGCTAACATATTTCCACTAGAAACTAAACTTAAAACACAAATTTTGTGTTTTTGCCGTGAACCCAAACACCAAAAACCCAAAAATGTTCATCCGCCTGTCACGTTTGATTGCTTGTGTGATCACGAGAGCGATTGGCGAAATCTTGTCTACGAAGACATCTAATGGATCTGTGTTTCGTAGAAAAACAAATTAAGTCAGTGCTTTTCTTTCCTGTTTTTTTTTTTTTTTTTTTACCGTTTAAACATACCTTGTTCAAACAGTGTTCTGCAGGGACAATCTCTACTCTCTCGCTTGTGTATGAAATGCAACTCTGTTTATCTTCCAGCACGCTCGTGTTCCGGCCATTAAAACGTATTGCACACTGTGTGTGTGTGTGTGTGTAATATCCCACAGACAGATAATAAGTGCCTGTGCACACAGCATCGACTTACTCATGTCAATTAGAGCGAGTTCTACGACTGCAAGCTGTCTTTAGCTACATGGCGGAAAAAGTTGAAATCTCCATCTCATAAAGACAGATTTCCACTAACGCATTAAACGGCGTAATCTCTCATATTAAATGATAGCTTAAAGGCAAGCGTAATGATGAGGAATAAGAAATACCCACAGGGTATGCATCATCGTAAGCATCAACAAGCATGAGTGGCTGTGACGAAGGATCCTGCAGGACAGGACCAGCTTCGCGGATCTGGTTGTTTTTCTACACATTTACTTCTTCTTCTTTTTTTTCTGAGGCTTATTAGATAGAGCAGCGTCTTGTAAATAAGGGAGAAAAAAATGTAGCTTTTACATGAACAAATTATGCTCATTTTCTCTCTGAGGTGGGTTAATCATCCAGTTTTTCAACTTTCTTCTCGGGTGAGTTGCTTAGTTTATTCACACAGCTGTGTACTCTGGCGCCTCAGGTGCCACCGACCGCCGGCACCGTTTCCTAAGCTCACACCGACGGGCCATTTCTGTGATGAATAGTCATATCTGGTGCGGTTTAATAAGCAGCATTTCAGATTCGTCTAGCCAGCGGGCCCAAAATGCTCTTATTCTTTGACTTGATTTTCAAATGTTCATGCATAAATATGTACACAAGCATACCCAGAGCAAGAACCAGCGTTCAGTTTTTACGCTCCACTAAGCTGGAACAAACTTCCAGAAAACTGCAAAACAACCGAAACACTGACTTCCTTCAAATCAAAGCTAAAGTCAGACTGTAACATTAATAACCTTCTTTGATGCAGATTTGCTTGATGATTTTGATGACGTTTGACAATGTGTTTATTATTGTTTCATAATTAGTTTCTGTATTATGTTTTATGGCGTAAATGGTTAAATGTCCTCCAGTCTAAGCAACCTGTGAAAGCCCAGATGACTTAATCACTTTATTCCCAAAATCTGAGTTAGCATTAGCTTTGGTGTTTAACTTCCTGTTTGTGGCCTTCGGTATGTGCAAGGTGAGCCATTTCAGATGGAATGGGGCATTATTCTAGAAAATCGCTGTGTGCTTGTGGAAAGATTACGAGTAAATATTCAAATCTAGTAAAATATATGATCTGTGACAAGGCAGTTAAAAACCAGAGCTAATGCTAAAGACACATTGCTGATTAGCATGCTTACTACTAAGAAAGCCAGCTTAGTCTCTTAACACTGAAACAAACTGTTAATGCTAAGGCACACTGACCAGCTTAGCCTCCTAAATTAGCAGTTAAAAACCAGAGCCAATGCTAATGGCACATTGGCTAACATGCTAGCTTGTAAGAAGCATGTTAAAGAAATACGTAAATATACAACAGGTACACTGCAATCATACACAACATAAACAAAGTTACAAAATGACATTTTTGGCTAGCATGCTAGCCAGTAAGAAAGCTAGCTTAGCTTCTCAACCCTAATTCAGTCATTTAGCTGCGGATGTCAGGGACATGGTGAACAGGTAACTTTCTTAGAACACATTTTTCAAAATTACTTCTATTTAGTAACATTTAATGTCCAAATCTTGGTTTCTCTTTGTTGTTAACTGTGAACACCAGTCAGATAAGGAACATAGAGAATAATTTGCAAGAATTATCTAATTGAGTTTGTAGAACAGCATCAATACATTTAAGAAATGAAACTTATATAAATAGATCATAGAGAAACACTAGTGCCCAATGCTCCCCAAATAAAATATTTGCAAATAATTTCACCAACAGACACATTTGCAGCTTTGACTCCAGCCTCTTCTTTTTGCCTCTGCAGCTCCGTTTCACGCCAGCACGCCGTCACTTTCCCACCTCTCCGCAATCCGCATGCAAATCACAAAGCAGGAAGGTGTCGTTCGTTTGTGTTTCGTCAAACACTATGCAGGGCGAGCGAGGGGAATTGATACCCGGCGCGCACACATTCAAACCATCTGGACACTTGCGGCGTCAAAGATGAAATGAGCTTCATATATTCCACGGACAGATTGTCGCTGTAACTGTGTTAGCTGTTCGAGGAGACAGGAGGCCCAATGTACAACACAAATCACATGATGCCAGATTCTATATGTGCTTTAGATCAATGCCCACAAACAACAACCTGCCAGAATCGAGCGTCATGCTGGCAGATTGTTGTCAGTTTAATGCCAAGTAAACTAGACATATTGCCCTTATTTATAATCTCCGACAGATACAGTGTTGTACAACTGTGTTTGGCATTTCTGGCCATAATTAAAAGGACTTGACTTTGTAAGCACAACTGCGAACAGACGCATTCATACACCAATAAGCTGATCTATGTCCACGAGACGACTTCAAGGTCGAAACCAATGTTGATTACGAGGAACAGAAAGGCCTGTTGGGTGAAAACCTTTTCGTCGGACCAATGAGATGCATTTGTTGTTTTTGGAAGCAAAGCTTCTTCTTGAATAAATTAGCTGTGGAACTCAATTTGAAATGAGTTAATCTCAGTTATCCATCTACCCATCGTTAACCTCAATTACATTTTAATCAGAAACTGTACTTCAATGATATGAAAACATTTTCAATTTCAAGAGAAATGCGCTCAGCAGCAGATACTTCTTATTTTTAATCTGCTATTTAGTTTATTAGACAAAGTGCTATTATACCCATTCGGCTTTCGAGTGTTTCAGGAACCCCTGATCAAATGAAATTTTTCCAGAGAGAGGAAGGCTAACTGCTTTTGGGACAAGAACAATTTTCTTACCGTCACAGTTTTCCTTTAACAATTAAAAGTTTAGGCTCTTCACTTTTAGCTTAATCCGTATTGAGGTAGAATCACAGTTTTCATCTGTTAGATCAGGGGTCTGAAACCTGAACCTCAAATGGTTTCTCGTATTATATTCACTGATGAAATATTTCCCTGTTTGTTTGTGTTTGTTTGTTTTCATTCTTTTGTTCTGTGCCCGGAAAATGTGCTCTAGAAATGCCTCTGCTGCCAGTTTGTGCAAATGCTTGATGGCTCTTTAGTGTAATCTTAAACATGTGAGTAAAAATGGAGTAAATCCATAAAAAGAGCCATTTCTGTATTTATTTTTTTTTCATTTTGCTGTGACCGCGCGCGCGCGTGTGTCTGTGCGTGCGTGTGTGTGTGTGTGTGGAAAAGCAAGAGAGCAGAGAAGTGGCCTGCTCCAGAAAGCGTGGCGTTCCCACTGAGGGCTTTTAATATTTTACAGTACGTCTGAAAAATCTTTAGCCAATTAGGTCAAGTCAACTTTGTGTAATGGACTGGTGGAATTTTGCAGAGTATTTCTGCTTCTAGTTTTGGACCCGCTGTCCAATCGGAAACTTTGAATTCTGAGACTGTGGAGATGGCGCTTGAACGTTTGAACTCCGAAATACATCACTGCACTTTTGTTAAAATCTAACTCATGAAAAGATCTGAGGAAATAAACAACTCTTTTCATATTGGGTTTTCCTAGTGTGTGTCCTCGTTTGGCTCTCTTCACCATATATTCAAAAAACTCTAATCTCATGGAAAAAAAACAACAAAAAAAAGCATTTCCCAATGTTTGAATTGCGGAAATAAAGGCAGTGGAAAAATTTCATGGAAAGAAGCCAACATTTTATTCTGTTTTTTCCTTTTTCTGAAAATCTGTGCTCCAGTGAGCAAAGTGTTCGACTTGCCTCCTGCCTGTCATCGGGTCCATCTGTGCTGACAGAACAGCCTGAGTGTGACTCTGCCAAGAATGTGCCGCGCTTTCAAACACTTAGGTTCAACGTTCAAGCACATCAGTCACGGCCGGTGATTTATTGACTGAGGATCCGACTTTATATTCACGTCAGCTGGTCTGGAGCCCGGAGGCTCCACGCCCCGGCCTGGCCGCTGGGTGGAACGTGAAGGCAGGAAATGCTCATTAGGGTTCTCAACCAATCTTGGGTGTTTTGCCTATGGCCACAGTTCTGCAGCCGTCCGCTCTCTAACACCGCTTGCACTCCATTTGACCATGCATCTGCTTATATACTCACCCCAATTACATTTTTATTTATTCTTCAACAAAAACAGACTCTTGGACAAAATCAAGCCAGTATTCTGAAGTAAAAATGACCTTGTAAAAAAAAAAAAGATAATAATGCCCCTTTGTCAACATTTTGTCATATTATAGTTACACATTTCAATGCATTTTATTGGATTTTTTTTTTTGTGAAAGTCAGACACAAGATAGTCTTCGGAAGGAAAGTGTTACATGTCTCCTACCGTTATTTGGAAATAACATTCTTAAAGGTGTGGCATTCTGCATTTTCCAGGCACCCTATCTAATTAGTATGTTGCCTTCAGCTGTTGTAAAAATCTTATACATAGATCAGATATGAATTTGTGGTTTAACGTTTTGAAATTGGGCCTCTGTCTCTTTAAGAAACTCCTGCAATGTCTGAAACTCCGCCTTCAGGACATGGCTCCTCTATTGACTACATTTAACAACATTTAACAACATGTCTGCCAGCGTTTCACTGAGAAGCAGCTCGTTCTGCCGTTTCACCAGCTGTTTGCTAATTGCTGCTGGCTGCTCTGAAGGAGCGTTTGCCCAGCTGAACAGTTGCCATGGGAGATTCATGAATTTCTCAAACATGAAAGAATGATGGCAACACTCCAGTCTGAAAGGAAATCGTCTTTCAGCTTGTATTACTGCCCTTGAGAAATCACAACCCTGCAAAGCTGTTTTAATTTTGACATGAGCTACATGTTCCTTAAAGTGCTTAGATATAGTATGTGTTTAATTTTGTTCCTGTATTTTAGTTTGAAATAAAGTTTTTGGGGCTTGAAAGAGCGAAAGTGAGAAGAGGACACTGACCTGCTGTGCCAGTGGTCTTCACAATAAGAGTATAAATAGAAGTTATTTGGTGAATTTGATAACCAAAACCTGAACACAAGTGTTGAGCTCTAGTCAAACTAACGTTTACTAAACAGCAGAGTAAATTTGAGCCGTAAAACATTTTAATACTTAGCAAGCAATTAGCTCTGCTATTAGCACATTAGCGGATTAGTGGAAGAGCGCCTGACACTGGTTTTCACATAAAATCCCAATAAAACACTCTGAAATGGGTGGCTATAATGTGATAAAATAAAAATGATGTGAAAGATTTGAAAACATTGGCAAGCTGGTGCAACATTGAAAAGCAAAGGAAAGATGGCAATTTCCAGCACTCCACTTTTGTGTCGCATCGTCCATGTGGATCTTTTTCCACTCTTGGCTTGAAAACGTCCGCTGACACATTGGTGAAAATAATTTTTCTTCACCACCCGACTGTTTCATGTTCTTTTGAACTGTGACAGTGAATGGGAGCAGGCCTCTCAGGCAGAATCTTTTCAAGGTTGCTTATTCTCTCTTCCGCTGTGTGGAGCTTTCTGTTGCATCAAGGCCATTCGACCGCACTTCAGAAAGCTGACCGTTGTCTCCGTTTCGCAAATATGTGTCACGCAGTCCGAGACGCGGCCGATCCGCGTGGAGCTGTCGGGAAGCGGGCCGATCCGTGGGGACGCGGCGAGTTGCTCAGTATGCACAGCCGCAGAGACGCAAGGATTTCTACGAGCCGAAGGATGTGAAAGCGGCATTAACGGAAGGCCAGGTCAGTTCCGTGCTGCTTCCCCCCGGGTTTGTTTCTCACAAGGGGGTTATAGTTTCATTTGAGGCCGTGAATATTGCCGCCTGATTTTCTTGCTGAGCCAGGCCTCCGTCGACGGTGCGAACCTTGAGATAAGGTCCACACATATTTACATTCAAAGTGCCGTTTGCTTTCGTACGTGACCTGAGGCACTGGTGGAGTATTAGAAGAACGGAGAAACACTCAAAAGAGCGCAAATGTGCTGATGGCCTTTAGCTGGCAATATGTTGCTGCTATGCTGTTTATCCAGCTGGTTAAGAAAGAGGGAAGTTTTCCTTTCAGCAAGAGAAGAGACTAAATCCCTCTAGGAGAGCATCGTGTTTGGTTTTTTCTTCCATCTGCAGCTTCCGGAGGACAGATTGTGATGTGATGTTCAGTAAAATATGAAATCCTTTGTCATTACCGTGTGCGTCCTTCTTAATTCCTACAGCTGGGATGAGCATTACAGCCGTTAATCAATGCCATAATGGAAGATGGCAGCACTGAACGCGACGTTTCGAAGCGTTTATGTTGTCATTCCGGACTGTGACAAATTGTTTTCCGCTGCAGATGTTTTCTCAAAAGAGTAAAAATGATTGAAATTTCATGTTTTAAGTGTCAGCGTTATCGATGACGTTTCTCAGAAGTGGTAAAACTGAAGCTCCTTTAAGCTCGATTTTAAAGGGATATTTTTTTAGCCAGAAAAGAATGTAAAATAAAAAAAAATAAAAAAAAATAGTTAAACCAGAACGTAAAAGGTAAAGCGTTATGGAAAAAAAAAAAATCAAAAGGCAGACAGGTTCCCCACGGAGATATCGAGCCGTCAAGCAGATATCCATACATCGTTGCTCGGTTGCTGGTGCCTCTCTCCCGCAGTCATTGGACTCTATCAAAGGACAACTCTGTGCGGATACACACACTCACACAAAAGTAGGCTGACGTACAGATTGATGTACATTTCTGCAAAACCCCATGTGTCAATCACAGAACGTCTGAAAATAGTCAACCGATAATCCTCCATCTCCTTTACTGCAGCAAAGGCTCTGCAAGAAAAGACTCCAACTCCCAGCATGCAAAAATAATTTGTGCACTTCTCCGGATTAGCCTATGACGTAATGGGAATAGACCTTTTTCACGCTTCCGGGTTTTAAAGCCGATGTTGGGTTGGACAACTTCCGGTGGCTATAGCGTTAGCATTAAAAGGCTAGGAAAATGGCTCAGTCTCGGCGCAGTTGTTTTTGTTCAGTCCCTGGTTGTTCATATATAGGACAGATATGGCAAGAAAACAGCCATACCTGTCCTATCATGCGTTCCCGACGGACCCGGACCAACGGAGGCAGTGGATCCAGGCGATCCGAAGAGATGAAGGTCCCGACTTTTGCATAAAGACTGGGAGCACTTTCGTATGTAGCCGCCACTTCACACCGGAGGATTTTGTTAGCGGATCCACCGCTTAGCGGATGTTAGCCTTAGAAGTGGAGCTGTTCCTTCCCTGTTTGCCTGGAATAACTTCACTGCACCGGCAATGAGAGAGTCTGCTTTCGAGAGGGCTAAGAAACAGCAGTTTGTCCTCTCTCAGAACGCTAGCTAGGCTAAAGATGCTACTGCGGACCATGATTATATGGCACATCCACCCGCAGGTAAACGTCTAATTAAGATAGTACATTGTATTTATTTTCCATGTAAGATCATTTCAGTGAAATATAACTGTTACTATAATAATATTATTATTATGACCACATAATTATGAAATTCTGTGGTTATGTATTTTTTGGAGAGATTATGCTGTTTTTCACAAACTGTACTGGCAAATACATTTCAAAATGTAATCAGAATATAATTGAAAAGTTTAAATTATGTTTGTCTCCAATATTTCACGTAATTTAGCAAACTAAGTTAAGCTTCATTACGATATTTGTGTAGTTCATATACTGTAGCTAGTGGTTAGGTCGCGAAGCTACGTCTTTTCTTAACTTGATAGCGGTGCATATATTTTTTGTGGAACAACTTGTATCCTTTCACACGTTTGTTGGTGGATGAATTAGCCGCTGCGATTTCCTCCGCATCAGCGAAAGAAAGGGCTGGCAAATTAAGTAAGGACGATGAAAAGGACCGGAGAAGGAGAGCCATTTTTCAGAGTACTTGAATTACAGTCACCAAAACAGGAAGGGCCACAGCCCTTTCAGATACTACTTCCGGTTGCCGTGAAAAAGGTCTATCTCCGCATAACACCGATTCTACGGCAGGAGTTCAAACTCAGGTGAGAGAAGTCAACTGGCAACGACCTTCTGCAGTTAACTCAGCAGTTTGGTTACAGAGTGAAAGTTAAAAAGACACATTTACAGTAAAAATCAAATTGTCATGTTTAGACTGGATTTCTTGACGTCACAGCTGCGCCGTTTGCTGCTAATGACTAAAATTCTTCATCAATATCAACTCGTAAACTTGAGGCAGTTCTTGGCGCAGCGCCCCCGCAGGCGAGGAGGGGAACAGATTTCTTTCAACTGGCTCGGTTTGTTTGACGCAGTGCAAACAAATGCAAACCGCAACAGCTGAAGACTAACAAATGTTGCAATTCCGGTCCTTAATCGAGCCGAATCTACCGGACTATTAGGAGTGAAAACACCCTTAAAGATTAGAATCCATTTATTTCAGTTTTTATTAATTCAGTTGACTTGCCTCTGGTAGAGCTTCTTCATTTCAAATCAGCTTATTTAGCCATTCATGGTTTTAGCTTGATCTTCATTTTGCTAATGCCTGCAGCCTGATGTATTTGTACAACAGAGAGCCTCCTTCCTGCAGCCTCCATTTTACTGCTGTGCACAGATTCCCTAACGCTAAACACTATGCCGGGGTGATTGCATAAATAAGTTTCTCAAGGCTCTCGGTGCCACCCACCCCATTTGTTTTCACAGCACCAACAGACTAAAGCGTAGAAAAGTGGTGTTGGCCGTCGCAGACGCATAAATCATCCACGGCGCGCCGCTCCGGCTGAGGATTCTCCACAGGAAAAAAAACAAACAAGCCGATGAGTTACGGCCACAAAATTATTGTCGATGCTGTCTGGCGAACATGTTCAAGTAAAGTATTTACATTTAGCGGCAAATTTGTTGCCTTTGCCTTTTTTTTTTTTTTTCTATCACACTTGGATAAAAAAAATAAAATAAAATCATATCAAACAATCGTAGCCTAAATACAAATCAAGTCGTTTAGAATGTTGTTGAAGCTTTATTTCCATGAAACACGTCATATAGATTGTTTACAGACAGAGCGGCGGCCATTGTTTCTCTTATTTATGATGATTTTCCTCTTGCCATTAATGAACGCATGACGCTTGAAATTAAAACGTTGCATCAGACCAATTGGAATAAAAAAATGATACTTCAAAAATGTGGCTTAAATGAAAAATATGCTGAATAACACCGGCTTAAAGATGATTTCAAAAGTTCCTTTTAGTCAGACAAATGAGCCTCATCAGAAAACATATCGCAAGTTATGGACTATGACTGCACATAATGCATTTTTCATGCATTCTTTCAAATTCAACCTGGTACTTTATAAAAACTGATGTTCCTATTGATTTTAAGACTGGCTGAACCAGTCTTTGTGCGTTTGCAGCAGCTGGCAACAGGTTCTCTTTTATGAAAAGGTTGGAAAATTCGCCGTTTTTGCTAAATTGCTTTAGTTCAGCACTTTCTGGTGGAAACCAGAATTCATGGTTTCATCACAGTTTAGATCCTAAAGCAGCATCACATCGTCTGCACCATTATTTGAAGTGTTTAACCTCACCTAACTGCAAACCGCTTTGTTTTGAAATCTAATCAAGTTGCATGATATTCAATATCTCAGGGCTGCATCACTGTCCCGTTGCTGTTTTTCGACCGTCATCCCTCTCCTTTCATCTGTTTTCGAAAACTCTCCGTCCCCGCAGTCCTTTAATAAAAAAAATAAATAAATAGATAAAAAATCGCTGCGGTGCATTTTCTTTAGTTGGCAAATAAATTGATTCCAGCAGAAATCTGGTCTCGTATCATGCAATCCTTGTCCAATCTTTGAAATCTTATCAAATCGGCGAGGACCTGCATGTGGTGACAGCGAGGAACGGTCAGGTAAGGATCGGGACGGTCGGAGCAACCGGCGGCGGTTTTTTTCTTTTTTTTTTTTTCTTTTTTATCTGAAGAGATTACTGACGGCAGCTATGGCCTCTCCGCCCAGCTGCCAGGGCGCCCCGGCTTTGATCCTAACTCCATCTGAACGGTAATCACCTGGGAAAAGGTCCCAATTATCTCCCTGGAACTCTCTGAGGATCGGCGTCCCTGTCGCTCTCCCACAGCCTTGGCTTACACATCCAGTCACTTACATACTGTACAATCAGGCGCTGACATATAGACTAGAGTGTTTCTCTGCCAACTGTGAAGTTCTGGGTTAAGAAAATGTCTCAACATTGTCACAAGTGTCCTTAGACATCTGGATCATAATTAGGTTGCGAGGTATTAAGTCCAAAGGTGAACGCTTCGACGTCCATGGGATGTCTTGACGTTCACATCAACAAGCTGCGTTTCCACTGCGGATCTGAGTAAAACTTTAATATTCTGCCGATATTTAGCAATTCTGGTGTTTCCATTAAATAAGAAACTGAATTAGCACCGTTAGCTCATCCGGGTCGTATAAAAAGAACCCATAACATGATCTATAGCTCTGAAGAATGAAACCATCATCAATACTGTCAAATTGCGAAATTATATGGTCAATGGAAACACAGCTACAGAGAGATTGGTGATGAAAAACGTAACTTGCGCTGTTTGTCAGTTTTTTGGACGATCTTTACTGAAAATGTCAAAGAACATTTGACAGAAGGTTTGACAGAGAACCTGGTTCTGAACGACAGCGAGGTTCTCTGGGTCTTTGCAGCAGAAACTCAGAGCATCACAGATGCCAGTAGCAAACTGCAATAGGAGGTTCTGATCTATTTATTCCATCAGTGAAACTAAAATGTCTTTCAGCTGTACATAAAGGCCAGTTTTGTGTCTCTGCGGTTCCTCCGGTGTAACTGGGGCCTTTGGCTGCTTCTCTGCTCAATGCCTGGCGGTTCATACGTATAGCCACATTTTGGTAGCTCTGCAGCTAAACGACGCTTCTTGTTATAAATTGTGGATTAAACGGCGCTATGTGACATTGTTCATAGCTTGGAATATTGAGTATAAGTCTGCTGTGTCTGCTGGTCTTTGTGCTGCTGTTTTGTCTTATTTTACGGATCCAACTTTCTCACAGCAGTCTAAATGACACAATTCCGTTTTTTTTGTTGTTTTTTTTCTTTTTACTTCAACAAAATCCCACTTGATTTGTCGAGCCAAACTCGATCCACGGAGTGATTTTCCCCAGCGAGTCCCTGAGAACACGGCGCCCTCGCCGGGTCACGGATGTCTTGCGGCTCGGCTAAACAGGAAACGGCACGTTGCTTTTCCGAGCGCAAAACCCATCGTCTCATCAGAAGTACGGCGGTTTGAAAGCAAAGGCATGACCAACCGCAGAGGATCTGAGCGAGAGGGTCAGTCGCTGGTTGCATTAGCGGCGGGGTTGAAAACACACAGCGGGGTCCAGAGATGGTGCTGGTGATAGAGGACAGAAGAGCGTCTGATTGAGATAAAAGACTCCGCCTCGGCTTTAAGCACCGCCCGATTGTGATTGGGTAGCAGATCAGAAGACGTGACAGAAAGAAAAATGGATGGATGGAAAAGGATGGATGAGCAGATAAATCGGCGGCCGGAGCGCGGACGCTAGACGGATGGTGGAGCCGGTTCCATCTCGGCGATCGCACTTTACATACCGGCGGCTTCTCGCTGTGGGATCTCAGGACGAGATAAAAAAAGAAAAAAAAGAAACACAATTCCAGCAGCGAGGGTAGACGTGTGATCAGCCGGGTGTTTTACCGTTGATAAACTGTTTCCATGACCCAACATTATACATGTCACACCCTACGGTTCTGAAATATTCAGAATTTTTCTTTTTCTTTTCTTTATCTTTTTTTTTTTTTTTGCTTGTTTCTCCATTGCCTGGTAAGCGGGAGGACGAGGCATTTCCCTGAGTCATTTCTAATAATGTGATTTTTTTTTTTATTTTTTTTTTTTTGCCCTTGAAAATGTAATCAGAACGTTTAAAAAAGGCTTGCGGGGCTCTAATCCCTCTTCAGTACGCCGGAGTGTTGCTGTGAGATTAAAAGAAACATTGAATCACTCATCTATTTTTTTATTTTTTATTTATTTATTTATTTTTTTTACCGTGTTAATTGTCCCAGCTCTTTTAGAAGTGCCAAGATAATCCCAAATAAATTGGATTATTTCAACAACATAGTTTAGAGGAAGTGACTTCACCTCAACACGCACTTAACTTCAGATCATAATCCAAGTAGGTAATATGTTTGATTTCATACTTTGATGTATTAAGTTTATTTTACACATTTGGCTGTAAATGAAATCCTAAATCCTATTAAGCATGTGCTGTCTTGCTAAAGTATTTGTTTTTCTGATGTTGTTACAGCTTTTATTGTAAATTAAAGATAGTTTGCAAAAATGCCGGTAAAAACGTTGTTAAAGCATTAATAGGGTCATTAGGTCATCGTGTTGTGATTTGCTGTGTGTTGTGATGACCTAATGAAGGTGGAGCTTCACAAAAACCAGGAATTTTTTTTTTAAAGAGGCAGAGGCCCGATTTCAAAGAGTTAAATTACAAAGTCAAATTTCTTTGTGCAGCATTTTTTAACAACTGACGTTAATAGGACTATTTGATTGTGCAATATGCCTGGACTACATACAATAACTTTAATTACTAAGTAATACTTGTGGTGGAAAGCAAACACCGTAAGAACACAATGACCACAGAGAAACCAGTTTGCTTTGATAGGAAGGTGAGTCCTGCGAAACACAGAGAAATCCTGGAAGTAAAGCATTAATTTATGGTTTGGAGGTTCAGTTCTCAAGACAGAAAGTCACCCTGGCAAAAAGTACGAAAAATTTCTGGAGTATTAAAAGGTATGGAGGAAAATTAGCATACTGAACTTTCTGACATTAATTGAGAGGTCGCATATGGCTGGCTTCTCATTTGTGCACCAAAGTACCAATTATTATTTCAAAGTGGAGAGCTCAAAGAAGGAAAAAAAAGATCTATAATATTTTATATGAAAACTGTGAAGAGTTTAAAATATAATCTAAAGGAAATGATGACCCTATAGACCATGTGAGATGCTGGATGCTATGAACACATGTAGTTAAACCCCAATGTCATTAAGACTCCATGGGAGATTTAGGTTTAAAATCTTTTTTTTTACATCAGCATGAAGAAATATAAACATTTTATTGCTTAAATGACTTTAAAGAGTTAATTGAATATTGAGAAGAGTTTAAATAATACTAGACATGCCATTTTTAATAAAAATGTTTCTCTTTGCTCAAATTTGGAACAGTTTTTACTTTGGTTTGTCTTTTTCTGAGAGCTACTGTACTTCTCTCAAAGCCAAATTTCTTAGTGAAATAAAAATGCATCCAAATCTACCAGGGGTGTGAAAACATTTGGACTTAATTGAGAGATCAAAATTCGACATGGAAGACTCTGAGCGCAAAATGTAGATGTCGCCAAATGTGGGCGGAGTCACTGCTTAACGTTTGGCTCCACCCATAACTACTTGTAAATACCTTGATACAATCATATAATTCAAGTAATAGTGAAAAATGTGATTTGAAATATAACCATTGTAAAAAAGGGAAAAGGAACTACAATGAGTGTTTCAGCAGAATTTGTCACTCTGTGTAAAATTTGTCTCTTGAATGTTTGTTTTCCAGACTGTGAGCTTTGCAACCACAACACTTGAACCTTAAGATGGATTTCATTTGGTCATTCTGTGATAGACAAACACAAAACTGTGAAGTTAAATAAGGACACATGTCTATGAAAAAAAAAAAACAGAAAATCTTGATTCTTGCACTAACAGTTAGATTTGAAAACATGGGAAGACATTTTGAACTTCAGGATTTCTTTTCACAGTGGTTCACCTAAAATACACCGCAGTTCATTTATTATTGTGATGTGGTAACAGGAACAAAAACAGAATATCCACTCCAAGTTTCCGTGCAATATAACAGCAGCCGCGGGGATGATAATCTGATTATCGGGTTTTTCGGTCTATCCGTGCTAGTTGAAGAGATTAGAGTGAGGAAGAGTTCAGCCTCTGGTCGCATTAGTCATGGCTACTCTACTGCACTTTTATTACAAGGAATGAATAAAGCTTTTATTGTAAAGGAACATTAAAGTGAGAGCTATTACAAAGGTAATCACAAAATGGGTTTCCAGGTGCCTGAGCTGTGAGGCGGCTTCTGTCAGGTGATAAAGTTACCGGTTCGCATTCTGAGCGTTCCCTTTTCATTACCGATTTATGCAAAGAGAAATAAAGACGGTGGGAATAGCGGGAGCCTCCGGGGTGTGAGAAAGTATATCTCGCCATCTTCTTCACATTTTTCTCCTGTTACAACCACCGACGTTTTGCAGGGTTATTTGTTTCAGATCGACACAAACGTAATTGTCAAGTTGAGGGAAAATGAAAGATGAATTCCCAAATGAATTGCGTTTAAAGTCTGAAAGGTGGAGGATGCATTTGCATTCACCTCTCCTGTGTCAACACTGTGGAACCGCCTGTCGCTCTCTCAACTTTTGCATCTTTCGCGACCAATAAGGTCGCAGTTTTCACATTAGAATATGAAAAACGTTCAGTTTCCTCCTCAAAATAAAGAGAACATTCAGGCTTAATATGTAGTCTGACCTTGATCCAGAGCTCCGTCCAGTATGGAGTGGAAGCCAGCGACACAAACGTGGAACAATGCAGAACAGGACGCTTAGATTACGACAAATGAACGATTGCAAACAGTCGGGTCGCAACAAGACTCTGGAATATTAGAACGGTACATTATTTCTTAATCTGTATCACAAATCACAATTCAGTTGCTGTCAAAGCGAGTTTGTCCGACTGACCGACTATATAACGTTCTATAAGCTTGACACCTTGCACGTTTTCTCAGAACTCCTACTTTAAAGTGTCTTGGCGAAAGCGTGTGGCAAATGTTGCGTTCGTGTCAGAAAGCCGTGGAGTCTGAATGACTTCGTCTCTCAAGACTTTGGGAGGGTTGAAGAATGAAAGCAGGAGAGGAAGACAGTGAGAGAGAGCAATTAAAAAATGGTTACAGACGAACCGTTATGCTAAAGTCAGCATCCGCTTCAAAACCTAAAGCAAATGCTTGAATTTTTTTGTCCTGTACCATCCCAGTCACGTGACTAATGATAAGTTTTCCCGCGGAAATCCCAAAAACAATGCCAGCCTTTACTCTAGAGTAGGATTTACAGACATCCTGCTTCCTAGACCAGGACACAAGTGTTGGGATTATTGAGAAGAGCTCACATCAATGGAGCCACGGGGATCTCATCAATCAAGACGTGAACTCAAGGGTTGAGGTACGTCACCCATGGACATCGTCCTTTACAATCGGTCAAAACTGGACTGGATTACTGCGCACCAATTACGGACTCAGGGAAACACAAAGGAGGAGGACTCTCAAATCTTCAAAAACCTGCCTCTGTTTGTTCTTGTAACCCCAGTATTGAGTTTTATCTCCTCTCGTCTCTGTTGAACACAAATCCATCAATGAAACACTCCAGATGCAAAGATTAAGTCATTTTCTCACTACAGTAGCCTGATAGTCACCTTTGCTGACATTTTACCGAGTATATAACGTCTGGAGTCTTCAGGAAGAGGAGATAAGCGTCTGTCGGTAATGCACTGTCAGTTAGCCTTAAGGGTTCCGCAGTCATCTTGACGGTCGGCAGTTTCACTCCAATGGGGGGGAGGAGGGATGGAGATGTGCAGAATCTGCATAGCTGGCAGCGCTGCCCTCGTTAGCTGCACCCAACACTCCAGCTCCTCTGCTATAATTGTCTTCCCTTCAGATCAACTCACATCTCCTGTGATTACACAGTGGACACATCGGGACTCTTGGGACTCTTATTTACATGCGCATCACCGAGGATGCAAGCCAGTTATTCATACGGCTCCAGCGTTGTACGGCTGACGTACAGAACGCAGGGAATTTTCACGCCGGTTTGTATGTGTGAGCTGGAAGGCACTGAGCCGCACCTCCAAGCTGTAAATAATTGCAAAAAAGGAACTCAGAGATTTTTCAGTGCTCTTTATTTTCATGCGTTTCTCAGGTGGCCACCGGACGCTCTTCTGTTTCCATCGCAGTATTGATTTTGAAGCACTGAAACACTGGGAGCGATCACGCTTAGATTGTCGTAGGTTTTTCTACGTCTTGCAGCAAACAGACATCCATCCCGACAGTGGGATGTTGGCGGACCGGGTTGCAATAGGTTTGGGTTCTTCAGTGTAGTTTAGCTTCATGTCGTTGCAACCTTTTGTTTTTCTAACTCAGTTAGCTTTAGTTGTTTTTTTTTTAGAGCATTTGGTAGTGTTTTTTTTTTAAGTTATTATAAGTTAAATAAGTTTCCACACATAGAAAAAATAAACATTTTAGATTGGACAACTGTTTTTACTTTTGTGGTCTGCAACATTTCCAGTTTTCTGAAACTTGCAAATGAGTTTTGCCACAGTGTTGTGTGCGCGATGCTCGTTCCATGTTTCCTGTTAAAGTTTTGTGTAACTATGCGGCTGGTCCCGATCCAGCCATCAGAGTAATTCCAGTTCTGTGCTCTTTTGTCAAACACATCTTTTTGGCTATCTGAAATAAAAAAGAAATATACATTTTCCATTCTCCTGTGCGTAGAAACCCATGGCCCACTTTGGTAATGAATCTCTATCTGGACAGCAGGTGTCCAGATTGAGTGCAATAATTTGCAGACGTAAACTGCTTGTTAATGGAATTTTCACATCAATTAGAAAGGCTTAAAGATTCATAATCACACAAACAAAGGATATTAAGTCTCTAAAAATGCTTTTTATAGTTCCAGTTAGTTGTCGTTTTCACCCGTGACAAAAATGTTTTCTCCATTTCATTTTTTGTTATTTTATTACTCCTGGTTGACCATATTAGCCTTGGCCGCTGAAGCCCAACTCTAATCACAGTTCTTCAGTGCATCCTTAATCAAAACAGACTGACCTTTACACCCAAATACAAACAACTCATTCAGGCCAAGTCCCCTTAAAGATACACAGTGTCGAATTAAAAGTAAAGAGAGGATGATGGATAATATACATAAGCAAACTGGACCACACTGGCTGGGCGAAGCGGCGCTCCCTGCCCCGACTCATCTAGAGGCATGGAGATGGCCTATTTCTGAACGAAACACAAAGGGAGGCAGAACAAACAAACCCAATGAGAGGCCCTGGAAATGAGCGACTTGATAACGGCGTTAACTGTGAAAGTGGGATACTAATGATTTACAACCGTAGAAGTGCACCTGAGCCCCGTCTCAAATAGCCCTAAATGAGGTCCTCTAATTGGAGTAGCTTCTGCCAGCCTGCGGCCCCCAGAGGAGCGAGAGGAAAGTGAGAAGGACGGGAGAGGGGAGCATGAGCTGACTCCTTATGTCAGCTCCGACATGAGGAGTCTGTCTGTCCGCAGAGGAGCTCCTGCGACACACCGTGAAAACGTGCCGTTGCCTCAACTAAGACAGGAATCAATTTGCACATATTTTTTCGAAACTTAAAAATCGTATTCTGGAGGAAAACATCATCACCAAATGTTGTCGCCGTGTTGAAGTTGAAGAGGAGTTGTCGGCACAGCTGTGAAAACAGTTGAGGAGTAATAGTAATAATATTAATAATAATAATAATAATAATAATAATAATGCTTTGGGGAAAGGAAGTGATTATTTCAATCTGCTCAAAGTGCTGATTCACAGCTTTAAACTTATGAAACGTACATGCGGCACCAGTAGATCTCCATGGTGTGACTCCTACAGTCACACCGTGTCATTTAACAGCGTTAGTCGAGTCTGGAGGGAATAGTTTTACTGAATAAACCTAGAGTGAGCATAGGTAGAGTTAGAAAAAAAAAAAAGATCACAAAAGATTTTTTTTTATGGCTCTAGTAGCCTTTATTTGAAAGTAGTTCGACAGGAAAGAGGGCAATGAGAGGGGAGGGAAGACATGCAGCAAAAACTACCGGCGTGAGGACTAAGGCCTCCATACGTGGGTCGTGTTTTGCCTCTGCGCCACCACACTGCACCACTTCAACAATACTGTTGACTTAACAGACAAATCCCCAACATTATTTGTGACATCAGAACTTCCCTTTCTGCAATATGACTTATAACACAAATTAGTGTTCTTGGTTATCTGATCTTTATGACTATGAAATAAAAATACAGATATGTTGCACTGCTTTCTGCGTAACTGTGCAAAGAAAAGAGTTCCTGTTACCTTTTTCCCTTTGCATGAGAGTAGTTTTAAAGAAACACTAAAACATGAAAACGCGCCTGAAAAGTGGACCGATCTCCACTTCTCCACCGAATGATCCTGCGACTTTGTCACAGGATCATTGTCTAAAGACACGAGAATGTCTTTCCCAGCTCCTGGCTCTGCTTCCGATGCTAAATCACATTATAAAAATGGCTAATAATTCTCAGCAGAAATCTCATGTTTTTGCAAAGTCCTCTGATCTGTTCAGTTGTGGCCAGCAGCTCAGGCCCCTTTTCTCAAGAAGTAGCTGTACACCATATTCATTACAGCAATATTCATACAATGGCCCTGTTTCTGTTCACGCTGGACTTGTGGTCTTATAAAAATATATAAATTAATCAACATTATGGTACACGCCACTCGACTCATTGGCTTGAGCTATAATTTGGGTTATCGGTTTCATTGTTGTCATTTCATGATCATTTTTGAGAAAAAGTTGCAACTTCTTGCACATTTTGCAGTGTTTGTTTCCATAGTTTTCATTTCTCTTTCTGCGCACCATTCCTGCTCTTTCAACATTCCAGCTTTTAAACTCCCACTCTGTGCAGAAGTTACCCTGGTGGAGAAACAGGACGAGGCGTCCAGCCAGCGAACCAAACTTGCTAGTGACCATCAGAATTGTGGAAAATAAAGGAATGTGTCACGAGAGACGTAGCCAATCCCAACCTTGACCAGAGAGTGCTTGCAGAGTCTCCACGGCTCATGGAGTACTCACCCTACACCTGAGAGTACGGGAACCTTAACTCACAGCACGACAGCAACAGCTCAAGCAATGGCTGCGCCACCTAGTGGTCACATCATTGCAGCATGAACTGTTTTCAAAGACGCCGCAATTCAAGCAGACGTGGGCCAAGAGGCAGGGGCAGCATTGTACATGATCAGCAGATACAACCGACCCTTGCGTCAGACCGGCCCAATGGAATTTGTCCAGAACCCTTTTAGCCAGTCCAACCCTGGATGCATCTGCAAACACTTAGTGAGTGCGATATTTAGTTTTAATCAGTTACTTAAGCATAAATAGCTCAAGCAGCAGCATGACGAGCTTTCAAAAGGAGAGACCTTAGAGAGCAAAGAGGGAGTTATGAGTGTGGGTTGGTTAAATATGTATTTGTCCCCAACATGATGAGGCACAACAAGGTACCAGAGTAATTAAGAATAAAATATTTCAGCAAGAAGAGACTCTGTCTGCAGAGGCAGGCATTAAACCAGACTGTAATATGGTTGGTGGGGTTGCAGCAGGGCGGGCTGATTTCATTTTTTTTTTATATATGTTTTTTCTAAAAACAAATAGAAACAGACCGACATGGAGGCCGACAGGAAAACACACAGAGAGGATGAAGGGAGGACAGACAGACAGAGCCCACAAGAGCAGACAGCAGAGACGCACTGACAAACCCAAAGACAGAGACGGAGTGACAAGGCTCTGAGGAAAACACACATGCACGGAGACAGGCAGCAGACAGGCTGCTCTTTTCATGGCTCATTCTGCAAGGGATCAGGGGAGGGAAACGGCCTCTCAGCAGATGGAATATTTATCATGTCTGGCTCCGGATTGCGCTACCCAGTCACAGCAGAGAAGCGGCGAGACGGCTGGGACAGATCCGGGCCGCGTGGGCACTCGCCCAGCCGATCGGGACGTGGCGTCTCCGCGTCCGGCGACGGCGATGAAGGCCCCATCACCAAAGCCGTCACTCGCCGTCCGGTCTGGCTGCCAGCCCGCCACTGCGGAATGGCCCCGCTAATGAACACAACACAGCACTTAGAGGTTTACAGGCTGTCGAGCACAAGCCAGATATGAAGCTACTCGAGTGTCGCACTTCATTTCAGTGGGGTTTTTTTTTTTTCTGGTAGATGCGCGTCTGCAGTCCTGTGGGCATCGCTGCCTGTCAGCTGAAGTGTCAACACCGACGCAGCGTCTGCTATCAAGACAACAAAAATGACCCACTAAAGTAAAACAAGTGCAAACAAAACAAGTCGCTAATGGAACGTCAAAATGAAAAGTGACAGACCTACAATAAGTGGAAGGTTTTTTTTCTTTTTTTTTCTTATTCTTTTACAACGTGGCTATTGGTGTCTTTAGTTCTGCTGGATGAAAGGTTTGGCTGTTTTGATATCAATGAAACTGATGTGAAGGAAACGTTTTCTCAAAAAAAGAACATAGTGAGCAACGCTTTTTTTTTTCTTTTTTTTTTTTACTTTTATTTATTTAATATTTCCATTGACTCTTTCACCTTATTTTCAAGGTTTGCACATCTCTGACCACTCAAAATATAGATTCTGACATGGCTGAAAGGGCCGAGTTAAGATCATTTCAGCTGTGCCCTCGTGTTGAAATAAATCTATACTGTGAAGCAACTCTTGGCTGCACTGAGTTGGAAATATTTTTAGAAAACTACTCTGAATTGCAACAGTGCATTACTGTAGATTTATCATGTGAGATGATTTCAGTAATTCATTATCCAAAGTTGGCCAGTCTGAGGGATGAAAATGAGTCTCCCGCTCTGGCGCTCTACGACTTGAACGCAACAATCGTCTTTTCCAGCGTCCAATCAGATCGTTTTTTGAAACAAAGACTAACCTCTGGTGGGCCAAGAGAAGCGGCTCTGTCTTCAAATGTACCGATGTTTGTGCCAATATATTGTGCATCCCTGACATAATTTACTTACTTTTAGCGTTCAGCAGGCGCAACCCAGAGATATCGTACTCTGAAACTTTTCCACTGATCTTCACTGCTCTCAGTTTTAATCCTTACCTGGACTCGGAATCTAATGTGGCATGAAGCCGGCGTTTTATTTGTAAATTACTTCCATATTGTGATCATTTTAAAGGCTCATGATAAGTCCTCGGTAGGAACTGGCGGTTCAACCTGCCTCAGCTCTCATGCACTTTATATACTCTGTGTCAAGTGTGAAATATGCTACAAAGTGGCTCTTGTTTAGGGGAGATTTAGCTCACTGAGCTGGTAGAGATGACAAAAACTGATCCAACGGGCCAGGCAGGACAAATAAAGTGCCTTGACTTAAACCGTTCAGGTTTAATGGGCTTCACTTTGTTTTATGGCTACAATAAGTTCTCCGCTTTACGTGTTTGGGAGCGAGTGAAAATATCTTCATTGCAAAGCAAAGACAAAGTCACGGTTTAATTAATGCACACTAAGATGGCCGGTGAGCTTGTGTGCCGACATGTAAATTCAAAGAAAATGTGAGACCAGCCAACAAAACTCAGTAAAAAAAATATCTCCAAAAATGTGACTGATTAAATCTGATCTACATTCCGAAACAGTTTTTTTTTTTTTTTTTTGTCATTCATTGTTGGTGTCAACGAATGACAACCCCGGAAACCAGATAATATGAGTCTCCTTCATTTGGCTATAATATCTAAAAAAAAAAAAATATCTTATAGCTCCTTATAGCTTTATAAGGAGCTATAAAGATCCTTTTACTAAAAAGTAAAAGGATCTCTTTATTCATAACACGGCCGTGCCTTTAACCAGCAGCTAATAGGATCCAACTCCGTGTGCATTCAGGGGAACAAAATACATGCTCAAAATAATTTATGGTAAACTCTGACACCGTTGGAACTTATTGCCAGTTAACACAGAATCATTGAAATATTAGCGCCGAGAATCTATTCATTATTTTCTTCCGTTAGACCCCAAGCTGAAACCCGCATGAAGACGTCGTCGTCGTCATCATCATCATCATGCATGGGCGACTCATTCGATTGTTCAGCCGGAGGAGAACGGCAGCGTGATGCACTCGGTGCCGCCGGGATGCCTGAGAGTCAATTTGCCTCGGAGTCGATTACGAGATAACAACAGGGTTCTTCCACTCACAAGATTCTGCGTTTAATTATTAAAACACAACAAATAAAGAGTTCTTCAGTGGCCCGACATCCCCGCTCGCACCAACACGTCATTTAACTCGAGATGCAATGTGACAGACGCTCTTGTCGTTGTGTGGGGAGTCGTGAGAAATGTTTAAAGCAACTAAAATATGAAATAAAAACGGTTCACTGTTCCCGTCCCTCTCTCTTCGTCCTGTCGGTCGGCGTACTTCTTTCTTTAGTCCGTATGGAAAAGTTTGTGCTCCGCACTTTAAATCCACCCAAAGCTCTTTTATTCCACTACAACAAAGAGGTTTCTCTTGAGAGGCGCGAGAACAAGCTTTGATACAAAATACTTTATAATAAAGACAGAGAGATACAACGTGCTCCACTCCGACTGGATGTCAATCAGAAGTACACCGACCGTACCCGGAATAAATATCTTCACGAACGGCTTTCTACGGATCCTGTCTGATGACATGGGACAAAAACCAAAAACAACTTAAAACAGCCGTTCCAACGAGGTGTTGCATCATCAAGCCGTTCTGACCAGTTACTAAATCTCGTTTAAAATTAACAAGTTATAACCACGAGACCTCACTGGTGTGTGACGAGTGAGGGGAAAAAATGCAGACTATCAAGATGGAGGCGCAATAAACTGCTAGGCCAAATAGTAAACTTAAAAAAACAAAAAAAAACATCTAATATACATTATTGCAGAGTGCTTTTAAAATCTTAATATGTACAGAAGCAATTAAACACGTAAAATATATTATTTCATATTTAATTGCCTGAGTGAAGTGAAAGCTACACAAAAAAACACCAAATTAAAAATTTGAGTATTTGCAGGTAGTATCTCTAATTGGTGGTCTGCTATGTAAATACACAGGAAGGCGCTGACCGGTGACAACCTGGTCAGACTTAATGATCAGTAATTGCAGGTTTTTCAGCTGATGCAGCCTTATAGATCTGCTCACAACCTCACATGCAGTTTCTATGGGCGTCAGACGACAGCCTCAGAAACCACTGAGTCTTGATGACCAACCATCAGGCAAAAGTGCTAATCAGACCGGAGAGGTCGGCTGCGAACCTCGATTTACGCCGAAGGTCGAACTCAAAAACTGAACCCTTTCCTGCTCAGTGAGCTCGCAGTGACATCAGTGTTTGATTTGAATTCAACCGTTTTGGGTTATTTTGGTGGTGAATTTGAGCGAGTAGTGATAAATGTGAAGTTGTGTTGCATTAGCAGAAAAAAAAACTTTTATCCGGCAAGCATTAGGGCGACATTTTAATGGAAAAACACAAATTATCCACCAAAAACACTTTGAGGAGACACAGGAGTTCGAACATGGTGCTTATGATGACAAACATCTAATTCATATTTATTGACCTCTTACTGGATGCTTCATTATTTTTGACCAAATTCTATATTCACCTCCAGAAATTAAAGAACAGACATTTGCATTTTTACAGCTAAGTAATAAAAGAAAAACTTTGAAATTTCGGCAAGAACAGTATTCTGTATCATTTTAAAATAGTGCCAACATTATCATTTGATTTGTCATGTTTCTTTAACGTCTTCTTTTTCTTTTTTCTTTGAAGGTATCCACTTCCATCCAAATTTTAAACATGCAATGTAAAAAAAAAAAATCAATTATTCTTTTCTCTTTTTGTTGTTTTACTCGTCTATGTTTGTTGTAACTTTTAATGGATTTCAAAATGTTCATTGCCTCTTTGTCTTGGTGAGGAAACGTGGTTCCACGTAAGGCTCCTAAAACAACAAAAATTAAAAAATCAAAAATAAAATCAGCCTCTATGAGACGCAGCAGCAGTAGAAGAGGTAATCTATCATTTCCACCACAGGAAGAAGCATATGTCTCGGAGCAGCGGCCCGTGTCTTATCTACTGCCTTGAAAAGAGCCACCACCAATTAAAATTCATTCTTATTCCATATTTCACTCGAACCATCTGTGACCAGAGTCATCAAATAGGCAGCACTCATTAAAGAAAAACGTTTCAAACCGAATTGTGATACTTTAAAGTCATCGTGCCAAGTCCTCAGCCTTCACAACGTGGCACGTGAGGAGCTGCTCCTCCTCCGTCACAGACGTGACTGGCTGAAGGTGTAGTCGCTGCTAACAAGCTTGTCTCCACCGTCTTCTTGCTCGAAGGAGGCTCTTATCGGTTGACTGAGTCGCAACGTGTGACTCAATGACAGCAGCTGGTGACGACCGTCGTGGTTATCCTCCGCAGAGTTTGGCGCACGGATGAATTCTCCGCCAGAGCGGGTTCTGACTAAGAGGTCCCACGATGTGCTGAGCAGCTCGTTTTCCAGAACCATCGTGGCGATCGGCAGGAGGGAGGACATTTCTAAACGGCTGCCAAACAGACGCTTGGTTAGGAGAGCAAAGTCGCTACGCTTCCATTACGGATGTAAAACTTTGATCCTCCAACCACTTCCTGTTGTCTTCTTTGTGGTTTCCACCAGTGGCGACATCCGGCTGTTGATCATGTGACTTGGGTGACATGAAAAAAGCGTTTCTGTTACAGCTTTTCTGAATAAACCGATTTCGATGTGTGAGAAAAACCGTCTCCAAGCATAAAAATGTTTGATTGAGGGTTTTTTCAAAAAAATTTTATTGGTGTGTTTCCATTAAGCTAATTTATTTTTGAAATGTCTTTTTGCACAATAACATGTCACATTTAGTTTAGTCTAACTCTGACTAAATGAATAATATTTTGTAGAACCTGTGAGGTTTTTGCCATTTTTCATCCTAAATTGCACATCTATACTGGTATCAGTAGTGTGGAATTCATAACGTTACTTTTTCTTGCCGTTTTTTTTTTTAAATTTTATCTGTTTTTTGGGGGGTTTTCAGCTCATTCGATAGCGATGGAACAGAACCTGACCTCCGAGTCCACTGGGTGGCCCACTTAAAAAAACACATTTCAATTTGCAGACTCATTCCACATCTTTCTCCATGAATTTGTCAGGCCGCTTTTTATTACTGATAATATGAGCTATTAGTGCTATTAGGCTGCTCCCAGCAAAGCACATGATCTTTATTCCTCTAAACTGGTAAATATGCTTTTGAATAATTTCTAAAATGCATAACAAGCACCTGGAGGGGGAGCGAGAGGGGAACGACTTTTCAAGCATAATTTTGTACGTCTGTGAGGAAGGCAGCCGTGCTTCAGAGCGTCGGCCGTGTTTTCACTGCAAAGAATAAGCATGGCTTCGGTAGAAGACTTCAAAGCAGCTTTTTCGTGGCACCAGAGTCTTCTGTGGATAATAGACTTAAGGGGGGGAAGATTTATCGAACGCCGCACTTGAGAACTTTAATGTGAGATGTGAATATGAGTGAGAAAGAGTCTGAGCGCGTTTCGGGGATGTGTGCGTGCAACGTGAGGCTTCGACTCCAGCAATCTTTTTCTTACGCTTTCGTGTTGACAGCGTGCGCTTTCTGGGCGCAATTAAGACGTAGGGCAGCTTCACGTGTGAAGCCGTGCTTCTGAATTTCTCATGTCAGTATGGTAGCGAGTGGGCCGCACGCAGACAGACACACACACACACACACACACACCTCACTCCCGAGTCATCCACCTACAAACAGACTCTGTAGGTTAGCGATGGCTGCAGGGAGCAGCTTATTTTTGCAACATTCTCCTGATGAACTTTGCCAACGTTGATGCTTATTTAATCATTTCTTCATCCAATCCAGAGCAGCGATCAGTCACAGCGAAACAGATGGAAGAAAATATCAAAAAACCGCCATGAACTCATGCACCGTCACCAAACTGGAAACGTAAACATGCGATGCGAGTCGGTGAGTGAGGACTGGCTGCTGGTGGTAGGATAAAGACTGACTGTACATCGACAGTTGCATAGTTTTAGCTCCGCCTGGTTCAGATTTGTTAAATAACTGTCAGGTTATATCGCCTTTTAGGCAATGAAATATTCATCGGCTTAAGTCCTTGAATGAAAAATGTGTCGAAATTTTCTTTCTCCATTTAGCTGTCAGAAAAACTGGCAGAATAATGGATTTCCTGAAACGCGATGGTGGGTTGCAGCTCTGTGCTCTGGAAGCGGCTCACTGTGAGTGCGGCTGAGCCGCCGTCTGGGTCGGACCGTTCTGCTGATCCTGAAGCACACAAGGACACGGCCCGTGAACTCTCTGCTGATGTTAACACAAAGACACTGTGACAAACTGCGCGAGCAACGTGTGGGTATCGACCGCGGCAGCTCGCAGGCGAGAGCTGAGGACAGTGGAGGTCAGGAGGAGACCTGTGAGAGGACGCAGGATGGACGGTGAAGTAGGAAGAACAGAGACAAGTCATCAGACATCTTTTTCTCAAAGATGTTCAGTTAGAGAGGCACTGATTAGAGTTTTGAAAGCTGATTCACAGAACCTTGATTTTATCAGAAAAATCATTCATTAGTTTACTCCTGTGTGTTGGAGTCAAACAGGAATTGAAAGCAAATGCATTACATCTAAAACATATTCAACCAGTTGGACGGACTCCAACTTTGCTTAACCCTTTTTCTACAGAGGCTGCAGTTACGATCTGGACAAATGTTGCTGTTATGCCTGTGAACCATAATTTTATTGTTACCTTCAGCGTGTTACGGTGGAAACTCTGCTTCAGGTCCAGTTTGGTCAAAGAAAATAAACATCCTGCATAATGCAAAGACATGTCAATTTTTTGAAGACTTTAGGGGAAAATATCCAGACAGAGATCACGAAGATCAGGAGGAAGAAAGACGCCGCCATCGATAGTGTGTGTGTGTGTGTGTGTGTGTGTGTGTGTGTGTGTGTGTGTGTGTGTGTGTGTGTGTGCGTAGGTGTGTGTGTTTGTGTATTGAAGGGAAACCAGCAACTAAGAAAGTCCATGACCTTATCACAGCCGTGTGGTTCGAAGATATAAAGTCAAACAACTGTGTATAATATTGTCATTGTGCAGAAACAGAGGGAGAAAAAGAAACAAGGCGAAGAGGTCGAAAGGAAGCAAAACCCAGAGCAAGCATTGTTTCTACTTTGAGCGAGCAGCTAAAACCTGCGACTGGTTAATTTGACGTGGAAATATTTTTAAAGGCGCCTTCATGTTTTTTGGCTCAAGGAGTGTGAGACTGTCATTCCCTCAATAGGTGAGAAGAAAACATACATGCATAATAAGAGCTGAGTGTTGCTGAGGGCAGTGATATGTTGCATTAAATTATCTCTCTGACTCACTTCCATCTGGACAGACTGATGGTGTTTTTACCCAGAGTGTTAAGCTAATGGCTAGCTGCTCTGAAGCCATGCTACGTTTTGCCATATTAATTGAAATATGTATTTTTTTTAATCGTATAACAGTTCTTGAAAAATCTATTTCACACACAAACACACACTTTGAACTATTTTCGTCTAAAAGTATCATTTTAGTTCAAATCCTTAAACGTCTTTTTTTTTTCAACCATTGGCCTGAAGGACAGAAAATGGTTGTAATAAAGCTTTTCGTAAGTGTGCTTTTCCTTCAGATTATGTCAAAGCAGTTACAAGAAACCCAGATTTCCTTTTGTTGGCGTGTTAAACTCGTTCTGCTGAGCCATGACCTGACTGCTGGAAGCCCGGACTGAGAGCTCGTCGTTAGCCCATCCTGCCCTTTTGTTCCTTAATGTAGCGTCCAGGGACACCGGGAAGTCTTTTAACCTTTACAGCTTGACTCAACTGAATTATTCACCGGCGATATCAAAAAGCGGAAAATGTCACGTTGTGCCGCAGAGGTCACTGCCGCACAGTCCAACACGCGGCCAGTGCTGAAACATCGAAGGGCCGAGCCAGACCTTTAGTTCGGCGGTCAGCCTTGTAAATGAAGTGGTTTGCTGCTACAGAACAGATCAAGAAACCTGTGTTTTATCTTTACTTTGGCCTCTTTAAAGGCAGGTTGAGGAAAATGTGACAGAATTGAGAATAACTGTGAGGTTTGTTGTGAAAGGTGTGAAGAGCTGCCCAACCTTGAAGAATTTATTCATAATCCTTTTTGTCGGGACTGTGGTCACTCTGTGTGTTTCACCATAATTTTACCTGGTAAATCAAGACAAAGTAGAGAAATAAGGTTACCTTGAAAGGAAATTCTATCTGCTTTGTAGCAATTTTGCAAATAAAATTTTACATTTTGGCATGTGTTTTTGCTGGCGTAAGCCACCCCGACGCTGGTCTTAATGAAACTTTTTGACATAAAAAAGACATTTCTACCGTCCACATAAGCATGAAAGGTGAAGGAGTGTCCATAAAGAGACATCTATTTCTGTCCAAACGTCAATGAAAGACGTTTAGTCCGTAACCAGGCCTGAGTTTCTGAAACTTTACTTACGTTTCATTTTTTTATGCGACCGACTTAAATAAAATAAGTCAAATTTCCGTGTAGTTTCGTTTTAGTCTCTTTGCATCTGCATCTCCAATCTTTAACAAAAATAAACAAAAGGATGTTTTTGTATTTTTCAGCAAACTGCTGCAATAATCGTAAATCGGGAGTCGAAGAATCAAGTTCAGCCTCTCCGAAGCTCTCTGAGTTTTCTTGGCAGGTCTACAGGCAAAACATTTGTCCAGATCGTAACTGCAGCCTTGGTAGAAAAAGGGTTTGGCAAAGCTGGAGTCCATCCAACTGGTTGAACATGTTTCACATACGCCTGAGACTGTTTTCATGTATTTTCATGCAAAATCTGCATAGAATTTCCACAACAGAGTAAAACTAATAGTTAAACTATGACCTTGATGGATGGGACCAATTTCACAAAGTAAGGTCTGTGGATTGTGCCCCGAAGGGGTCAGCAACCCCTGGCTTGAGGCGAACAGCCGTTTCTTGGTCCATCCAACCAGTGAAATGTCCTTCAGAGCATTGATTCATGAGTTTAAACTTCTCAACAACTTCTCATGAAATGTGCTATCCATTAATGATTCAACAAACCGTGAGAGCTTCACAGAACCTACTTACGTTAGGATTAGGGTTAGGGTTCGTATGCTAGGACTGATCAACACCCCAGGGGACTGTGTTCACTGACTTGGCTTCAGAAGGCTATTAGTAGTAGCTTAGGCCTAAAAGTTTCAGTTTGCGTCTGATCCAGATCCGATCCGACTGATTGACTTTAATTACACTCCAGGGCCTGTTATGATAACAGATTTTGCTGGATGATAAACTATCCCAGAACTTATTGCGATGAACGATGACATTGTTGTTGGTAATGGCATAATAATGCAAGAAAGCATTGGTCAAACTTTAATTTCTATTTAACATGTTAAAAGATCCAAAATAAACTGGTTGAGACCACAAATCATCTGTGATTGATGGGATCCTGCCAAACTGCACCCGACTTACTTTATTTCCTTAACAGGTTAAACTACCTACTTTCTCCTATTCGCATTACAGAACCATTTTATCCCCACACAGATAAATAGTCTACAGCTTAATATAGAACCAGTTCTGTGAAGACGAGCAGATTTTCTCAAAACGCTCTTGCATCGCCGTAAGACCACTTGAGCGCCGAGCACATCAAAAATATCAGCGACACCCACGGAGCACATCGACACAGCAGCCGCACAGCAGCACCAATCAGATGGATCAGACTCAAAGCCGTCCCTTTAACCCCGACTCATCTGCCTTCATCCTCCATAAGCCCTCCTGGAGATTTACCTCTCCACACATTTACACTTCTAACAGAAAGCGGGGAGAAGACGTGTCGCTCCCTGTTCTCGGTCGCTTGGCATCGGCGCAAATCTGCGAGAGACTTTATGGAGGAGGAAATAAGGCAGAGTTGATGTGTTGTGCTGTGGTCCTTGGACACTTTACGGCTGAAGAGGGGAGGAAATGAAAACTGTAAAGAACCTCCGTCATGTTGCAGCACATACCCACACACAAGGCAAAAGATGAAAAGGAGCTGTCTGGCATGTAACCATGGTTATATTGACGAATACAGAGAAATGCTGCACAATGTACAAAAGGCATGTTGTGTTTTTTTTCGAAGCATATGCTCTGGTCATGCCTCTGCCGTAGGAATGCTCTAAATCATATAACACACTGCAGGCTATTTCCTCTGAAGGCAGTTTTGAAAAATAAAACAAAAAGCAACCTTCCTCTAGCAGTTGTCCTTTAGATGACTCCAATCTGACAACGACGCAAAGTCACACGCCATCAGATCCGTGACTTTCCTGACTTGAAGGATTTGCGTCTTTTGAGATATTTTTAATCCCTTGATCTGGTTAAATAAGGTTAAATAAAAAAAATAATAAATAAATATAAAATGAATGCTATGACAAAAAAATAAAATAAAATAAAGTGGACAAATACCAGAGCCACATGCATAAGTTTTTTTTATTTTCTTTGAATAAACAAATTGCTTTTTAGTCATTCTTTAGTTAATATATTCTTTCTGAGGTTGTTTCGCAATTATACAATTTGTAGCAAAATGCTACGAACTACAACTCCCAGCAGGCACCAGTAAACAACAGACTAACCAGCTGCTCAGGATCTCTGATAGTTAGCTTAGTCATTGGCTTCCTACTCATTTCTGCCCGATTCTCATCTCCCTTCTGGGCTCAGCCTGGACTTTCTCCATGTACTTGGATTCCTCTGGTGGAATTTCAACTGTTCCAATCAGCGAACAGAGGAAGTTGTGAATGATGACGTTCATTTTCTGCTTTGTTTCAGAATCGCAGCCCGCCTGTAGTTTTAGCGGCGGTAGTGGAGGAAGTGAACGAAGCTGTTCAGTAAATACAGACAGATATTGCTAAATTTGATGTCGTCTCATTTTCATAAACCCTGCATCTCGTATTGCCTGGTGAGCGCCTGTTTCGTCGCTCTGCATGTACTGGATACTGTGGGTAGTTACAGATACTAGATCATTTTCTAAAACACTGTTTTATTGAACAGAGTGTTTTTGCTGTGATTCTTTGTCCCTTGCCAGTGTCCATTCATAAAATCGTGACGGTACTCGAAGTATTATTCCCAGGGCTGGTTTAGAAACAAATGCTTTTTTTTTTCCTAAGCTGCAGAATTTGAAGAATTTGTCTTAATGTGAGCTTCCCTATTTACACGGGTAAAATATTTTTGTCATGAGCTCTGTGAATTAAGAAACAGCTCTTCCTGACTTCTATAACAAAGATTTTATTCAGACCTTTGGGCAGCTCTTTCAAATATTAATCTGTTGATTTCACTAAATGTCAGGTTGCGCTGATAAACAGTTAAGTAAATTCAATAAAAAAAATAAAAAAAATCTGTTGCAAACCGACTCGCTCATAAAAAATGAAACAAGTTCTTTGTGCTTTTGTGCTTCGACAAGAAGAAAAAGCTGGAGTTAACGGCCTTCACGCTGGACCGCTGAAACAACTGGATGGACTTCAAAAGGTTTTATTTCACCATTTTCTAGCACCTGTACAGAACTACATGAGAAAACCGAACAGTCAGCTCAGTTCTGTTAGAACGCCGGAGCTGGAAGTAAAAACCTGACATCACTTATCCAAGCAAATGTTGGTTTTCAGCTTGAACAACATTCAAAAGTGTCTGACATGTCTACACTCCTTCAAACTTTTCATGTCTTGTCATGTTTTTTTTTGTGTTTTTTTTCTGTAAGTAGAAATCAGGAACACGGTGCCAGATGCCAGGCCGCCATGTTTTTGAACAATGCATTGTGGAGAAAGCGTCTCTTTTAGCCTGGCCGTTACTTTCTAGTGAAACTCCACTCGATTCTCCTCTACCGTTTTGGCGGAGGAAGTGAACAGAGCCATAAAGTCCATGTTGGGCATGCTTCCGAATATTGGACAGTCAAAGACGGAATGTATCGGACATTTTGTTCCTGGAAAAGATGTAATTTTCTCAGCGATTCTTTCGTTGCAGTGGGGGATGGTTGGACTTGTAAGAAAATACACAACAATCCATGAAAAGACTTGAGCCGAGCAACAACAAGCAATGACCCCAAACATAGAACCAGAGCTCTAACCGAATTTTCTATTTAGCATATTTTGGTGTTAGAATTTCTTACTCAAGATAAAAACTTCCTTCGCTCACAACAATAATACTATAAAATTGTTGTGCAGACAATTTCTGCTGTCTGCAGGTTTTCCTTCTAACCTTTAGCCGGACAGCTAACAACGTCCTCCGTTTGGTTATTTAATCCTCTGACCGCGGAAACATCACACCGATCCCCTACCGAGTCATTACGTTCCATCAAGTTAGTCTGGCATGTTCAGCCACGCTTGAGAGGATGATTCCCATTTATCCCACCCCGCTCCCACACACACACACACACACACACACACACACACACACACACACACACTCTCTCTCTCTATGTCGTCCTCTTTGAAGACGGGGAGCTGGCAGCTTCGTCCGCCTGCAGTCTTGTTATAGGCCTCTGTCAGCCTTGTTACGGCGCCTGCTGATCCATGGCCATAAACCTGTGCAGAGGTGGGAGCGGCATTAAGCGGGCCCCTCCGGGCTCTGCACAGCTGCTGGACCGGTGGCCCCGAGCCCAGCGATCCTCCCTCTGTTCATTAGCGACGTCGGCACCGAAAACCAAATGGGAAATTCATCATTAAACAGGCATTTCCTATTGTTTGAGTCTGCCTTTTTTTTGATCAAACTCGTGAAAGTGACTTCGCGAGCAGCTGACCTGATCAACGTCCGTCGCCGGTATCGGATTACGTCTGAATCGTTTAGTTTATTGAGCTCAAAGTAAACGGCCTACGTGTGAGTTGCTCAATAAAAAGCAGCGAACTGGCAACACTTCTCGGGCCTGTAATCTCCCCGCGTCCTGCAGCTCCGCTTTATTGCGTCCAGGTCGACCAGCTTTAATATCCTGGCGTGTTTGTCGAGTCCGAGCGGTTCGCTGCGAGGCCACGCCAGTTTCTTTCTCGCGGTTGCTGTAATTACCCCTCCTGGAATCAGGTTTCCGTTTTATTTTTTCTCTCTCTGTGTCAGTGTTTACCAGACAAAACACAAGCAAAACAAACCGACCCGAGGAGAGGAAGATGTATCCGACCCGATGGGAAATCCGTACAAGATCAACACCTTAATTAATTGCTAATGGGTGATTTCCATTTGTGAGGTCAGTAAGTGCGTTTAATATTTAATGACCAGCTGAAAGTGGAGGCGGTGGAGGGGAATTAAAAGATTATTTTCTTTTCCTATTTATTCGTAATCATCTCTCTCACTAAATCCCATTATTTGCTTTCGCATCGACAGACCCCCGTCTGGATGTTTCTATTTAACAACTGGGGTGTGATTAATTAGCCTCCCCTCACTGCACGCTTCATCAAATAGATGCTACCTGTGGCTGGCCCGGTTCTTATCTGTCTTTGCTCAGAGGCTTTCATTAACAGCTAGCTCTGTTTGTGAACACGGCAGCAGCTTCCTGTGTTTACTTCGCGCTGGCCTGCGCCCCCCCCCTCGGTTTCCGCGGTGCTCCGCTGAGCCGAACCCGACCTCCACGCCCGGTCCGTAAATGGGGCGGCCTAAAAGCCGCTTCGCTCTAATTTAAGGCCTTGTGCACGATGCGCAGAGAAATGATGAGAGTGGAGAGGAAATACAAAACAGGAAATTGTAATGTTTTCATTATGATTCTATGTGATGAATGTGACGTTGTGCGTGCTTGGGAAAGAACAACTACAGATGAACACATGGAAACTGTCACATGTAGCAATCTGAACCATAAAACATGGTAGTGGTAGCATCATGGTGTGAGGGTATAATGCATAATCAACTTTTTTGAGCTTTACATCATGTTAAAAAGTTATTCCCTCATCAAAAACATAACTGGAATGTTGCCTTCATTCTTTCATGCACGTTTGAGAAATTCTTTAATCTCCCATGGCAACCATACCACTGTTCAAAACGCCTGGGTGGACCTAGCCCCGCCTTCGAGGACAAAGCTCCTCCTCATCGCTGTAATTTCCAAGCGTCCACAGAGCAGCCCTCCCCTGCCATGTCTCCTCTAAGCTCCTAAAGACTAGCCAGCAGCAATTAGCAAACATCTGGGGGACGTTGCTCATCCGAGCAATCTCTCAGTGCAACGCTGGTTAAAAACATTTCGAAACGGAAAATAGAGCATCCATGTTGTGACGACCTCCTGAAGGCGGAGCTTCGGAAGCAGCAAGTGTTTTTAAAAAGACAGAGGCCCATTTACTAGCTGTTGTGTTACGAAGTCAAAATTCTTTAAAGTCAGATTTGATGTAAATAAGGTATTCCTATAATAACTGGAGGTAACATAGCTACTTGATTGTGTTGAAAAAAAAAAAAAGCCCAAATATGCCTGGAATATACAGACCTAATATTGCCTCTGTAATAGGGAAAGATAAGAAAATGTAACCTGCACTGAGGAAAGCAGAAACAAGTTGCCAGAGCAGAAACAGAGAAAAACAATAAGCACTAATTTCTGAGAAGAGAGGGATGTTTTTGTGCGTGTGCTTAAATATGCTAATTGAAGTCATGACCAGCCCAAGCTTTGAATGGCAGACTTGGAGGTTTGCAAATGGTATTCACCGTGTTCGCATTGACAGAGTGAATCTGACCTGTGTCACCTGATAATGACGAGCAAAGTGATGGTCATCCCTCAAGAAAAAAACCCCTCAACAACCAAACCTCCCTTTGCTTAGGTTTATAATATTCCATAGCAATAAAATACATTACAGGCGTAACTAAGTGTGGAGTCGTTCAAAGTCGTATCAAGGTAGCTCTATAGGTTCTCCATTAGGCTTCTTGTCTTGAGGGATGGGGAGACCCCTGAGAAATATTCCCCCTGGATCCAATTCCTAAGGCCCTTGTCTCTGGGGGAGAAGAAAAAAGACTCTAGTAGGGAAGACATCTTGAGAAAGGATGAAATGAAAGAGCCGACTGGAAACTAGATTAAACGGTGAAGAGCAGACGGAGCGACGGCGAGACGGGGACAAGGAGGAAAATGAGAAAAAGTAGACAAGATTAATTAACTTATTTCAAAACAGCAGATCCCATTAAAGCCGCTGTCAGGCTCACTCAGCGACCCGGCGACTCGCTCCAACCCAAACCGAGTGCTTTGTTTCCCGGCCTCGTCATGTGGTTTAAGCTCCGCGAAGGCGTGTACACGGAGCAGAGCCTCGCGTTGCGCACACGTCTTTTCCTGTGGTCGCCTGTTGCTATGCAATTATGAAGCAGCACACGGCGAAATGGCAGGTGGGCCTGTAAGCACAGCGTCTGAGTGATTCGGTGCAGCAGGCATTTCTCCATGTCTGTAACGGCAGAGAGGTGGAGGGAGGGGCGGAGGGCGCGGGGTGAGAGGGCGGCCGCTGGGAGACAGCACTGAAAGATTGATCAAGGAGGCTGTTGCCTTTTCAAGGTGAGATCTCAGTTCTGAGGGAGGCAGAGAGAAAGAGAGCGAGACCTCGTCCTCACCTTCTTACCTCCTCAACACAACACTGCCCATACCGCACACCGTCCATCTGTTTTTCACTCAATTCTTTCCGATAAAGTAGGTCTTTTGAAACCCTTCCGAAAAAAAAAAAAGCTGTAAAAGCGCACGTGGCGTTGGTGAGAGGGCCGCACCGGTTGTTGGGAGGAAGACGACTATTCTTTATCGCCTCCATTCCTTCCCCCACTGCGCTTCTCGCTCCCCGTGGAATATCACGCTCCCTCCACCTCCGCTGAGGCTTTTTTAAAACACTTGTAGAACTCTATTAAGTCTGTCAGCATCATCAAACACAACGACAACAAAAACGCCTCTGGGTGTTAACCTTCACCTTCCATATTTACGGCGGCGGCATTTTATCTTTTTATCCGTCTCCATCGCTGCCGCCCGATTAGAAGGGGGAAAAAAAACCACCAGAGGTTTGATGGCATGACGGCAAAGCCTTACTGACACTTAAAAAGAGAGCGAGTCATTGTTCATCTCAGGAAGAGAGGGTGTGAGGGTTTCGCTTAATTGGGCCCCCAGTCCACTCGGTTTTTACGGGTTGAAAATATACAGACTATTAGAGGAAGCGTTGAAGAGTCGGGAGTCGAACCGGGAACCACTGCGCTGAGGACTGCAGTCTCTGTACATGCTGCATCTGCTCCACCATCTTTAGATGTTTGTAAAGAAAAATGTGAAAATGTATTTCTCAAACAAGCACTGAAGCGTCTGAACAATTAAGTTCAACGGCGCGTTTGTATCCTGCGTCTGATGTCATGAAGTGAGCTTCAGCAGGAACAGATCCTGCACCTGTACAACTCACTACAACTTGTCAAGTTAAACCAACTTAATAAACTTAAATGAATTACTTATCAGTTCAAGCAATTAAGTTGGTTCAACTATTTTTTTTTCTCAGTAGTGCATTAGCAAAAATGGGCAGTTTGATTACTTTTTTCTTTTTACTGTGCAGATTGGTATTTATCCACTTTTTTAATACTTTTTATATACAACAATAAAACAAATAGATGATCTCCTTCTTTAGATTGGAGGGATTAAAACTTTTATTAAGAAGAAATTTAAATACTCCTGTCAGCGATTAATCGATTACTAAATTACTTGATTATTTCAGTGACCGATTAATGTGATTAGTCGTTTTAGGCTTCTGAAAACTGCATTTTGAATTTGTTCAGGTTATCTTTGCTCAAGATAAAAAAAAAAAGAATTACAAAATTTGCTTGAACTGAAATAGTTAAGTGGTAAAACAAGGATTCTATAAGGGTGCGAATAATTTTTCACCACATTTCATTTCTCCTTGTGGGATTGTGAGGCTTTTCAGGTTGAACTCGGCAGGCAGGCAGGCAGGCACGGACACGGTGTCTAAATTAAGAGCTCTCTGCCTTCCATTCAACACTGAAGGTGCCCTTAATCAAAGCTCTTATCAGGGAAAATTGCTCCTTAGACAAATTTGTTCAAAATCAGTAGAGATTTCCAGGTATTCTTCTCGAAAATGGATGGAATTCATTTCCTTCCATCTCTTTTTGCTCCTGCTCTTTCCAGCGATTCAATGTCTGCCACATCTGGCGTTCAGTCTCCGCCTCTCAACCAGACGAGCCTGACGATCCGAGTTCCGCTTTGACGGGAACTGGAGACGCACCGAGATCACGATCCCGTCACGGATTTGCTCTTCTCAGGTTCTTGTAAAGATCCGACACAGCAAAATCGAATGCAGCCGATTCTGATAAACCAAACACTTTTTACATCTCTTTACATTTGTGAATTTGCCCACTGCGTGATGATACTTTGCTTTCATTAATACATTTACAAAACATAGAAAGAAGAACTTAGTTTTATGGTGGAGATTATTTGTTGGCAACTATAGTTCATAAGTAAAAGAACAAATCATTGCATTTTGTTATTAAAGAGACATTTCTAAGAAAGTCTAAAGAAAAATCTAAAAACATGCGATGAGTGACTCACAACGTGGTAATCTTGCTTTTTGTTGGCTGAAACCAAATTTTTCAGCACATCTCCGTTTATTGGCCTCGTCAGAATACGACTCGCTGACAGTGAATGTTTCTGAACTGACGTCGGGATTCCCCTCCGGAGTGAGTCGGCTGACGGCTTCAGGAGGACGAGCGGGTGAACAACGCATGCAGCCACTGCGAAATGATACGTGGGACCGTAATATTGTTTTCCGACCGTCATAATTACTGGAGTTCAAACGCATAATTAAAAAATAAATCGGCCTAATCGCCCTCCCATGCTATTGCGAGCCACGTTTTGTGTGGTGAATGATATCTCATTAAATGAAACCAAATAAGAAGCGGAGTCCATAAATAAAAGTCAATTGGCTGCTGCTTTCACAGAAACTGCATCACTTTGTGTTTGCAGAAGTATTCCAGTTTCTTTTTGATCTATCTTTATCTAAAAAAAAAACAAAAAAAAACTCATACTTATTACTTCTTACTATATAAACACAACCAAGCATTGGAGACTACATGTGCCGTTTTATGAAGTAAAATACAACATTTTTGTAGCTGATGATTTGAACTCTATTATAAAGTTAGTTTTTTCCATCACCAAACTGATTTTAATATTAGACAATGATAACATCAATGAAAGTACAAAATGCAGTTTTTCAATGATTAATCCCTTTATTAAGGACATGCCTTGTTAGCAGCCGCTAACAGGCTCGACGCATGTAGAGGACGTTTCCTGCAGAGATGTTGCAGCATCGATGATGCGCTAATGTCAAATGGTTACTCCGTCCTGCAGTTTGTGCGCTGAGCAGTGTTGTCTTCTCCACGTAAAGTGATTGCACACGTTTTACACTTTTTGTCTCTCTGTTGTTGGTACGTCTTCCTGTCCCTCACTGCTAAAAGCGACTGTTGGCGTCCGTCAGCAGTTCATTTGCGCAACACAAATAATCATCCAACCAGAACGCAGTCCGCTAAAGAGTAAAACATAATTTAACACAGCCTTGAGGCACGTAGTTTGACCTGGAGAATTTTGGAAATTGTGGCTCTTTCTCTGACGTACTGTCTTTGTTTACGTGCATTTTTGTCTCATCAGTCCAGAGAATATTAGTCTCCCAGGTCATCAATATATTTTGGGCAAATATTACTCAACTCTTTTTTTCTTTTTGTTTGCTTTTGTCAGCAGATTTTTTTTTTCCTTGGAACTCTTCCATGAATGCAAATTTTGTTTTTCAAATTGATGATGTCAACAACTTTATTTCTCATCTATTGCTAGAGTTCTTCAGCCGACTCCATGTTGTCACACAGCTTCTAATTAAAAAAGGATTTGTTTCTAAGAGTCTGGCAGGATGTGGTCAGAGGAATTTGACCTAAACAACTGATTCATAATTAAAGCAAATCAACAGAAACATTTGATCCATCAGGATTATAGTGCGTTTAGACCAAAAGGCAAAAATCTGCAGCGGGGCAAACATTTTTCATGCTGCGTCTGCATGGTCCTCACGCGTGCACTGCTCACCTCAGCAAAGGTACAGAGCGCTCAAGGTGCAAAAACACACATATTCTCACAAACTCGCCTCCTCACTCCCACGTTCGCACAACAAACGTGTGCGTACAATACTTCCTACTGTACGAGTCCGACCCATACACAATGAATCACACGGGAACACTTTTAAATAGCTGCCAACAAGAGTAATGATGCGACACTGGCTAAAGAAATAAGAGGAAAAGCTTTTTCATTTACACACTGCAGATGCATTACGCATGGTGTCCTCGCCTCAGAGACAAACACAGCGTCTACTGTTGACCACGCTAGCCTCTGCACAACCAAAACGGTTTCAGTCCATCCTTAGTTTCAGTTGCATCAGTTTTGCCCTTCGACGAACAAGCAGATTGAATTTGCAAGAAAAGGTTGGCTTTTTCTGACAAGTGAGGTGATATTTGCTCCATGTGACACGCTTTGAAGAAGCACCTTCATGCTTTCGCTTCTCACTCCACCCTATCAGCTGCAGCAGAGCCGATTGTTCATCCTTCTCACGCTGCAGGTGAACATGCTCTACACGGCAGAGACGACATCGAGGTGGTGCAAGACCCGTGAAACGTACTTGTTTTAGAGTTCCTGTGTTGGGGTGCCAATAGCTGTTAGCTTAAGCATTTCCTGTTTGTCGGAGAACCACGACCCAAGACGGATTTTTGTGAGCAGGTTGTTGTGTTGTCATTGACCGAGATGTTTGTTGGACGGTTTCTTAAAAACCTAAAACTTGTTACCCATACACACTCTATCATATATGACATGTGACAGACCATTAGTACCACATAAAGTGTATGATAGACCAAATTTAGTACCCTGAAGTTTCTAAATGTAATGTTCCAGCTAAATGGGTAAAAGATATTAACAAGTTAGTGTTTAAACATGAAAAAGTTGTCTTGAGTTTGGAATAGAGTAGAGTGGCTTCAGGGATAAGGTCGTGCCTCTACTGAAGGAGTTAGCTATGTCTGAGTCTTGTTCACAACTGAAGGAAAAAACTCAGTAAGAGATTGATGATGGATTGGAGCGTTGTTTGAAGTGATGTGTGCGCTGTGCTGGTCTGTCGCTGTATAGCTCGACCAGTCAATCGACGTTCCTACCCTTATCTAAGGGTAAAGCGCGTTCAGGTCTTGACCGAAAGCACGACATCGCCTGATGAGTTTCCTCCACGGGGCGTCTGCGTCCCCCTTAGAGACAGAGCCGCTCCGCTTCGCCAAGAGGAACTAGTTGAGGCGGCTGAGGCATCTGGTTGGGATGCCTTCCTGGTGAGGTGGTCCAGGCTCATCCAACCTGGAGGAGAGTCACGCTAGAGGGACTATGTTTCGCGGCGGGCCTTGGGATTCCCCCCCGGAGGAGCTGGCCCATGCAGCGAGGGAAGTCTCTGCTGATGCTGCTGCATCAAGACCTGATGAATGTGGGCAATCAAACTGTAATAACTGTATGCAGATGCTATCAAAATGTTAATAGCTGGAAGATAGATTTATCATTTGTTAGAAATGAGGCACAGTTATTGATTGCCATTGTTATACGTGTTCACCCGGTTCCAGCAGGCTCTCTCTCTGTAAGCGTAGGGGATTTCTTGGGAGCCAGGGAAAGGTTTGCATGTCCTCAGCACAGTGGAGCTGATTCTCTCTCTCCCTCTGTCATCTTTCCAAGTGTTGCATAATTCACAGCTTTACAGTGAAGTTGCCAAATTGATAGAGGTGGGAACTGAGCCAACATTATTGCTCAGTGTGAATAAGTGAATAAAAATAGTAAAAATGGGAGCAGAGGAAGAGGGAGGGAGAACGCTGCCCACAGATGCCAGGGATCTCATTCATTTTCGCTGTCACACCCAGTAACAGTGAAGCTTCAATAAAGTCTTTGTTGCACCTCATCATCTATCACGGAGGTGGCCGTGGCAGATTCCCGGCTCTCTGAGCAGCCGTAGCCTCCGCCTGATCTACGATGGACCGAAACGTCCAAAATCGAGGAAATGACAAAGATTTATGCTGCAGCCAAAGGTGTCTTATATCAGTGCAGAAGTTTTCAAACCCCACAGACTTTCTCCACACCTTCAAGAATGAATTTCAGAGGATTTGTTTTAGATTAATGCGTCAGACCAGACCAGGCATCTCAATCATATCGAATCGATCTGATCTAAACGGACATAGTGGTATAAAGATGAATAAAGTGGTATAGTGTATAATTCTGAAGTGGGAAGATACAGCCAATCAATAGGAAGATGAGACTAAGTAGCGGGAGGGCATAGCCAATCAGCGGCAAGAAAAATGAATGACGCTTCCCGAATGGCCTGTTGTCAAGCAGCATTGCGTCTTGGTGTTTCAGCTTCCGAAGATGCATTTTCAATGAAATATTTGAGACTTGCTTTACTCAAAAAAACAAACAAAAAAAAAACATCTGTGAATGGACGGATTTTCTGGGAAGAATTTTGAAGAATCCGCCAATAGTGAGTTCTGAACCGTGAGTCGGCCAGGGTCCAATGTTTTGCGGCCATCACCAAAACCTTGTGAGCGAAGTTGAAGAGGTTTTGTAGGAGAACGGCGGGTTGTCAGGAGGAAGCGCTCAGAAGCCCAGCGAACGACTGAGAAGCTTCTGAAAGTCCAAAATGTTCGACCCAATTTGAACAGTCGCATTTCGTATGTAAATCTCTTTTTCTCCAAAAGGCTCAACATACTCTCAACAAAAAGGACATATACTCTAAAATACTGCCAGACTATGAGAGCATATTCTAATGTATTCCTTTACATTCATGCAAATATCTGGTTTCAGATGTATGCGTCTTTGCGTTTACTCTACATTCGGTCCGTGTCGACCCTCGTCCGCAACGGAGGCAACGGAGCAAAGTAACACAGTCTGAGACTTTAAACAGTATTGATGGGAGCTAAAACCTCGTGAACCCTCTGAAGGCTGTTACATTGAAGTGTATTCTTCTTTAGCTCTGTGGATCTGATCCAATCTGGTTGTTATCGGGATTGGACATCATTTTGTTCTGTGCCGTGAGCATGTAACCTTGGGTTTGTTCGGGTTGCTTATCAGACAAGAAGCCATGACACTTGACATGTGAGGCGGGGCACTGAGTTTATTTGCTGGCTCTGTGAAGTGAGGCAATGATAGGCAATCTGCTGAAGTGCCTTACAAGCTCATTTTTTCTTTTTTGGGGCTATTTCTTTTTTTTTTTTCTTCTTCTTCTTTCTCCAGAAACCCACTCAGATTTGTATCATAGCAGGAGTTGTAGCCTTTAGAAGCTATTGATTCATAATCCCTTTATTACAAAATAGCAGCACAGTTAAGGAGCAGCTTAATAAAAAGAAGGGGGGAAAAAAACGTTTGCTTTGATGACCGAACAGAGTGTTGTTGCTCCTCTGGAGCTGCTGGAGAAATTATGTGGTGGATTATCAAATAAATGAAATCTGTGCCGGTGTGATAGTGATTGACCTCAGATCAGTGGCTGTACGGTCGGGTCACACTTCATTAGCAAACCCCGAAGCCAAGCGCAGCCGCCACCCAGGATCACATGGAAACATGGACGCCAGGGGCAACGGACCGACGCTGAAAGCAGCCAATTAGACTCAAAAAAAGACTGCGAGACGAAGGCAAGTCAGTGAACGCATGGGAGGTCTTGTAGTTTTGTTCCGACCTTCTATCTGTTGGCTTCCTGTTCCTGGTTCGAAGGGCGCTCATTAGTCTGAGGAAGTCTGGGCTTCCAGTTTCAGGTTTGGCTCTTTTGACAAAGAAAAGAGAGTTTGGTAATTATCTTGTATTCCTGGTCATTCCATCTAAATGTTGCACCCATTTATTGTCGACCCATTCATGTGATGTTTATATATATATCAGCTTTGCCTCCGCAGAAATATCTGCAGTAAATTCAAAGTAATTTTCCTGTTGCTTTCCTACGCAGTTCTGCTCAATTCTCATCTCCCTTCACTGACCTTCACTGATTTCTCCCTTTGTGTTTGATTTCTTCAGCTTAGTTTCAACTAACCCAATCAAAATGTGAGCGATGTCAACTTTGTACACTTTTTCTGTAACGGTAGTCTGCCGAGATACGTTTGTAGTTTGGCAAAGGCAGCAGAAAAAGCGAACAAGGTCGTTCAGTCTGCGTTGGCCGTGCCGCTCAACATATTCCTCGGAGCAAGAGGAATCTTTGAGATGTTTTATTGCTCGCAAAGATGTTATGCCACTAATCCATAACACACATGCAATATCTGGTAAGCTTGGTACATCATGCCAAATGTTAGCGATTGGGTAAAATCAGAGCCAATGTTTTCAAACTACAGTCCACTACAATGGCATGTTAGGGCCATTGTAGATGGAACAAAACGAGGATTCAACTCCGCTAAAAAGAAATCAAGGAGAAGAAATTTCTGAGTTAGAAAAATCTCCAATTTTCTACAAAAAACAAAACAAAACAAAAAAAAAAACGTGGAAATTTCTGAGTTTCAAAAGTCATAAATTTCCAAGTTTTGAAACTGATAAAATTCACCAAAGTTGAAAAACGTTGCCCTTTACAGAAGAGCTTTAACTGCCGGAGCTTTAGGAAATAAACTCGGAAGCAAACGAGAGACAAAACCTGCTGAAGCGAAAAAGCTAAAGATGCACAAACCCTGTAGAATCAGGAACATTCTCGTTTTAACAAGACGCTCCTGTTTCTTTGGTTAGGAAAGATGTAGAGAAACTCGAAGTGGCTCCTTCTGATCCTCCAACTTTTCAGTCTGTTTCTTCTGGGCGACACTCAAACATCCCAGGAGTCGTTGCCGTCCTGTTGTTATGACCACTTTAATTAAACAGGAATAGACTTGGGTAATATATGTTTATTTTGGATATAAATCTTGTTAACGAGAGGATCTTTTTTTCCTTTCTGCAAGCTTTATATCTCACCATATCGACAAAGTTTGACGTTTTAATGAGATTCTGCTCCTGTATTCATTTCCTACCTCCAGCAGTTAAACACTCCTGCACAAAATAACCAAATATGATTTATGATTTTCCTTTTTTGTTTGGGAAATTTTTAAAAAAAATCAACATAAAAGATGTGTAGGAACCCTGTAATTGGCTTGTTAACTTATTTCCAGGGTTCCACATGAGAAAGTTGCAGGTGTTTTTGCTCCTCTTCCACAGGAGCGTTTCCTGTTGCTGCTGATCGCATTTCTAATCTTAAAGCGGCTTAACGAACCGGATGAAAGCCTGGAAGCACCGAGTTAGCAGTTTCTCATAGCACAGTGATCGGTGATGGAAAAAAGGGACGAGTCTTCGTGTCGTGAAATGACACGTAAACCATAGCAACGGGTCGGCTGATGGGAGATTTTGAGAAGAGCTTGTGGAGGATATCAATATTTAAGAAACTCCGTGACCTCCGACGGCCCTTTCCTAAACACAAAACAAGCATATAGAGCAAGAATCGATATCACTGTTAACTGTCCATTGCTTTCAAATAAGACCCAGTGAAAGGACCGAAGTCAATATACTGCCACTTTCATCTCTTAAACGCAAGCTTTAACCGTGATTGACTAGCACGCCACGATACACCCACTCCCTAATTGCAATTTGCTGAGAAGGAGACAAAGAGAGGAGGCTCTCCTGCCACTGACAGGATGCCATGAGGCCTGGGGAAATTAAATTCACATCGAGAGGGATTTAATTAGACCACTTTGTATCTTTCACTGCCACAGAATCCTATTTACATTCTCTCCCGTGTTACTCAGCTTCCCTGCCTTACACATAATTGTGCGATTAATTCTAAAGTCTGTCTCTAAAGAGAAAGGGATGGTGTATGTGAAAAGTTGAACGCTGTAAAATTAGGTTGGGGTTTTTATTCTTGGTCTTTATTTTCATCTTTTTTTTTTGCAAAAGTTTTCACGTTTCTATGCTTCGTCAGATCACGGCCGCAGACTTCGATGTGTCGGCTTTGGCTTTCATGTGATGGAACAACACAAAGTGGCGTAAAACTGTGAGAAGGAAAGAAATTTTGAAACATAGACACGCTGCAATGAGACATCACACACACAAAAACCGCTCACCCAATGATGACTGCCTTTGTTTTTAGCTGTCTAGAGGTCAGTTATGCTAGCATGCTAGCTTGACTCTGACATTCTTAACATGTACATGTGCTGCAGAATTAGATGTGCTGCGGTTCAGCTATCAGTAGATCATCAGTAGAGCGGGTGTATGAATGAGCTAATCAACCACTGCTGTGATCAGGCAATCATTTATCAATAATCACAAAGTAAACATTGAGCCTGAAACGATACTCTAACGGACCGAATGCTCTGTTCTTTGTGTGGAAGAAGTTTGCGCGTTTTGGTGGCGTTGAAACCTGATACGCTAGTGAAGCTGTTGTCAGTCGGTTGTTATGGCAGCGAGTCTGTGGGCATCAAAAAGACGGGAGAGAAGCAGACAGGTTGAGGAGGAGTTTAAAGCAGAGCATCAAAACGTCGTTCGAACCGTCATCTGAAAACATGGCACATCTACAAGAATGTCGAGCCTCAGAAATGTTTCCGCTCCGGGTCTGGTCTGACTAAAATGTGAGTTCATAATCGCTGTGTGTGGCTTGGAATTAGACACGCGCGTGCCCCTGAACACATCACGCCCACAGCAGAAGAAGCGTGCCTGCGCCGTGTTTTCATTAGCAGATAAAGGGAAGCCAGTCAGCGTTGATGGATGAAACTAAATACAGGGAAGGAAACCTGTTAGACGCTTCAGACCGGAGTGAACGTTTGCCTCCTAGCAGGACAAGAAAAGACCAATTATGCACTGCTCTCTGTTGGTCTGTCACATAATGAAATACACTGACGTTTGTGGTTGCAACCCGACAAAACGTTTAAAGACTTCAGCGGAGCGGACGGACACACGGTCAACATCTAACACGTACATTCTGCTGTCCCATTTGAACAATAGTCAAGCAACCTGTCGGCCAAATCGCCAAAAAAATCTCCTGCGTTTAAAATCTGCTTTAAGATTTGCTGGATTAACATGATCCTGGAGGCAGGACTCATCAGCTTAGCCTAAGGAAGACGCTCCACTGTGACGGGTGAGACTGGTTTGCCCCCCCGTTTTATTTTCAGCTCTGATAAAAACCCAACTCAACGCCTCCTGAACATACATGTATTCCCTGCTTGAAGAGACGTGTTATGTACGGTAAAGCCTACATTAGACATGTTATCACATCAAACTTCTTTAGTTGCGTCACATGTTGACTTTGGGATTAAGCACTGGCAGTTTTCAGCTGCGGGAGACAAGTTTTTTTTTTTCTCTCTCTTTTCTTTCATCTCACCGTTTAACTGTTGACTTTCCATAAATCATGTCTGCAATTTACTTTCTGAACCGATGATTATTATATTGGATTTAAACATACATTTTAACGCAGCCTGACACGTTAATACTGGACATGATGTGATATGACACTGAGGTATGTTATTTTAATGCACAGCTTATTAAAAAACACCGTATTGATTTCTGAACTCTTCCTGACTTAGTTTTTATTGCATACAGCGTTAATTTCTGCAGTTATACTTCTGTTTAAGGGGTTGGGTCGTTTTTTGTTCCTCTTACCTCGTCACCAGTAAAATGTTTACTCGTCACCCAATAAATTGTTTTGCTTCTATATGACTTTTTTCTTCCTTTTTTAAAAAATATATGTGGCCTTTCACAGCCGTATCAACATTTATCAGTCAGGAGTAAATGGCTCCAGTGACGATGTTTGCATCCTCCACTTTGAGACGCAAACGTCGTCAAAGAACGGAACTGCATCGTCTCCGAAACCCAATGTTTGCACGGCAACCTGAAGCGCAGCAAACTTCACTCCCGGTTTTAATCTCCACGAACCTCTCCGAGACAGTCACCTTCATTGCGGCTCTTGGTTCTAGAAATGATTACACATCCGTGCTTCAAATTGCATGTATGTGGAGAAACAGCCCACGGATGATGCGCGAAACCCGGCTTTCTCTGAAGCACGTCCTTCCACTTATAGCTCCGAATGCCCCGCGTGTTAAGGGAAACGCTGTTATTCACAAGATGTAATGATATGGTTGAGAACAAACAGGGTCACGGAGAACACATAACCACCTGTGGCACTAAAAACGACACGCATTTCAAATGACTGACAACTCCCACAATAATGTTCAGCAAATACTTTTTAGCTCATTCCTTGCCGTTTATGGGTGACATGTTAACAAAGAGCGAAAGTAAAGAAAAAAAAAAAAAAACAGTAGCCGCAACAGAATACAAAGTGGAAACAGTTTAAAAGCACTGAGCTGAGAAATCTTTCATTAGCTCATGTAAATGCTACTTGGCACATATCTGAGAGCGTCTGGACGGATCGCCCGCGGCGATTTGGCGCGCTCGTACACATCCCCAGGCTTCCTCGGCCTCCCGTCGCTCCAGTCAGCTGACAGCCTGGTCCCGTGGCCCGTTCCTGAGTCTTGATTTCACACCGCTCCTCTATTTCTATCCTAACAGACTGAGCGGAACGGCACATCGCCAGGAGCCGCGGCGACTGATTAGAGCCCAATTAGCTGCCCTGTTCCCGGGCTCCTGTGAAAAGGAGGCATGTCATCTCGCTTCTGAGCCCAGCTCCAGACGGTACGCTCCGTTCTCTTTTTCCGGGAGTTTATACGAAAAAATTAGACAAGTGGAAGAACTAGGCCTTTAAAATGACCTGACCTAAATGGGTGACAGTGTTCTATGATATGGTATTTTTGAATTGTGAATTATATCTTAGCTTCAGCGGATTCCCTCTAGTGTTTTCCTTTTTCCTATAAAACCTCAAATCGGGGTTTGAGGTTGTCCCAGGGTGCTGAAGGTAAACGGGTCCGCAACTTCAGTCTCAAGAAAACTGAAGACAGACAGGTGGTGGTACTTGATTTAAATGTTGTTTTTAGCTAATTGCGGCATCCATAGTTATTATTTGCATGATTATCAAAGTATATATCGATAAAATAAGCAACATTGTCAATGGAAGAAACTCTTTCTGTCGCTACATTTTTGAAAAATTGATACACCAGCTCAACAACAACAATATTTTTTGTTTTAATCTGTTATTTAAGACACTGGCTCATCAGATTGGTGTAAGGTGCTGTTACACCAAGGCCTGTCACGATAACAGATTTTCCTGGATGATAAATTGTCACTAAAATAATTGCGATAAATGATAAATAATTGTTGTTTTTAACAACAGCATAATAATGCAAGTTTGCCCTCTCAAACCCTCAGTGAACCTTGATTGTGCAAAGAACATTTAGCACCATTACAAAACAAGAAAATAAAAGCAGACAAGTTTAAAAACAATAAATGAAACAGAAGTGAAATCCACACATAGAAACGATAAATGGACCGGATAAACAAAACTGGCCTTCAGAAATGACCAATCAGAATGGAAAGTATCAAGGTCATTTTAAGTTGTCATGCAAACACAAAGGTTCCAGCTGAAAAGATGAATCATGTTAAAATCCATATCATTAATTCATCAAAGTCAGTGCCTTTCTCTGTCTGTCCCAGCTGGCTAGCCGTGGAGATGTTGCATCTAATCCACAAAATGTTTAGAGATCTCAGTTTTGGCAATGTTTCATCAACTTCATATAACACGACAGCCGTAATTCACACCGATAACTAACAGTGAGGCAAACATGTCTAATAGTGTGACTTCCTGCTGTGTTTGGCATGAGTGAGAATTTTGCCCTCCAATTGACTTGAGAGACGCTTTAACTTTCCCATGAAAGCCATCACAGGGCTGTACGTGTTGGGTGCAAAGAGGCCCTTGCCTTCCAGCTCAGCATTTAGTTCATTCATTAGTGCAGCCGCATCGACAGCAAAGGCCATGTCCGCTATCTGCTCTGGGATGTCCTTGTCCTTCCTCTCGCTAAACTTTGCTTTTAAGGTCCGATGTACTCGACTCATTTTGTCTTGCCTTGGAACACAGTGTCATCTTAGCGTGGGGGACAACACCAAGCAGTCTCTGATAAGCTCCACATCTGAGAATGGGTTACCGTGTCTTGTAATTTACTGCGTAATTACAAAGCTGGTCCTGGCTGCTGCGGGCCTGGAAGAGTGGGGCTTTGTAAAATAAAATCCTGTTGCTTTCGCAGTTGAACTGCCGCTTTGTGTTCACCACACTGAAGAAATGGTCTTTACTGATGATTTCAGCAAAGAGACATTCATTAGTCCTCGCTGTGCTGAAAACTCTGCATTATGCATCGATATATTGCAAAGTAAAGAGAGTTACCCCTTTACTACAAACCTATGTGGCCTAGTCAAAGAAGGTCAGCACATAAAATGTGGCTGGTAGTCATAAAGTTCACAATCCTGTAGAGTCGGTGATATTGGGGACAGAAATTGCAGCATTTGCTCCATTTTCATTCGGTGCTTTTCGCTTTCCCACTGCCTTGTGTCCAACGGTCCAAACTCATTGAAAAGACTTGTTCACCTCCTATTGGTGCTATTTACCCAGAATGCCCCTGCGCGACAGTCAGCGTTGAGAGCGGTGTCCGGTCTGCGTGCGTCCACATAACGCATTTGAACCACACCAGAGTTCACAGTGTTCGAAGCACAGCAGGAGTTTTTGTGGTCTGCATTAGACTCCGTGTAAGAGTCACGAAAATTATTTATGGCTTGAAAAAAATGTATGTTTGCTTCTTAAGTTCACATTTGGAGTTTCGTGTAAAACAAATGTATTTTATTTCATCACAAAGAACTATGTTATCGTAAAAAAACCTGCAAACTTTAAATAGACTGAGAACGAATGTTTGTTTAGGACCTCCGCAGTGGCAGGCGCCACAAGGTAACCGGTTAAGACAACCGTAAAACCTGGACTGGACTGTTCTAAGCAAGCTACGGATTCTTTAACTCACAGTTTGTTGCAGGCTTACCTTAGCGTCTCCTTGGAAACAAAGGTGTTTTTGTTCTTCAGTTTGTGAGGCCGCACTGGACCGTGACATATATCTACATGCATCCCTAATCAACACCTAGCATTCGTTCTAAAGCAGTTTAGAGTTTGAAATGGCTTCAAATAGCTACTAAGCGAGAAAGAAATAATCTTGGTTACTCAGACCGGCGAAGAGCCACGCGTGATTAATGCACAGGATGGTGTCAAATGATGTGGAGTACCGCTCTCGACAAAATGGTGGAATAATAAGAGCCTTTAATGTATGGGCCTGAATAATGGCTCGCAGCAGCCGCAACGAGACGCCGCAGGTCCCCCGAGAGTCCCTCATTCGCCACGGCAGACGCACTTGTGGCTTCAAGCAGCCGCGGCGCTCCACCGAGGCTCTTGAAGTTTCGCCCGGCTCGTTTCATCACCGCCTCTCGTTCCCTTTTGTCAAGTCAACTTGACACGACCGTCCCCGCCACTCACAAAACTTTCTCTTTCTCTGATTAATTGCGAGCCTTTTAGGCTCTCTCACTTTTTGCAGCCTCCTTTTTTTTTTTTTTTTACAACAAAGTTAAATGTCTTGCGATGGAATACAGTGGCGGTAAATGCCATATCCTTTCAGCGTGGCAAGGGTCGGGTAATTGTCTCTGTGGCATAATCGTCCCTCAACAAAAGCCGGTGAAAATGACTGGGTTTTAAAATAATAAGGAGCACTGTCATTTCAGTCCTCCCCCTCTCCACAAAATCCTCCCTGCCAGCAATAGTTTGCTTCCCTCTGTCACAGGCCATGTTTATCTCCATCTTAGAGCCTCAATTTTACTCTTTTCTTCACTGCCGATGGCCTGTAATTACACCCTTCTGCTCTTTCTTTTTTTCTTTTTTTTTTTTTTTTTTTGCTTTTTTTGCGTACAGCGGCAGTGGGGGAAAGCAGCAGTATAGCCGGCTGTAAATGTCAACGAAACGCCAACGAAATTCACCAGAAGCGAATGAAATTTGCGCTTCACTCATCTGAGTCGTGACGGCTTCAACGTCTCCCCGTTTGTTCTTAGAGAGCAGACAGTTGACAGATTAAATCAATATAAAGGAAAAGCACAGTCCCTGTCTAACAGTGTTACAATTTCTAACAGTGTTATAATATCAGGGTCAAAACTGTACATACACACCCCAATATATACATGCATCTGACTCCTATTTGGAAAACAGCGAGATCATGGTATGATTCTATGAACATGTGACAACTCTTCCAATCAGTAAAACTCCATTAAATCTGTTGTTTTCTTGCCACAAACTCTCCCTTCAGGCAGTACGTTGTAGAGTGTTCAGCAGGTTGGATCTAGCCTGGTAGTAACGTCTGGACTGTTGGCTCGTGAGAAACGGTGATCTGTTGGGATTCTCTTGAACGTGCTTTAAATTCTAAACACCAAGTTGTGCGTATGTTAGGGATCATCGTCCATCTGATTGGTTGATAGTTGGCAACAACAGTCTGTTTGGCCTGGAGAAGCTGTACGGTCCAGTCATGCTCGAAGCTGTTGGTTTCAGAGTCACTGCCTTATTTCTGGGTCTGCACCCTACAAAACTTACTTTGTTGTTTTCACACCAGTAAAGACCAGAACCGCCCTGACCGCTTTCCTGACAATTTGGAGTCAGACGACTGAAACTTGGTTTGCAGCTGGGTGTTCCAATGTGAAAAGACTTCCAGAACAGACAGCAACATTCACTTGAAACCTGAACTGGGTTTGTGTCCGGAAAGTAGCCAGTTTGGAATAACTCTACAGTTCTCACAGGAAAACTGCTCAAATATGCAAACATGGCATTTGTCCAAATCTTATCAGGTGTGTAGGTACATTGTTTTAGCCTTTATGTTGAATTATGAGAAGAAAAAAAAAAATCACATTAAAGCCAAATTTTTTTCCACCAGTGTTGAAACTTTCTAAAATTATACACTATATTATTACTCTATTCTAGTAAAACTGGTTTAAATTACACTTCAGAGTATTAACATTACCTTCTTCACCATGACCTATGGAAACCTTTGACCCGCGCTGCAGACTCAGTGGAGTAAATCTATCAGGTAAAGTGAAGATCCAGGGAGTAGACTGGTGACAAATACCCTATTATCTCTTTTTTTTATTTTTATTTTTTTCTTTAGGGATCTGGAGCGGCATACATTCCCCACTCTTGACAACAATCACAAACACTAAAGTGGATTCTAAAAGGGCTGACAGTAAATTTCAGGCTTAAAATTAAGCCGACACAAGCGCGATCCGAAGAGCAGCAGAGTCGGGGTGTGCCACTCTGCAGAGGATATACATCTCCTCCAACTTTAAAGCCCATGACGCCATCAGTGTCGCATCGAAAACAGAAAAACCACCTCAAACTGTCACACAGCTCCTTTGCATCCGCCCCTCCCCTCTCTTCCATGTTTGCTCCTCTAATTCTCTGACAACATTCGCTCTGTCTGAAGAGTGCAAAGGCGCGGGGGTAAGTATCACGAAGTGACGCGATGCCGCACCTGCTGCTGCTGCTGGGGAGCTGATGTAAGAGAGGGATGAGCATGAATTAAACATTTTCCGAGGGAAAGTGTGCAGGAGGCGTCTTATTTGTTTGAATAAATGCATAAAGCGCATGCTTGCGAAAGCCCCTAATGTTATCTGTCAAAATTCAAGGTTACCAAATGTGCAAGAAGCGAAATTATGCCTTTTCGTGTAACGCATGGTGATTAGGCTAAATAACTGCTGACGGGAACAGAAGGAGCGGGGTTCAGCGGCGCTGCGGGCCACTCGGCTCGCCTGAATGCGAGGGGGAGAGTGGGTTAAGCTGGCCGGCGGTGTGCGAGAGTTAATTAGGTGCGGGGCTAAACTTTGTGGTCGGAGGATTTTCTTTCACTTTCCCCATAAACTGTATTACCTGCCCAACGTAAAATGGCTTTCACAGTTTGAAGCTGCCTGCATTTAAACATCATTAAAGCTGCATTATCTGTAACTGGAAATGCACAGAGACATCAGTCGGTGACCAAAGTCTAATTGTTTCCTCCTGTTGGTGAACTCTGCATTTCTGCGCAATGGCAGGTTGTCCTGACGACGCTAATCTGGCCGGCTGGTTTCTGCGGGAAGAAGAGTCTGTATGTCAGCCATTTTTAATCACGATCTACAGCTGCGTTTCCTTTACAGATGTAAAGGAAACGCTTTGCTTTGTCAATGTTCCGCTAATAACAAAAAAGAACAATTTCGCAATTGCGATGTTGCTGTTGAATAAAAAAGGCAATTAAAATCATACGTGAAAAGGTTTGTTCACATAAGTCGTCAAAATCATTCATTCTCCGACTGCTTCCTGCTTTTTTCTTCGTTGGTTTGCGCCTTTAGTTGGTCATGTGACTCGCGTAAAAGTGTTTCCATTGCAGTTTGGCGAAATAAATTTAGGCCAAAAAAACCAGCGCCAAAACTTTACATTGAAAAATGTATTCTTTGCTTCCACTTCAAGGTGAAGGTTACCCACCTCCATCTCCCATGTGACGCGTACGTTCCGCATCAGAAATGTCGTTTTGGATTCTTTTAGAACAAAACTATTTGTTTACTAAGTGGAGTAAACAAGAGCCGCACTCATTCTGTACCTTTGCGGCGTTAAGTGTAGGCTTAGCCTCTATCAAAACCCTTTTGTAGAGCAACTGCTCTAAAACAGGGTCGCTTCTGCTCCTAATATAAATAAATAATGACCACTCACATCAGAAAGGCTATAAAAGCCGTACTGAGTGCTGTTATAATATTTTTATTCTGGAGCTTCAAAAAGAGAAATAGGCGTCGGAACATCTCTAATTATAACCTTTCAATCCCACCGGTTGGGGCGATGTAGATAAAGTGTTTTCATTTAATTACATTATATTTCCATTTGCTTTAATAAACTCTTTGAGCGAAAAACTTAAAAAAAAAAAAAGACAGCTTTGGTTAAACGCCGTCATGTGCTTTTCCATCCAAGTGCAACGTGAAAATATGCCTGGAAATTATTAAAAATGATTTTCTCCAAGGCCAAATCGGATCGGCCTTTTTATGAACGCACATAACAGTTCTACTTATTTATTTATCTTTTTTTTTTTTTGCTTAAACTTGCCATGTGAAGCGCTCAGAGGGAAAACAAAAAAAAATCTCCTCAGTTGAAAATTAGCCATATTTCAATTTGAACAGCTAATTTGCTAGCCAAACCATTTTAGCCCTGGTTTAAGTACGCTGTGGAGAAGAATGTCATTTGGTCAGTTTAGTTTTAATTTTCTACATGTATGAGGTTAGACTGAAATCTGGATGACAAAGATCCATTTTCTAATTCCAGGTGATGTAGCCAAACTGCTTAACGGGATGTGCTAAAGTGATCATTTTCTCAGAGAACACTGAATCTAACGGAGCCCCAGTTATCACCGACGACACTGAAGCATACACAATATTCTGCCCCATTAAGCCAGGCTGCCACATTTTTAACAATGTTGAAAATCTTTGCGGCACAAACATCACAACCAAGTCACCTTGTATCCCTGCAAATACACCAGTTTACTCTATGCGGACGCTTTGTCTGCGATGACGAAAATGTCAGAAGAACAGATGTGCTGCAGATGCACGTTTGTGTATTTATGAAAGTAGAGATGTTATTGTGCATATATAAGTTACATATGAGAGTATAATAGTAAAAGACACAGGTGTCCAAAGTGTGGCCCGGGGGCCATGCGCGGCCCTCGGCATGATTTCGATCGGACCCCCTCACCACCAGACAAGATCGATAATCTAATTTGTCCAATAAAATGGAAAACAGACGACCCCAAAACTGTGCACATTTTCTGTTTTTCCTTCCAGAACGCCAACAGTCGAAGAACCTTCTTAATGTTTCCGGTCATTAAAATTGGTGGATTTTATGTTTTAAAAAAAAGTGTTTATTTTCAAGAAGGTAAAACAAAGAAAAAGAAAAATAACATAATAAACCTATTTTTGCATGTTTAATCGAAATATGCAAAAAAAAAAAAAAAGAGAGAGAGTTTATTGTGTGTAGTTTGAATTTGCCAGTTTTGACCCGCAGGGCAAAAAGCTCTCTGGCAGGAGAGAGCGTAGAGTAAATGAACGTTTATTTTATTTTTATGTAAAATAATGATGTTCTGTAACATTTGCTTCACTAATTTATTTATTCATGTCAGGAATCACATCAAATGTGTTTTTGATGCACGAAGGCAAGAGAGAAAACAGTGCAAATGAACTTTGACCTTTAACTCAACCATGACCTGCAGTCAATTTGCTAAATTTAAGCCGAACATGAAAATAAAGCAAAAATGGAAATGGAGAAAGAAGGTTAAATATAAAGTAAACGGACGCTGCTTGAATCGGTTCCTATTCCAGAACTTATAGATTATTTAGTTTGTTTAATAGGGTACTAACTTTTTATGCGAATGAATTTGATTGCATTTTCAAACTCATGAATATTAAGAAATTATTTCCCAAATGATTTTTTTTCATAGAAAATACAATTTCAACATTCTAAGACAGTTTAATGCCAAACCATGACAAGACTGAAGTTTACAACTATAAAAGCTGATGTGTCGGTGCTGAGATTACAGGATGTTTACCTGACCATGATTTTAATGCCGTTCTAGCATTTTTTTTTGTGCAGAGTGGTTCTTGCTATTGATAGCACTCAGAATATTCTGGGACGTTCCAACCACTTGGCAGGTTGCTGGAGTTGGACGCCGTTTAGTTTTGCTTGGCATCGACTCTAAACAGCAGTTTTGGCTGACGGAAATTTTCTTCTTTTCAACCACTTAATGAAAAATATAATGTGCAAAACAGACCATTTCGGCCAAGTAGACTATTTTTTTTCCTCTTTTTTTTTCCTGTTTTTTCGCAGAGCATATGCATGAAATGACAACTCCTTCAAAGTGACAGCGGTGCAGTTCCTGAGAGCAAAAACTGGGGGGAATAAAGAACAACAACAAAAAAGAAATAAATAAAAAGTGAGCCTTATTGGAAATTCACTTTCATCAAACTGCAGAGACACGCAGACGGAACGAGGCACGCGGAATAAATCGGATCCATCACCTGGACTCAAACTGCGCCGTCCCGGGCAGGAAATGTTCTCGGATGTTGCACTATCAGAAACGTTTAATCTCGTTTCATGCCACTCACCAAAAAAACCACCGCGAGCTATTCCTGAGGCATGAATCGCTTTACCGGCGACGTTTATTAAATATGCTCTAATTCCTCTTTCTGCTGGATTTTGTTTGGACAATTACCACGATGCAGTCACCAGCAGCATATCTGTTCTGCGCCGCTGATGGTAGAGAAGTCTCTTCGCTGTCAGTTCCAGGCTTTCACATCCGAGAGGGTCTGGCATTTATAAAGCTTTTAAATGATTTCAACTTAACCTCCAGGGTACAAAACCACACAACACTGGTTACATCAAAAGCACTGATGCTACAAGTATGAAGAAAATACATATGATATATGAACAAATAAATAATTAGGTCAAACTGAAGGTCAAAGATTTGTGGCTGACTTTTGGTTTGCTAGGTTTGTTCCTGATTTTAGCAGATTTCTCTTGGCAAATGTTAAATAATAATGAAGATTTTCTCAAACATTTCTGCTGAAGTGGTCAGTAAGTATCGGTAATGGAGGCATGTCCTCCCCACTTAGAGGATACGACATCGTCCGTCTTTATTTCCATAAATTCCAGATTTATGTTGTTTCTCATTGTGTTATTTACTGTAAAAAAAACATTTTTTTCCTGAGGAAACAGAAGCACGAGTTTCTGAGATTTCCGTTTCCAAAAAGGGAAAAAAGTGAACTCTGCTGATACGTTTCGCTTCTCAAATGCTGCACTGCTTTGTTTTGGTCTGTCGCGTTAAACGACAATAAAACGAAGTGAAATGTGAGGCTACATAGTTGCACCTGCTGCTGGCGGCCCTACTGAAACCAGGAAGACAGAGCATCCAGTTGTAAAAGCCTCCCGCTGCTTCCCTGCAGCTCAGAGAATAAACTTTAAAATGATTCTTTTAGTTTGTAAATCACTGAACAGCTTAGCACCAAAACACTAAATTTCGTAAGGTAAGGATAAATCCGCCTCAGGAGATGGAAAATGCGATGGTATTGTGGTCCTTAGATCAAATTTATTTAAGACCATTGTCTCCAACCTTCTACTTTGTTTGTAACTATGTAAACGGTTACAAACCTCGAGTCAGGTTTGACGAGCCACTTTTTGGAAAATCTGTCCACTCATCTAATTCCAAGTTGCTCCACTTTAATGTGTCGCGACTAAATCGACGGTTTCATAAATCTCAAACTGTGACATCGATGATACTGAACGCCTTTGCACCACGATACATTAGAGAACTGCTGCAGCTGTTTCAACCTTCCAGGCCTCTGAGACTCTGGTTCTGCAGAACCAGAACCAGAACCAAACATGGACAAGCAGCTTTCAGCTTCCAGAGCAAACTTCCAGAAAACCTTTAAATGAAAGCTGAACCCCATCTGTTGACAGCTGCCTTTGATTAGTAGTAAGTGAACATTGATCGACATGTTTGACGTTGATGACATTGACGATGGCATTTGACAAAATGTAACATTTACTGCTTGTCTGGTTGTTCCTGTTTGACGTTGTTATGGTGTAAATCTCTATACGAATAAACTTGACTTGACACTTTGGGTCTCACTGCAACTCCAACCGTTTTCTCTGCATTTGAAATGAAATCCGAAGAATGCACATGCGCGTTCCCTCGGTAAGACTCAAGCAGTAACGAGCTAATGACGCGCGGCTGCAACGTGCCGATCGCGCATACATCAACTCGACGAACCACCGGAGGAAGACGCTCATTAGACGGGACGGTCATTACGGCGGGCGGCGTTTAATGCTCGGTTAACCGCACCGACTTGTGGAGCCGCGTCTCTCTATCTGCAGAACATCTCTGCTCTCAGTCTGACCATTTTTTTCTGGCAACCTTCAGGCTCAGGTTTCCTGTAAGTGCTTTGATCTCTGATGGACGGGATCATGGCACCCCGGCAGGTAGCTCTCGACGTTTTCAGCCCATAACCCCTGCAGCCCACTGACAAGGTGAGAAAATCTGCAAAGAAGAGACAGGAAGTGACTGCTTCCACTTGTGTCCTGACTGACAGCTGAGCAGGGGGGGGGACCATGTCGTACATGCAATGTGAAAGAGGGGGAGGACTGGGAGTATGGGGGGGGTGGTTAGGGTCACATTTGCGGGAAGGTGTGTCTCTTCAGAGCACCCTGGTGTTGCCTTAACAGCGATGCTCAAATCAAAGCACAGCCGAGCCACAGGGAAATGGAGTCTGAGATGCAGAGCTGTCATCGTTTAGGCTATAAATCTTTCAATTCCAACCCCGACTGCACCCCACCCCCCCATCACCCATCTGTACATCCGGGTTGCAGAAGCCACCGCTCCACAGGAAGGTTTATTTCTCCCGAGGAGAACGTTTGCAGATTTCGGCGCCGGGAAAGCCGGGTGGGGAAATAAATCAGAGCTCATAGCAAGTATTAATTTGACAAGCCGGGAACAACGCGGGCGTCGGAAATAGGGCAGAGTGAGGTGTAACGACAAGTGTGCGTGCTTGTGTGTGTGTGTGTGTGTGCGTGTGCGCCTGTGGCCACTGCTAATGAACTCGGTGTTTGATTTGCTTGTGGACACAACTTTCAGTGGTGTGTTCACTAAAGCCTCTTGTGTGAACACAAACATGAAGCGTGTGTGCAGACGCCAGGGGCGCCAGCCGGGGGAGGGGCAGATAGAGGGGGGGCAGAGCTGGCCTTCGTGTTTTCATACCCAACCTCTTTCATTTAGGAACGTAAAATTAGGACATGGAAGTCAGTAAGTTGCAGCATTTATTTATTCATTCTCCGGCTAATGGGGCAACTTTACTTCATGTTATTATGTTTCCTCATCAAAATCATACCTGGAGCTTTACTTGATTCTTTCATGAATGTTTGAGGAACCCTTTAATTTCCCGTGGCAACCATTCACCAGTGCAAAACGCCTGTTTGGACCCAGCCACCCCAGACCAGATCTGCAGTTTTCAAGCTTCAGAGGTTCCCCCCCACAGAGCAGCCCTCGCCCACTTAGCTCCTTCAGACTAGCCAGCAGCAATTAGCAAACAGCGCATCTGCTGAAGCAAACGGCGCATTATAGGAGCTACTTCTCAGTGTAACGCTGGTAAAAACATTGTTAAAGGGTTAAAAGAGAAGAGCAAGAGCTTCTTAAAGAGACACAGCCCCAATTTCAAGACATCAAATTACAAAGTCAATTTTCTTTTAAGCCATATATGATATAAACCGCATAGCGCTATTAAATGGCACTATGTGCCCGGAAAACACATTTTAGTTTGGCTGTAGAACACCTGGCTCCTTGCGTACAACAACACCTGAAAAGAATTGTTGGACATTATACAAAAATACATTTTCCATCAAATCATTAATAAAAGTATCATCTTTATCACAGTGGATGGAAACCCAGAGTTCAGTTCCCCACACATTTAGCATTTTTAAATAAAACGACCAAAACGCAAAATTTCATTTCAAAAATATGCGCCTCACAAAACGATACGGCCCTGTTCTGGGTACAACATGCACCTGTACACTTGGCTCGGGTTCCTTTTGAATCCATTAGATGCAGGGGCTCAGCCCGTTGCCTTGGCTTCCTTAATGGAGGACTTCAGCTCATCTGCATTGTTGGCTCAGGTGTCTCCCATCTCCTGCTTGACAAACGTCCAGAAATTCCCCGTCGGCCTCAGTCAAGACACTAAGTGACTCCACTGTTGTTCCGGCCGGTCAGCAGAGGGCGCCGTCAGGTGCTGCAGGGTGTGGAGGTGGACGGGATTTCACTCATTACCGTCTGGATCTCCGAAACTCGTACTTGGTGCCTCTCCACATTTTGGGATCTTGGCTTTCAAACGAGGAACAAAATTTTAACTGAATTTGACAAAACAAAACAAAAAAAGAAAAGATTTTGTGCACTGGACCACCGTCCAGTTGCTTTTTAAGGTTTTCTCTGCCTCAGAAGTGGCCCAGGATATTCTCTAATGACCGTTTTGTCTTCTCTCCCACATTTTTTGTTTCCTTCAACTGGACTTTCCATTGTTATTCCTGACTAGCCAGCTGCTTTCAGAGTGACCAGATGGCCTTCATCATCCATCCACTTAGTGATTGTTTAGGCACATAACAGCCACTGCACTTTTGCACTAAAAGTAACTTTTGAATCATATTTTTTTTTATTGTAATATTCACATTTCCAAATCAAAAATTGTTTAAGATTACATAATGGATTTTTTTCCCCCTCATATTTGTATATGTTCAGGGGATCAACTTATCGTTATGCTAAGTTTCTTGAAAACAAAAAGAAAAGCAAAACACAAAAATCTGTGATCACTGAAGCAACAACAAACTTTTTCGTGACATTCTTGTTTATGTAGCTGCACCTGCAGTTGAGATGGATTTTTCCAACTTCCCCCCTGCCAAAACGACCAGCGGGGCCGCCGCCAAGGCCGCCCCATTTTCAAACTTTCTGGAGCCGCCCCTGGCTCAGGCAGCGTCGCCCTCCACCCCTCCACCCCTCCACCCCCTCCACCCCCACACCCCCTGCCTCTGTCTGCTGCGCACAGCTCTGCTCAGGAAACCAAAATCACCTGCAGAGGCAGGTGCACACACGCGCCTCACATCACGCGCTTTTCCAACATCCGCGCGCGCGCGCGCGCACACACACACCCACGCACAGCGACACTTTGACACACACTTATCCCCACTCGCGTGTCAAAATCCAGCACAAAAAAAAAAAAAAAAGCAAAACATTGCAATTTTCCACCAAATTCGCGCAGAGCATCGTGTCCTGAATGCAACTTAGCGGGGAAATAAAGCCTCTCAAACTGTCGGGCGCACAGCAGGTTGCGCTCAGATATACATATATTTTCGTCCGTCTGTTACATTCCTCTACTGGCGGCTGATTCTGCGGGGAAATCCTGCATCCAACTTTGTAAGGACGCCGCCAAGAAGCTCCGTAATGAGCGCGAAGACGAGACCGAAAATCAGGTCAGGCAGCCCCGCCGCTCTGCAGCGAGCATCCCCGCGGCTCCCCGCGGCTCCTCGCGGCTCCTCGCGGCTCCCCGCATTCATCCCGCACAAGTTCGGCCGCTTTCGCTCCAACTTACCGATGAGAGCCAGATGGAGAAAGTACAGTCCGAGGAAGTCCATAACGGAGGAATTCAGATGGATGCAAATCCCGGCCAAGGAGACAAGGCGTTGCGCCGCGACGAGGAGAATGATAGTAATTTAAAAAAAAGAAGAAGAAGAATAGGAATAATAATAATAATGAAAAAATTAAAAAAAAAATTAAATAAATTTAAAAAAAAAACAGGGCTCCCCTCCTTCTGCTGTAATTGGCAGCGAAATTAAAGAGCGGAAGAGTCGCAGCTATTTCTCAAGTGATGACTGGCCACTTCCACTGACGCTGAAATCCACAGCAGTGCGTGAAAAAACAGCAGCGGAGCCGAGCAGCATCTTTTCTTTCTTTTTCTTTTTTTTTCTTTAAAGGAGTCAAACTTTTTTTTTTTTTTTTTTTTTCTTCCCTTTTATTTCCTGTCCTGAAGGCGATTGTAGCTCCGAAATTCTCAACAAAGATGCTGGGGATTTTTTTTATATACGTATATATAAAAATTAAGAAACGTATTTATATATATATATTTATGTTTTAAAAATGATATTTTGTTTCAAATCTTGCGCCTATTGAACATCCCTGACTGCTTCATCAGATCCGTCCCGCGGCTGTTTGCTCTCCTCTTCGCCTCCACCTGGAAACTGCGGATGAATCACTGAATCACTGGCGCGTCGGGGTTTTTTTCTCCGATTCTCCCCCCCACCTCTTCTTCTTCTTCTTCTTCTTCTTCTTCTTCTTCTTCTTCTTCTTTTGGCTTTCCCAGTGAGAGGCAGACCCTGTGATCCTGGCTCCTGGGTGTGGGGGTTTTGGGGTGAGGAGGGTGGATGGGGTGTCCAGCGCCTTTAGAATAAAAAATAGTAGTAATAATAATAATAATAATAATAATGATGATAATACAAAAAAACTGAGTGGAAAAAAAAAATCCAATCCCGGCCAAAGAGTTGAAACAGGGCGAGTGAAATCGATAGCCTATTTCACACAGCCATAAAATGGAAATAACAAAACTGGAAAATGGTGCATAGCCTGTGCAGGAGGGTGTGGGTGCAGTTCATCTGCTCTTTCACCTCATAGTGGAGTTGTTGTTGTTTTTGTTTTCCACCTTGTAGTAAAATGGAATAATTTGTGATTTGCGTTGACGTGTGAGGAAGCGACATCATAACTGTGTCGCCACAAAGAGCCTCATCTGTCAGTGCGACCTGTTCCGGATTGTTCATGACGCATCTTGACCTTTTTTTTTATTATTATTCCTCCAAGCAGATTGTGCAACACTTAACATCAATGAGTTTTGGAGAAAAAAACCCTAAGAAATGGGTCTTCAAGTGTTGAATTTTAGGCAGTTTGTTCTGTAACCTCACCGCTCTTGAAGCCGGAAGTTTACGTTCACACATCAACAGACACACAAAATAAAAATTCTTCTGAATTTAAGACAGATTAAACTAATCTTGTTTTAGGTCCGTTTGAGCGGCCAAAATTATATCAGTTTGCTAAATGTCACAGTAATGTGAGAATCTGTCAAAGATTTATTTATTAAGGTCTTCAAAATCGAAGGCCAGATGACGATGAACTGCTGATGGGTTATCCGACACATTTGAGTTAATTGGAGGCTCATGTATTCTATAGCCACACCTCCAACACAACGCTTCCTTGTTTTGAAAGTAAAATAAAAGATATAAGGAAGAGAATGGGGAGATCCATGAGTCTGATTCATCCTCAGGAACAATTTCCAGATGCTCGGCCATTCCGCGATTCATCTGTTCAATCACCTATACGTGAGTGGAGACATGATGGGAATGTCAGCCATAAAGATTAGGTCCAACTGGGTCTTCCAAATGGACGCTAACCCTAAGCATTCAGGCATTGAGGCCTGACATCAAGCTGATGGATTAGAGCACAAACTCTTGAGCCAGGCATTCTTGTCCAACACCAGTGTCTGACCTCACTCATAACTCTTAAACGCTGCGGAAAGCCTCAGCAGATATGTAAAAGGTGCAAAAGCTAGGCCAACACGTCCCAAATAGGGGGGCTTTTAATGTTATTCCCTCATCAGAAACATACATCAAACATACAAACATACATGGAGTAATGCCTCATTCTTTCATGCATGTTTGAGAAATTCTTTGATCTCCATGGCAACCATTCAGCTGAGCAAAACGCCTGGGTGGACCTAGCCCCGCCTTGGAGACGCTGCTCCTCCTCTGTAGCTTCTGTGCTTTCGCCTCACAGAGTCCTCCCACTCTCAGCTCCTTCAGACTAGCCAGCAGCAATTAGCAAACACCTTACGGAACGGTGCATCTGCTGAACTCATTATAAGAGCTACTTCTCAATGCAACTCTGGTAAAGACGTCGTTAGAGGGTCAATAGAGGAGCCATGTTGTGATCACTTTCTGAAGGCGGACTCTCAGAAAGAGCAGGAATTTTTAAAGAGACGGAGGCCCAATTTCAAGGTGTTAAATTACAAAGTCGAGTTTCTTGTTAGTCATATTTGATATGTAGCATTTTTATAACGATTGAAGGTAACATAGTTGCTCAATTTTGCTGCAAATTGATACCATGTGCCCAGAAAATACATAAAGGCTCCACCTTAAGAAAGGTACATCACATAAGTTTATACTTTAGGTGTATTTGGATTTGTCGTCAATTCTGCAGGGATGTAAACCTAAAGCCGTCTGCAGAGCGTCCTCACGCTCTCCTTTCAAAACAAAACCAAGAGTAATCTATTTCCATCTGGGTTTTTGGGGCAGCGGCAGTGATTGACGCATTAGGCAATCTTTACTGTGATTATTTTGAGATGTAACCCACTTTTTTTCCTCATCTTCTGCTCCACGCGCCCGGAACATCCCGGTTTAGATCCGGGAGAGGCCGCGCGTCAAGGCGTCAAGGCGCATTAGCCGGGAGTCGCGCACGCCGACAGCCGCTTTGCGTGTTCGGTTCTGACATCACTTTTCATGTTTCGGCCAGAGTCGGAGTTTTCTTTCAAGCTGCTCAAGCTCTCGCAGCTGACAAATTAAAATTTGAGCAGCGGCCCTGTTGGGAGTTGTTTTCCCTCCTCGAGCCTGTTCTTGGAAGTTTTACAGCTTCTCATTGACACTTTTATCTGAACGCTTGCTTGTGCACTTGGTAAAAAGAAGAAATAAAAATTTTAAAAAAAGCCAGTTATGGAAATATAAGAAAATTGACACCTATTTTTTTGTAAAAGAAAATAAAAGCCTCAGACGCCACAAGCCTCTTTTAAGCCATCTCGTCTTCTCAGAAGGAGCGTGGGGACACTGTGACTCTTGACGATCTGGTTGCTCAGACAGTGGGAGGGCTGAGAGTAGAGGCTCTGCAGGGGGTGAGATGCGTCTGGGCGGATTTGTGAGAATTCCTCACAGCCCGCCGCAGCCTTTGTCGTCGATTTCTCCACTGAAAAGCCAAACTGTGTCTTTCGGCGTCTTTATATCCGTGGGGTTTTCTCTGCGGCCCTGCAGACACTTTCAATTACTTCAGGGTTACGGACATAGTCTCCAAAGCCAGCATAATATTTAAACACTCTTCCAGATCTTCCAGGTGCCAAGCATGGACCAGGACAAGATGGAGAGTAAAATGTTTGATCCAGCGGAAGCGTGACTTACACAAAAGTGGCAAAAGACAAAAGTGCCATGCATTTTTTTTTTTTTATCTAATCGTCTAAATAAACATTTAAGGGTGGAGAGTTCTGCATCTTTGGCCACTATAGAGAGTGAAACACCTGAATGTAATGATTTGCTTTAATAAATCCATATATTCAACAATACGAGGTCTTTCGTAAATATAAAAGTGCAATTTAATTTTCTTTCCATTTCAGAACTGTGCTCTACTGTGTCTCAATCTACCACATCGCTGTGCTTGGCAAGGCAACTCGTATGTGTAGAGACTTTTAGGCACATTTGTGGAACTTCTTCTTGCACTGTTTCGACTCAAGAAGAGGAAAAAAATAGCAACAGAGTCCAAGGTTTGGACTCCTTGGCGGTGGTCCAGAATCAGATAACCTGAGAACCTCCTCTGCAGGAACAACGAAACCTCGCCGCCTTGCTGTTGGGCAAACTTGCCACGGCAGGAGAGGACGATGCAATCGTTACTGGGGATTTCAGAACATTGTACGCCAACGTTCATCTCACCTCGACCCTACCTTCCTGCGAGCTTCTGCAAATGTACATCGTGTGCCAAAACCCCCCCTCACATCTCACTCTTGTTCGGGGAGAAATATCTCCTGCATCTGCGCCTCTCCATTCTTTGCCTTTTAAAGCATTTGCCACTCTGATGTCACAACCCGGGAGACAATATGGGACACGTGTCTCACGCGCCAGCCTTGAAGAGGCTTTCGCTCCCCATGAGGTGCTAATTTATCTAATGTATTCGGTTTAACACCATCCCCTGCCTTGCTTCTTTTCATTAGAATTTACAGCATATCTCCACAGACTCTCAGTCTCACAGAGGCACACGGAGAGAATCCAGAGGGTGAAGAAGAAACGGTGGGGGGCAGATGGGGGGGAGGGGGGGTGAGAGAACTGCCGCTACACCACCTACACAATCAAGCCAATTCAGTACGACTCGACGCTCGCAATGGAGTCACTTTGTAGTCCTGCTATTGAGCGAGGACGGAGCTGAATCAGATTCTGGAGCTGCTTCCAAGGCCGTTCTGCACAAACAAAGTCTGGCTGGGCAGCGGAGTTACAGTTACAGGATAATAACCCAAGGCTGACTGCAGTGCAGCTCTTCTGTTTCCTGCCATTCCTTTCACTTAGTATGTCTCAGTCTGCCACCCTCTCTCTCTCAGTCTTGCACTTTTTGACGTTCTCTTGTTATGTTTCTCACAACATAGCTTTTTCCGTAATTCAATTATTACGGAAAATTATGTGGTGTTTAGTGACTGTTTCCTGAGCAGTAGCCCAAGGCTGAACTCTTAGTCTTATTTGTAAGAACAAATGCTCTCGCTCAACATTTCATCAGGTGCAGCTGTTCTATAGTTTAGCGTAAATAAATGACATGGCAGCAACTCGACGCATGTAGGCGTCAGAATACGAAGAAGGCAATTGGCTAAAGTTCAAACCGAGAATCAGAATGCGGAAGAAAGGCGGAGTTTAACTGTAGTCCCCTCCCTGCTTTTGGAGTGGTCTCCGGTCCGCTTGGCATTCACATATGCATTCGAACCGCCCCAGAATTCACTTCGACTGAGCCGAGGTTGAGGTTTCTACACAAACCAGAGTTTGCTTCTTTTTTTTATTTATTTTTTTTTTTTGGGGGGGGGGGCTCGCAAGTTCGATTGCGCGTTCAGACTTCCTCAAACGCACCGTGCATTCTAGCCGAACGAACTGGAGTTGGATTAAAGCGGACTGAACAGGGCTGGAGAGAAAGCACCCCGAGTCACTTCACACATTTAGAGGAGGCGCATGAACCGTGATTACAATCTCAACGCACAACACATCATCAAACCATTCAGCAGATGGGATACGGCAGCTGAAGACCACACAGACAGCTGCTCCTTGCCGCTTGTCACTGACTGATCAGAATCAGATTGTGATTACAGATTGGAAAAGTGCTGCCCGGCCTAATGAGTCCGTAATTCAGCTGTAGTGTCGAGACGGTTGGGTCGGATGCGTGGAGGCGTGGGCAATAATCAGGAATATTTAAACGTCACAGCTCCTTAATGTTAACAATCATGTCACTGCATTTCCTGTATGATCTGATGGCGACTCCCGACTTGATGATGTCAGCTATCTCACACTGAGTTCTTGAATATGACAAGAAGTTCACTGCAGGGTGATAACATTCACAGTCGGGTCTCGGTCTAACGGAGCATCTTTTTGATGTGGTCGGATCGGTCTGACCTTTGCTTCGTGCTGATGTATCGGCTCTGCCGTCGGTCCGTCGGTACCGAAAAGCTTCACCCTCAGACCTGGGTTCAAAACGCGCCGGCGTGACAGACTCCGATCGCCGGGGTTACGAGAACAGGCGTCTCGGATCGCGACGCAACATTTTGATGGTCTGCAGAGACTCAGTGGATTGAAATGGACTGAACAAAACAAACACAGGGTTCAACAGCAGTACAACACTGGTCAATATACGGAGTGCTCTATGGAACTTGTGATTAGTTTATTTCCTAAAGGACACATCGCAAAAGATCAAGCTATACTTTAATTACATTCTCAGTAGTAGCAACACAAACTCTTTCATTTATACTGTATTTATGATAATGGCTCACCTTGTCTCCTCTATGAGAACTGTCCTCATCTGTAAGCGCTGTTTATATTTAACAGTGATAGAAAAAGCTCAGTTTACATCATTCTTCGGATTTCTATCGGAAAGTTTCTTCAATATTTACTGGTTATGGCACAAGCCGTTTGTTTGGTCCTTGGTAGTTAGTTTTTTGGTTTTTTTTTTTTCAAAATCAAGAACCAGTTACTTATATTAAGGCTAATATAAGTAGCCTTATATTACTTATATTGATATACTTTTTGAATATTTCTGTATTCAAAAAGTTAAGATTTCCTATTTAAAATTTTTTAAAAGGATTCCAAAAAATGTACAGCGGGATTGGAGTGATTCATAGCAATAGAAAATACTGAGAAGCTTCTTGCTTATTTTCCTCTGAGAGCGTGTTTTAAGGAATATGTGAAGCTGTGAAAAAGATACTTAATTTAAAACACTTGGATCATATTACACCTTTTCACTGAGAGTCAAGGCTGGTCTTTTTTTTACAGCGATAATAGAAACATAGTCGGGTAAAAAACTTTCCGTTGCAGGGGCCTTACAAAAAAATATTAAAGTTTATTAAGAGAAAGGAACATTTTAAAAGTCCTGTTGAGCCATTAAATTTCTTATAAGGGGCAGTTATTATTAACATTTATTAAATCCATGAGGATAGAGTCGAATGTAGATCTTAAAGCTTCTTTTAAGGCAATTTTGTCTGTTTGGATCATCCTAAAAGCACAGGCTGGAACAGAGTAATTGGACAGAAACATTTAGAGCATTTTAGTTTAATGTCAAATCTTCTTCCGTTCTGCAAGGAAGGAAGTTGCACTCATGTCTTCTTCAGAGGTTTTTCCTAAAGTGGTTCTTAGTGCAGAGCCACCACAGGTGAGGGAAAGACACAGTGCAGTGTGAAAGCGAAACACACCAGTTGGAAAATGTAACAGTCGAGTCGAGCTGTGAAAGAAAGCTTACAAGATGGTGTGTAAGGAGATACTGGACATTCAGCAGCATGGAAAGTAATACAATGTGAATTTATTTGTTTCTGTAATCTAAGTACTGTGCATGTGCTGTGCTTCATATTGCGTGCTGGTCGATCGTCCATGTAGCTCTCTTTGATGCTTTGGTTTGCTGTCTGTTGCGTGCAGACGGCGTTCTGTCATGTGCTGGATGGGGGTCAGTGGGCCTCGGCTCAGCTGCTCGCTGCAGTGTTTTGATGTCAGATTTACTCACCAAAGCAAATCAAACGGCGAGAGAAGAGCACAGAACAAACTCAATGACTCGCGAACAGAACTGCAGAACTGCATCAGGGTCTTCTGAAAACAGTGAGACTTCCTCAGCTGGCGAAGGAAGAACCAAGTTTTTACCAAGTGACTTCCTGTTAGGCATCCGCTTCAGAGGTGGTGTGTATAAGTGATGATTTCCAGAACGTTCCTATTATTTTCACAGTTTCCTTGGTGTTAAAGGTAACCGAGATCTATTGGCTACACAAAACAAGCTTATTATATTTTTGAACAATGTCTAAGATAATGAGATTTTAATCTGGCTCTGTCACTTTAAATCCAAATAAGCTGCTTCTGGCCACGCCCCACAATTCCACGTTTACACCAGCACATTATATAGCACAGTTAAAAAACCATAGATCTTCAAAAAGCATGTTAACTTAACAAAAAACTTGACTTTTCCAGCAGCCATTGTACAGCGCAGACCTGCAGCAATCAGCAATTAATCACACGATAAATTAAAATGAGCTCAACAATTTGCATTCTTACGATTAATACTTGTTTCAAAACACAATTTGTTTGACACATTCTTCATAATACATTTTATCTTTGGTTTCTGTTTATCATTTTTGGTTGTTGTGCTCTATTTTCAATGTGGGTTTTTTTCTTTTCTCTTTTACAAAATCAAATTTCTTTGGTCTTTGAGAAGCCAAACTTACAACATCATAATTGTTACGTTACTTGAAGATGGTCTCAAGGCAACAGTATTATCATTCATGTAATATTCCTGCAAAACCTGGTGTGATTTGGTCATCAATAGTCAGGAGGGAACAGAGCAGTGGGAAGAAGACACAGCCTTGCGTAGCACCAGTTCAGGTCCTCTTGAAGCTAGTCCTGGATTTTTTTATTTCACAGAATAAAATACAAACTCAAGTCAGAGGTAGGATTTTCTCAAATTTGATGTGTGGCTTTACGCTGCTACTGAATGTGTTTGCAGGCGTTTTAACCTGGGATGGTAAAACACGAAGCTGCCGCTGCATCACCAAGCGGAATCCGACGCTGTCAGAACGAGACGGGGTTTCTTCCTGACCGAGAAACTTTACTGGAAAAACAAAAAACTCTTCTTGGCTTTGAACAGCCAAAATATTTATATTCGTGGAAAGTTTTTGACCCACAATGACATGTGGAGTGAGAAAACAGTTTAGACGTTAATGCAAGCATTTGTTAAAGTTGCTTATGCCTCTAAAAACAGTGTAGCAGCAACAGCGCCAGACTAAAAATACATGTCTGATATGCAGCTTAGAGTTTATGAACTTCTCCTCACCCACAGTGGAACTGTCTTTCTGAACAGTGTTGCACAACGTTGCTTATAAACCAAGGTTTACCACCACCTGCAGAACAAATCCGCCACACATACACAACCTATATGAATTCATTTACCTTCTAAAAGACTCAAATGATGACACACACTTGTGTTTTTTGAAATCTCAAGGTTTCTCTCAGTGTGAGACTTTTATTTTCTGTGCAATTTACGTTTCCACCACAGCAGCCCTTTTTCAGTCGCCATCTGCTCTTCATTGCCGGGTTGCTTTCACGGTTCTGTGATGAGCAACGTGTTTCTGCTCCTTCCCGTTGTTGCCAGCCAGTTGCTAGACATTCTGAAAGCAACGAAACCTGAAGCTAAACCTGGAAACGAGAGATTTTGCTCGTGTGTGAGATGAAAGCAGGCAGGTGAAGTGTGTTTGTTCTGGGTTATCGGTACGGACAACCCTACAGACTAGCCACACCTTTGGCATGTTTAGCCGCTCACCGCGTTTCAGCATATTCTTCCAAATGCACGTTAACAACGTGAAGAAAATGTTAATCAGCTTCTGTTGTGCAAACTGAGATGATGAAAATCAATTTGCTAAAAGGAAACTCAGCATCATGTGGGTTGTGTTTAACCCCTGCTCCGCCGCAGCAGCCCAAGAGGTCGTGCTCATTGAGAGTCGATGGAAAGCCCCAGAGGTTTTCAGATGCTACATTTAGGCAGATTTAGCTCTCGTTTTGATGAATTGTGTTTGTCGTGGATTAAGGGGAAGGACAACGCTACAGATCAGCCACGCCTTCAGCTGCTCGTCATGTGTTGACAGCGGCATGTTTCAAATGTACAGCAAGGACGAGTAGAAATGTGCAAAGTATGAGGCCTTCTCGAGAGAGGAAGCAAAAATGGAGGAACGGTTTAATGCTGACGTTCTTCCAGCAGTGGCCTGAGAGACCTAATTATTCCGTTCATTAACGTGACGCAAAAAGAAGAGAGAGGTCTTGTTTTGTTTTTCCAACACACAATTATAAAAGAAAATTTCCTTTTAAAAAGTCCCTTCAGGAAGTTATAGATCATGTTGTTTTTTTGTTGTTTTTTTAATCAACCTAGCAAAATATTAGCAAACTTTCTTTGAAGAGTGGCTCCAGATGAGGCTCTGAAAGGTTGTTTTTTTTTGCTTCAAAATATTTTTTAATAAAAAATTAAAAGATGACTTTCACATGCAGATAAAGAAACAAAAAAAAACACATAGCCTGAGGAAAATGATGAGATCAGAATTTTGTTACCTATTTTGACATTCGGGGTCGACTGTAAAGACAAAATATACACAAATACATGATTTTTTATCAAGATCTAAACAAATATTCCAAGGCGGCTGGACTGGCTTAATATAAATCAATGAATTCAACTAAAATGTCTCAACAGGTAATGATGCACTGCAGAGAAATTTGTGAACGTTCACACTTACATGTCTGTTGCTATGAAGATGCTGTAGATCTTATAATAAACACCAATCATTGTATTCTAAGTTAGCTATTATTTTTCTTCATTGGTACAAATAATGCCTCGGCAAAGCCTTCATGTGTGACTCCCTCAGCTTCAGAGCAGAGGTAACGGAGCGCAGATGTTAAAGCAGCGGCAGGTTTTCACCCGAGACCAGAGATTGTTTCTTTCACGTCGTGTGAATAAGCTGTGAAGGCAAAGCTGCTAAAAATTTCAACCTTCAACCTCAAGTTGAAAATCGCGCGCACAAAAAAAAACCTGCTTTTCACAATCTAACTCCATTCTTACATATTCAGATGAAAAGCGGCCAGCCTTGCGTTGAGCTGAACAAGCCGGCCCAAGGCATGTTCGAGGTAAGCGGCTACGCGTTTTACGTTGCCGTACGATGTGCTTCAGCACGCGCTGCCCTGTGATTATTGAATCACTTTATGAGACGTATTAAAATATTAAACTTTTCAAATTCAGTCGACTTTACATAACTTGACTATTAATTCCTGAAATGTAATTATAAATAGCTCCCATGCCGCGCTGAATTAGTGGGTGGAGACACTTGGAAAGCACCGACATCTGCGACATGATCATCAACCTCCAAAGCAGCCAGCGTGTTGCAACGTTTTTTTTGTTTGTTTGTTTTTACCGTTTTCGAAAGCATCCAGCTTTCAAAAACACTTGAGATGCATTCGACCTCTAAACGTGACGCCGGGGGACCCGATGCCATTTCAGGAGATAACGCTTCCTCCTCCTGCTCATGATATCAATAATTACTCACTGGCAACATTATCTCTCATAAACTTGAGAGGTTGGGAGGGAGGGAGAAAAAAAGCAAGAAAAGTGCCTGGCTAGACATCAACCTGTGTGAGTTTCCTCCTAAGGTAGCCTGTGCAAAAAGAGACGTGCGCGTCCCTGAAGCTACCCAAGGCGTTGCATTTTTAAACAGGCAGATGTGGTGCGATTTTTAAAAAACATGTCATTCCTTCCTAATTGGACTACGGCTTTTAGTGTTTGGCCCACCGGGCCGAAGAAAAGGCTGCAGCCAGGAGAAAAAGAACAAGCATGAGAATCAAGACAGTTTTAGAGGATGATGATGATGTTGATGGCAATTTTCGTCACTGAAGAAGACAGAAATGAAGCCAGTCGGAAGCTGAAATGTGTGGCAAAGCAGCTAAATATTAAACAGCTGATGTGCCCCTTCTCCATTCCACCCTGATAAAACTCAAATTAAATAGTCTGGCCATGACGATGACTCTTATGTTTGAAGGAACAACTGGAGAGCTTGCAGTCCTGACGGACCCCTCCCAGCTGTGGTGCACGGGAGTGGCAGCATTATGCCGCGATTCTGTCGAGATCGATTTTGCAATCACCTGTCCGAGAAATTGTTGAGATATATGAATATAGTCTCGTTTTGAGTCCATTGTTAATTAAAAGCATAAACTCCGCTCCTTCAGACTAGCCAGCAGCAATTAGCAAACACCTGGTGGAAATGTTAAGGTCATTATACCAGTCAGCTTGTTAAAGGCTCAGAACGAGCAGGAGTTTCTTAAAGAGACAGAGGCCCAATTTTAAGACGTTAAATCAGGAAGTCAAATTTTCTTTAAGTCATATTTAATATAAATAACATTTTTATAACAAGTTACTTTATGCTGTAAAACGATACCATGTGGCTGGATAATACATGGTAAGGTTTGAATCCCTGACTCCCAGATTTCTAACCATGGACGATTCATCCACAGCGACTCTCGAAACATATTAGTTACATTTCATTTCCCTTTGGAGTAAATAAAGTATTTCCAAATTCAGTTGATCCAAACGTTTCGCTGCAGGGACTAAATGGCGTTCTGACGAAGACGAAAGGACATTATGTGAAAATATCAAAGCGAGATCAGCCAGGAAGCTGCAGCTTGGGCACACAGTCTTCTAAGCAGACGGTGACCCTAAACATGATGCCAGACGAGTTACAGAGTCACCGGAGGACGATGAGCCCTGACCTCAGTGTTATAGAAAACTTGTGGGTCGATTCATTGACGTCAGTTCTTTCTATATATAAACCGATTCTCTGCAATAATTTTCTGGAAAGTCTAAGTATGATTTATTGACAACAGATCGGGCATTTTTGCTTTCCACAAATTGTTTAAAATACCAACAAAAAATAAATAAATATTCAATTACATTGTGTGCTAAAGGGCCGGTGTTATGCGATATCATGTTATAATGTTATTCCCTCATCAAAAACATACATTGACTGTTGCCTTCATTCTTTCATATATGTCTGAGAAATCCCTTAAGCTCCATGGCAACAAAATGCCTGGTTGGACCTCGCATCGGCTTCGAAACACAGCTCCGCCTCGGAGGAGCTGTTTCCAAGCTTCCACCACACAGAGCAGCCCTCCCCCGCTCTGCTCCTTCAGACTAGCCAGCAGCAATTAGCAAACACCTGGAGGGACTGAGCATCTGGTGAGCTCACTGTAGGAGGTACTTCTCAGTGCAATGCTGGCAAAAATGTTGTTAAAAGGTTAATATAGGAGCCATATTGTGATGACTTCATGAAGGCAGGAGTTTCTTCAGGAGACAGAGAACCAATTTCAAGGTGTTAAATCAGGAAGTGAAATTTCTTTATGGCGATATTTGATTCATAAAGCGTTGTCATAATAACTGAGGGCAAATATTTACTTAATTGTGCTATATGTCTGGAAAATATGTGATACAGCCCCTTTAAAATTGGATTGTCCAAAAAAGCAAAAACCCAAGAAATCTGCAAGAGATTTAATTGTTTTTCACAACAATCTATAATTCTCGTAAGAGTCAGCTCACATATTGTACAAGCTACTCAAGCCTGACCAAGTGAAACGAGTGGAGTTGCTTGTAATCGTGCTGATATATTTTGTTCCATCGTAGCTTGCTGCTCATAAGTCCGAACAAACGTCTCCTACAATCTCTCATTGGCCTCGTGGCATTTTTCGATGAGGTCAGGAAGAACGGGCAGGAAAAACCCATTAGAGTTAATGTTGTTGACCATCCGGCTGTGTCCCGAGCGCACCCCAGAACCGGCGGCCTCTCCCCCGGCGGAGAAAATCGCTCAACAACAAAGCTCCTTTGGGTTTTTGTCGACAAACGTGACAAGGCCGCTGGACGTTGAGCTCCCGAGAGCTCGGCCCGGTCACTCATCTGGACAATCCAGCGGACCAAACCCAGTCCACGAAGAAAGCAAGCGAGCAACCCACAGGACCCCCAAAAGTCCCACTGCCAATATTTCAGAGTCCAACATCACAGAAGCCCCTCAGGACGAACGTCTGTGATCCAAAGGGTCAAACAAGCCAAGTCAAGAACTTACATCTGTATATGTGTTTGACAAAACACACACAAATTAAATCGTTAAGGTCCGTTGAATGAATAAAACACTTAAACGCCTAAATTTGACTTCTGATTTATTTCGGTATTAGTAACTCCAGCATTTATTAAATCAGCAGCCACGCATGAGGGGAGCGAGTTTTGAATAATGCAACACAAATGTAGCCTCTGCTGGTAATAATATCTTTATATTGGGTAACCAGATTGGACGTGCACGCTCTGCCTTAGCTTAGCATTTCCTTTACAGATGGAAACTCCACAGTGTAACCATGCAGAATCATACTGAGGAACACCCAGCAGCTGCTCTGAAGCTGCTTAACACCAAGAGCATGTGAAGAGAGTTGATGCATATTCAGATCTCCCATGCCATAATGTGCTAAATCCACGAGTTTAAATTATTCCCTGATTTTTAAATAGCAGTACATTATATTTTATGTACAAATAAGGGTGTTTACACTCTGTCAAACGAATCAAACTTTTGAAAAAAACTGTTCGCCTCCTTGTCTGCGGAGGCGCTGCACCAGCAACCACGGAAGAAAAAAAAACCTGAGTGCAACTTTCTTCTTAAACAAAAATGGAGCGGCGTCAGATTTTAACAGTTGTAGGATTTTGTCTTTGTTCAAAGACCAGGAGCCGTTTCTGCCGCTTGCATTAGACAAGAGTTTGTTCTGGTTGTATTTACCCAGAATTCCCTGCGCTATTGACCACTTCTTGCTTTTGGAGCGGTTCTACTTTTGTTTCACGTCAGAGTTCGATCAAAGTAGATTAAACAGGGTAGTGGTGAATGGCACACAGCTTTCAATAAGTTCTGGTCAGAAAATTAAATTAGAGAAAAAGCCTTAAAGAAAGACTCACCTCTTTCATCTGGAAGGTGTTTGAATATCGTTTTCCTCGCACTCTTTTTCAAATATTCCAGTTTTTACCATCTAAGTTAGCTGCTGTAAGGCCGTGCTGAACACTGTACCACCACACCTAAAGTTTTGGGGGGTTTTTAATCGCCAGGCTTGCTGTCTGTTCTTGAAAATTTTAAGTTCTTCCCTAAAACCTTCACCTTCAGTTATGCTAACTTCCAAAAGAAAAGGATAAATATAAATGACTTCATATCATTTCCCCCCCAGCAATTATGTATCGCATAAAATCTCGATAGAACATGTGATCGTTTGTGGTTGTAACACGGCAAAGTGTGCAAAAGTTCAAGGGTCAGGAATATTTTGCAAGTGGTTGTGAAGTGTCATGAATGTCCTGCGATCAATAGGAACAGCACAGGAAGCCACAGTTACGAAGAGTCCCAATAATCTCTTCGTATTATTGGGACTCCTTCACGTCATGCGATGGCTTCACTTCAAAGGCGGGAAAATGAAGGTCGGCTTCAGTGGTTGCGACATTTTGGGAAAATGCCTTACAGTGTGTTGCTTTGACAGGGATCACAGGCCGGCTCGCCTCGCACACAAACAGCCTCCAACTGCAGACAAATAACAGTGCTGAGTCTGACAGTGCTATCAGCACTGAAAGATGGGTGCTTTTCCTCGAGATGAAAAAGATGTTGACCTAGGGAAGAGAAAAAAAACTAAATCTGAGGGGAGCGTCAACGCGAGCCCTTTGAAGGTGGCACGATACGCCCCTCGTTCCACCAGCGGTCGTGATTTTCCCCGAGGTCTTTAATGACATGTCTTGCGACATGTTTTAGTCAAAATGCAGCAGGATTATTGAATCACTGTTATCTTCCCCACTCAGACTTTATAGCTCCTCACTTTGCCGAGTGAGACACCCAAACTTTGTTCAGTGTGAGGTGTGTCTTTTGACACGGACGGCGTTCCGCCATCATAGCTCTTCGTGTCTGCTAACGTCCCAACTGGTTGCAGAACGTACAGAGTGCTACCTGTCAATAGTGCAGCTTAAACTTTTGACAGCTTGAGGTAGTATTAGTATTCGTAATAACTCGGCGAATCATATTTTGACGTCATCTAAGCCCCGCCCCCACAGAAATGCAAGTCACTTTTTTTTTTCTTTTTTTTCTTGGAAAGCTCCATCTCTGACCCCTTTGACCGAATGAAGATGATTTTGTATCAGAAGACAGATAGCAAGTTGGTCTCACTTGCTTTAAAGCACTAAGAGTTTTCGAGTTTCGATATTAAGTGGGTCATCTAATTTCTGAATCATTGTAATTGATTGTTTTTGATTAGAAATCTGACATACGAAATACTCAATTTCTGTGTGACTAACTGCCCAATGTGGCGTGGTTGATGGGGTAACGGTACATAATACAGTGTTGTGGTCCCTTGACTTGAATGGCCTTTCCATCATCCAATTGTTTTGCCAATTTTAAACTGTCAAATAAATAAAAAGAGAGGAAAAAATGCATTTCAATCTTCTGGTTTAGAAGCTGCGCAAACTGTGATTCATCAAATGTCGACACATGGTAGTAATGAACAGGAAGTAAAGGTTGCAAACTAGCATGTGCCATACAGCTTGCTAATTAGCAACTTGTAATTGTTCTGTCATGTCAGCTAGTATAGACTCGACGATGCTACACGCTGTCCGGAGTTGCAGAGAAAGCCGTGCAATTTTAGCGAAACAGCTAATCAGTCATGCTAGGTAAATGTTAGCTGCTCATTCGACAAATTTTTTGCATGAAAACAAAAACAACCTCACACGAGCGTAAAAACTTTTTTGTGAAGCTTTTTTCAATGTTGCTGTTTTCACCAACCTTTTCTGTTGCGATGCGTTGATGGAAACACGGTCGACGACTGTTAGCTTTAGCCTCCGCCAGCGGCTAATCTGGATTTATGCCGACTGAGGAGAGAGCTGGCTACCACAAGCAAGTTTTTTTTTTTTTAACAAAACTTTGTAAAAAGAATACTCCTTTAAATTTTAAATTCCATGTTTGAAGTTTCTCAGAGAGCTAATGTTGTGTTCTGACCACATTAAGGGAAAAAAGTAAATATCCTCCCCACCCAAAAAAATAAATAAATGAAGAAAATGTTCAATAATGAGTGTGTGGCATAGCAGTGGTGAGCTGCGTTCAACAGCACGCTAATGAGCTCACTGAGGGAGAAACGGCGTGGATGAGAAATGGTTTAGTGCTGACGTTCATTCGACAGCCGGCTCACTGAGCTGATTATTCCATTCATTACAGAGCTGGGGAACAGAACCTTGTTATCGGAGTCGCCGCGCCGATCCCACCTATTTGTTTCAATAATGAACTTTTGCCAATCATCGTACAGAATAGAGAGCGTGCTTCAAGAAACCAAACCCAGATTAGGAGGAAGAGAGGAAAAAAAAAAAAACATGATTGCGCTGCAAAATTAAAAGGTGTTTATTTTCCTTAGGTGTTATGGCGTTATGGGTTAACATTAGACGTCTGTTCATCTCACAGCAGTAAATGGGTCGTAGATTAGAGAGGCCTTTGAATGAGAAAGGAAAGTTTGTGGGATTCGTGTTCAGTGAACATTTGTTTCGTATTTCTCCAATCGACTTCAAACTTGTTCTCAGCACCTTAAAGGAAAGAGATTAAATAAGTCTAAGATCTGCAAAGAAAAATGAGGACATATTGTGTTTCTTTCTACCTGAGGACGCAGTGGAAAAACAGCTTTCAGCGTTTTGTGTGTCATCCGGACATATTTCAGACTCAACTAATTTTTATGTCAGACAAAGAAAAGTTGAGTAAGCCAATCATTATCAAACACCAATTCAATTGACGAGAAAAAAGTAATTCACAGCAATCTGGCATTATTTCAAAAAGTACATGGTGTGAATTAACTTGAATTCTGCTCTCTACCAGGAAATCCTCAGTCACCTTTAATGACCTTCAACATACGGATGGCCATCGTTGCCTGCCTAATGATAGTAATAAGTTTTAAAGTTGCTGTGGAAGATTAAAGAATTTCTCAAACACTCTAATATGACGTCAAGTGAAAAGAGAGTAAGTTTGGAAAACATTTGGTTTTGCGTTACCTTTTATTTTGAAATAAGTTCAGCGCTCTAAAATGGTCTAAAAATGACGCGAGACGAGGAAAAAAGAAAAAGCGAGAATAGAAGGAATCTATAAGGCGGGCAGATACTTTTTATACGGCCCTGTTTCCCACCCACTCTCTATTATCATCATTTAAATTTGCCCAACTGTGAAACAAGTAGCACGGATCCCCCACATTGTTAGACTGAAGCAAAGTGAAATTTGCATGCCGCTGCACCCAGTAGCCAACATCTCAAATATTTCAAACACAGCATTGTGGGTGTGAACAGCTAATTCGCTGTCGGCATCAGAGATTGTTGCTTTATTTATTATTCAGCAACAAGAAGATACAATTCCCATGAGGTACTGTTGTTCAGCATCAAATTATTTCTTTCTTTTTTTTATTGGAGGGAAACTTTTTTTTTTTTTGTAGATATGGGAAATTTAGAGTAGTTAAGACTTAAGTCCAGCTAGCTCAATAAGTAGCTAAGTACCTAGCTAGATAGATAGCTAGGTACTTAGCTAATTACTTGCTAATTGGGTTAGCAAATTACTTAGCTTGCTTGCTAGCCCAAAGCTGGGCTATTTAGCTAGCTCAAAGCTGAAAAAACAAAAAACTGATTAGCAGTTAGCTAAGTAGCTAACTAGGCACTTAGCTATTTACATAGCTAGCTACCTGGTTCCTTAGCTGCCCTAAATTTTAAATTTCTACAAAAATAGAAAATAAAAATGTTTCCTTCCCACAGCCAGTTTTGTTGTTTTTATCCCCCCAGCTTTGGGCTAGCTAGCTAGCTTGCAGCTTAAGCAAGCTAGCTTAGCAGCAGCTTAAGCTAGCTGCTAAGCAGCTTAAGCTAGCTGCTTAGCTAGCCCAAAGTTGAAAAAAACAAAAACTTGTTTGTAAATATGTGAGTTCTTTGGCACTTTTATTTTCAGCTTTATTTTTGTACTTGCATGAATGTGAAACTTTTTGTTGTGTCCCATTCAAATCCCAGTGAAATAGATCCACTTCTACTGCAACGTCATTGAACGTCAAAGAATCCAGGTGTTCGAATGCTTCTGCAAGGTTCACAGTGACCGTAGACAACCTTGAGTTGAGGTTTCTGAGGGGCCAACAACGGCCTGCAATAATAGCGCTTTGTCACCGTGACACACTGCTACAGATTTCTGCCCTTTTTAGTGTGATGTGTGTCAAGTGTCACTGCCTCATATTACAGGGCTACAGGGCTGCATGCGTGGAATGGTTTTTATGACAACGTAAAAAAACTTGAGCGATGTGACGGCAAGTAATGTGGAGACCCCTTCATATTAAGACTCTCTTCTCTGTGTGCACAGACCATCTTGTTTGTAATGAAGCCGGTGCATCTGAAGACTTGAGAACATGAGCAGCACAAAGAGTTAAAGGCGGCACAGTGGTTAAGTGCTCGTAAAAGTGTCTTGAATGGTTGACGTGTCATAATTTAGATCCCTAAAAATACGTCCACAAAAATTAATCCTGTCCTCCATTGGTGGACAGGGCAAAGACTTTTTGCAAAACTATAGTCATTTCAGCAGATTTGTTTTATTTTTTAACTCCAATGATCTCCACAGAAAGATCGTCTCAAGTGTTTGTACGCCCGACAGGTAAAAAATTATGTACAAGAATAATCCGGCATGCTGGTTTGCGCACATCTGAAATGTTCCTCAATTAATCACAGCTATACCTAAAAGTTTTTCCATCTGAACTCCAACAATAAACTATAAGGGTCAATGGAAGCCATGTTGGGAATGTGACGGTGTACTGAAATTACCCTGCTGATCAGTGTCCTTTGGTGATCGTTAGTGGTAACCGCGGACAACCGAGAAAGGGAGTCTAATATCAGTGAGGCAGAAATATCTTAGTGAGTGAGGTGGAGAATCCTGGTTCATCGAGTGGCAACACGTTGTTACCGCTGTCAATGCACTGAGTGGCACACAGACGACCACAGCTGAGGGGAACAAGTGGTCAGATTTGAAGATGGAGGTGAAAAAAAGACTGACAGGTCCCTCTAGAGCGTGTCAGCCACGGGTCGGGTTTACGGGTATAAATGAACCGATACCCTTAGACAGAAGAATGGCCTCTATACTGCGGGAGACGAGCAGATGTAGGCGTTGTGTCAGGAAAGGAGGGAGACACGGATTTGACAGGATTCAGATGAGCAAGGAAAGCAAATGTAAGTTCAACTATTTAATGTGTTTTCTCGGCACATGGTGTCATTTTGTAGCACAGTCACGTAACTGTTACCTTCAGTTGTTGGAAAGATGCTGTATATATCAAACATGACTTAAAAGAAATTTAACGCCTTAGCATTGGGCCTCTGTCTCTTTAAGGAGCCCCTGCTCTTTCTGACACTCCCCCTTCAGAATGTCATCACAACAATGCTCCACCTGATGCCGTTCAGAAGTGCTCTTTGGAGCGTTGGGCTGAAAGTAGTTTGTACGATGAGCTCAGCAGACGAGCAAGACCACCAAGTGTTTGCTAATTGCTGCTGGCTAGTCTAGAGGAGCTGTGGGCGTGGGGCAGTGCTGTGTTTGAGCAAAGTTTTAGGCACCTTTGAATGGCTGCCACTTAGACTGGAGGCCAAAAGGAAACAACCTCAAAAGATGGTTATTTTTTTTATTGGTTCTTAAATAGGTTTTGGAAAAATCTGTCCCAGTCAAAACCCAGACCGAATCTGACTTGACATTTGCCATTAACAGATGCTCTGCCTCCAATCCCACTGAGCTGGAGCTGCTTTGCACAGAAGGAGCCAAAGATTCATCTTGTAAATGTGTCTCTAACAAATCTTGAAATTAAAGTGAATACATTTCTGGATCTAAAAATGTTTTGCATTAAAAACTGGTGTGTCTGTAAAAACGCTGTAAAAGTTCAATTTCCCTTTCATTTCCCTTCCACTACAGATGTAAACACCACTGTTTTGGCCTACTGCATAAAATGCTTTAATACACATAAAAATACGTTCCTGAAATATTAGTGTGAAATACTTAAAGACAAGTGGATGCAATCGCAACATACTTTGCGCTTCTTTTTAGCATAAACTTGAGGGAAATCTTCCAGCCTAAATGCGATTGTTTAGGCTGCTGTGACGGCTTGTGGGTGTATAGTTCAATCATTTATCACGATAGACGTAGAGCCGCACGCTCCAACTGCAGCAGCAACCGCTGAGTTTACCACAACCCCACTGCAGTAAATCAAACCACGTTGTGTGAACACCAGAGAGTAATTCTGCTACTTTTTATGGTCGGTAAAAAAAAACAAAAAAACATTCTGCTCTACTAAATGTTTTCTACATATTTGTTGAAACAGTCACCACATCCTGACAGATTGAGACGGATAATCTGTGAAAAGTTTGATCTCATCCACGTCTTCTGTTGACATCTGAAGAAATGCACCGACCAAAAACAAACTATCGGAGGCGGGAGAAGGATCCAAATGCTGTCAATCAAGCTTGTGAACACACTGCTAAATGAGTCAACTTAACGTTATCGAAGGCCATGCTAACTCGCCTTAGTATTCATGAGAGGATGTGCTGGCTGCAGAACAGCAGAGATCGAGGGGGTGAATGTGACGGGTGAATGACAGCAGTAAGACCCGCCTCCTGCCTCTGATTGGTTGTTTCTTGTCTGCAATAGGAGAAGACGGTGAATTTTTGAATTACATTTTTGGGTTTTTTTTTACACATTATCTGTCTCATATTGTCACAACATGGTGACGGCTTCAACAAATATGTTTTAAGTTAAACTTAAGTAAGTTAGTGGATGCGACTGTTAGCTTTAATAAACTTGCCTCCCTTTGCTCCATCGCAGCTGCCTTTGAGGAGACGGGGGGGAAGGTGGCTTCCCATTTCATTTCCCTGTTGCCATGCGTCTCCCTGCACTAAATCAGAGATGCAGCGAAGCGCCCGGCCCTGGCCGTGACTCCATCTGCTTTTTCTTTTTTCTCTGCTGTTTGGTCAAAACGTGGTGCGACCGGGACAAACACGTTTCTCCTTCTGCCGGCTTTCCCCGGGAAACACAAGTCACTCTTGCTTCCTCCCGACTCAAATGCATCATAGGGGAGAAAAAAAAAAAAAAAAAAAAAAAAACCTCATTAAACAGCAGCACTGCAGGGCGCAAGTGTTTATTCTGCTCAGCATCCTCTAGGTTTGTTATCAACCTGTGACAGTTTCTATTTGCAGGTGTTAGATACCGGCTTGGCTGCCTCCCTTTCTCCCCCCCCCTCTCTCCTCCCTCTCTCTCTCTTTGTCACAGCAAACATGACAGAGACTGTCACCAGCCACTGATTTGCAATTTCGTGCAACTCTAGCAGGGTTGATGTTATGAAGAGCGAGTTAGCTCTGCGGTTTGAACTGCACTGCAGCAACAAAAAAAAAAGAAAAAAATCATTTTAAGAAATGCCCTAAATCACCAGACAGGCAGTCGCGAGGGAGAGTTTCACCATTTGCATGAAAGCCATTTCAGATTCTTAAAATGACATCAGAAAGACTTTAATGCAAATCTGAGGCGCTGTCAGGTTACTCTGTGGTTGTGCATATCTCGGTGGGCAGAGCGTGACTCCAACACTTTTTCTCGGGTAAAAAGCTGAATCCTTCGAGCCGCTCGGTGGGCGGGAGAGTGAAAGCGATAGAAAACTCTGTGTTGACACTGCAGGTACTTCAGTAATCAAGCGACTGGAATGTATTTCCCTCCGTGGGGACGTCTGAATGAAGTGACAATAAGAAAAAGATGCAGAACGAGCTTTCTGCAAAAAGGAAAACAGTTGGCTCATTACGATATGTTGTCACTGCCAGTTGCTCCATCCGCTAACAAACTGCAAAAACCGTCTTCATTGTGTTTTCGTTTTCACGATGGCAAAACGTTTTTTGTGGAAGAGGTCGGACCAACGTTTCAAGGTCGGTTCGTTCAGTTGGGGACCGGAATTACAACGTTTGCTACATTTTCAGCGGGTTCTCCCCTCTCTCCAGTGGTGGCTCCACACCGAGTTTATTTCAAAGCTAGGTTTTCAGTGTTAGCAGTGTTAGCTGTTTTTTTTTTTTGTTTTTTTGTTTTTTGAGCGATTGCACATTCCCACCTGCCCAAACAAACCGGACTTTCTAGAGTGTGATGAAAACGCACGAAACGGGCCTGGTGTGAACGCACCCAGTTTCTGTCTTCAAACATCGTCGTAAACATACAATCAGAAAGAAACTGAAAAGTTTTACTTCCATGGAAGGAACCAGACATTTAATGAGATAATTTCATTTTTTTCACACCACCTAAGCCGTCCAGTGATACAACATGCAGATGTTCTGTCTCCGCTGGTGAAGTTTCGTTGAAGCTTTGGTTTGAAACACTCTAAAACAAACAACGCTACTGGCCAAAGTGCTGTGCACTAAAAGCAACAAATAAAACATTAAAACCAACATCTCAAGCAGAGGCAAAAGCCAATATGACAGGAAGTTTTAAATCTTAAATCTCCCCGTTTTAAGATTTGAAAGCAGGAAGTAAGTTTGTTAAATTAACCATCACCAGACGGTTAGCATATCCTTAAATACGGAGAACAAGATGAACTGAGACTCTGACACTGAACCACAGTGAGTTTTACACTGTGTGTCTCGATGCGCATGCTCTCTTCAGAGAGGCTGCACCAGAAGTGACATGCTTCATAGACAGGACTTCATTTTCCCTCAAAATGTGCCTCATGTTTAGAAATAATGAGGAAACATTTTGTTTTTTTCACTTCCATTCCACTGATCCTGACTCCAATTTACTGGAACCGCCCAGTTAAAAAAAAAAAAAGAAGAAAGAGAGAAAGAAATTACACCCCCAATCTAAAAGTAGGAGAGTCATCTTTCTTGCTGTGCCAAGTTTAGAAAAAAAAAGAAAGAGTTGGGACACAATAAAATTGAAATAAATTGCTCTGTCTGGGTCAACCTGTCTGGGAGCCGCTGCGTTGGACCAAACGGTGAAGAAAGGAGGAGATACCTCGCTGTTGGCTGTGTTTTCCACAAGACGACTCGACGACTGACAGACTTTTCTGTCAGAGGTGGCCTTTTCATATCTTTGTTTGGAGTTCTTCCCTCACAGAGAGGATTTTAAAAAGAGAGAGACAGAGAGAGAGAGAAACGGAGGCTTTTTGTCCAAGGGAGTCATTCATGCTACAGGCAAAGGTTTACCTCCTTGTTTTTGCTCTCTTCAAACTGTTGATATAGGGATTGAAATATTGTAAAATGGTTTCTAGGAACATTTTAAATCAATATTTTACATCTTTTCTGTGGCCTAGCAATTATTTATAACCCTCGCAGCTGTTTGTGTTTTCTCGTGCTGCAACTGCAAACTTTACTTGATCATTTTGACGTTTCATGGGATTGATCAACAAAACGTCATGCAGTATTTTGAAGGCATACATGGATTTTTTTTTTTTTTTTTCAAAATATCGGTCTACAAGCCGCAGAGCGTATCAATTCTACGATGACGTATCATTGTAGATAGGAAAAAAACTGTTGATTTTCGCCAAAAATTTTCTAGAAAAAAACTTTTCAGTTTCTGGACTTAAAAAGTCTATATTTTGTGAGAAAAGACTCAGAGATTTTGAGATCAAACTCAGAAATGTTCCAGGAAAAACCTGGACAGTTTCATCAGATGAAAATGTTCAGCTTTTGGAAATCTTTTGAGTTTCAAAAATTAAAATAGAAATTTCTGAGTTTTTTTTTTTATGAAAATCATCTAAAAAAATAGTAATTTTAAAAAATCTAATTATCCTAATATACCACCGTACAATTCTGTGTAAAATAACTTGCGCTCGGTCAGGTCGGGTTGCTATGGCGCCGCTATGAACATCGATTTTCACATCTGGACTCTTAACTGGCCATTTTAGCACATGAACATGTTTTCCAGAAAACATTTTTTGCTGCCTCCAACTCACTTTCGTCTGGGATTATCTTATCCTTCATCTCTTTTCCTAATCGACTCTGAACTTCTCTGTCAACGTTGAAAAGACATTTGCGTGGTATGATGCTGCCACCACCATGTCTCGACATACATGCAGGTCAAAGAGTTACATTTTTTGTCTGTTTGGCCAAAGTACACTTCCATACGACACTCAGAAAATCTGAATGAATACCTCAAAGTATACCACTATCCTGCATATTTATTTGGTAAATATGTTTTAGAATTTTGGTTGATCTACAATATGTTTTTTTTTTTTTGTCAAAATTAAAAACTCTCATTTTGCATCAAAATTCTCAGCCACAGAGAGGTGATGTTCAGTGACTCACTCCTCATCTGCTGATAATTTGCCTCTGATTGTTGAGTAGCTTCATGGTCATTGACTTTAAATAATTGGGTGTCTTGTTCCTGAGGAAAATTGGCTGCTTCTCCTTTCCTTTGAAGCACCGAACAACTGGCACGCGAGCCAAAAACATTCGAAAAAGAACATCTGAATGCCGGCTGAGAGCGCTCGTCTTATCGGAAAATCTTCAGAGCAACAGACGATGAGAGCACTGGTCCCTGACGACTAGCCACGGTGAAGCTGTTAAATAAACGACTATTAGACAATATTTTGTCCAAATCAGTCCCATTGTAATTCTTGCTGTTTTGAAAGGTTAGCGTATGAATTCACTTCGATAATACCACCCACTAGTCTAAATTAAATCATCCTTTACAGACACAATAAAACTAGTGCATATAGAACAATAATAGACAAAGATTCAAAGATGTTTAGCTGTTCATTTCTAACAGGTGTTAGGTGTTAACCAATTTGTAAAATTTGATTAAGAATCACAAATGTGTTTTAAAAAAGGCCTTTGAGCACTTACAGTGACGAACCATATTACTGTTGCAAAAGCTGCTGTTTCCTATCTGTCATCTAGGTCCATTCATCGATATTATTTTCCTTTACAAATTTCACTTCCTGAGTATTTCCTATTTTTTGAAGCTCTCCCAGCAGATCGGTGGATTCCACATGAGCTGCGTTTCCAAATATGCGCAAAACTTTGTGTTCCATTATTGCTGAGAAAGCACAATTTCGCAATTCCGGTGTTTCCGTAAATAAGAGACGCAATTCAAATCACATGTCAGTAAGTTTGTTTACGCGACAAGTCGCTAAAGTAACGGGCCGCTCCATTCCCCTCCTACCACTTCCTGTCGTCTTCTTCGTGGTTTTCGCCAGTGGCAACATCTTCGACTCGCGCGATGTTAAAAACATATTTCAGTGACAGTTTTGCGAAATAAACCAATTTAGATGAGGCCAAAAAAAAGAATTTTAAACTCATCTCATCCTAGCGGCAAGACGAGTTTATTCCATCTATTGAAGAACATTCGAAGGAAAATGGACATAAACGAGCTACATAAACGTAACATTATGGAGTGAGAAAAAACCTAGTGATCAAAGCAGTTCACTTTGTAAATGTGACCTTGTGTGGAGGTCATTGCACCACTTGGAAAAAAAATCCCTTAACATTTGTAGTATGGAGACACTCTGGTGATGTAACGGTTCGATCATGTTGATTTGTTTGAAGGCTCTTCATCACACAAAAAAACCACACCTGTGATAAAGCAGCAGGCTGTGGGGGGAGAGGGCACGACTACAGAGTTCACCTCAGTGTTTTAGGGTAATGAATATTCATTTAGCGTCTATCAGCCTTTAGGGATTAATCCCTGCGCAGCGAATAAAATCCAGAACACAAAGCCGCACAATCGCCATGTTAAGTCCATTACGTACAGTAAAGCAGCAGGTTCTGCCCACAGGAGACTAATGGCTTTTTATCAAAGATCCCTGGAGGGCTGCGGCCCTCCAACTCCCAGCAGCCCCGGCTTCCATTAACGCGAGGCGGGTTCGGTTCAAGAGCACATTTTCCAAAATGCTCCTGTTTTAAAAGTAAAATGAGTGACATTAGCGAGACAAACAGCCCACGATTTTTCTCTTTTATTTTCACAGAGGGCAACCTTCAAGATTGCCTTTTGGAGCTGGAATAAAACGCTCCTCTCTGTTGTGGATTCGTTTACATCATTGGCGCCGTCGCATTTCGCCTCATGACGGCAAACGTGCTAACGTCGGGGGCAAAGCAGGAACAAACACAGGGCAATTAGTTTGTCGCAATGAATAAAAGTGTGATGTTGCGCAATTTCACAGCCGTAAGTGGAGGGGAAAAAATATTAGACGCATGAAAAAGCTGCTAGTTAGTCGTGCAAGATAGATGTTTGCATCTAAATTTGTTACTTTATCTTTCGTCATTAGTATGCTGCAGCGGTACAAAAAAAGCTGTGGCCAATTATATTGTTAAAACTAATTCAGAATACTTTTGTCTAAGCAGTTTCTGTAATATAAAGTAAAAACATTTTTAACAGGAATCAACAGTGGCATAATAAGATCTTTTGGCAGAAAAACATATCTTATTTATATTTTCCAGCACAATAAGAAGCTGTTACCTTCGGTTGTTATAGAAATGCTGCATATATCGAACATAACTTTTGACGCCTTGAAATCAGGTCTCTGCCTCTTTAAGAAGCTCCTACTCTTTCTGGCACTCCGCCTTCAGGAAGTCATAACAACAATGCTTCTCATCACACCGTTTACAACCGTTGGGCTGAGAGGCAGCTTGTACGATGAGCTCAGCAGATGCCCAGCTCCTCATGGTGTTTGCTAAATGCTGCCGCCGCTAGTCTGGAGGAGCTGAATGGATGAGAAACATCTCGCCTGGTAAAAACCAGCTGGGTGTTGTTCGCTTTGCTTCACCCAGCGGGTCTGAACTCTTAGCTGTTGAGAGTCATGGACTCTGTTGAGATTTTAAATGTTACCCTCTTGCTAACATTTGCCTGTGACGTATGTAATTTGCCAGCTGGATGCTATGAAGCTTACCAGAAATGGCCTGAGCTATAAACAACCATTCTCCTCTGCGATGAGATAAGTGCCAATAGGAGCGAGGCGGATGTTGACGTTAGTTCAATATTTGGAGCCGCGGCCAACGCGAACTGAACGGCTTCGTTCACTTCCTCCGTTGCTGTTACTAAAACTAGATGCATACTTCGTTCTAAAACAGCACAGAATATGGACATCATCGTTCACAACTGATTCGGTTTGCTGATTGGCCTGGTTGAAACTACTGAAGGGAATCCGCTTCAAAGGGAGAAAGCCAACGCACAGCACTGAACGGAGATGAGAATCAAGTGAAAATGCGTAGGAATTTTCCCTACAAAATCATTAATTTGGCCTTTTTTATTTCATCACCTCAGTCATCTGCTGTGCTGTTGTTGTTTTGTTTTGTTTCTTTTTTTTGTAGCTTTGGTCTGCAATCCCTCCTCTACATCTGAGACCTAATGCTAAATTTTGCATGTGGACCCAAATTCATTTCCATAAAAAGCTTTACTGTGAGGTGGGTGGTTATCAAATCCGCAGTTCAAGACTAATGTGCTGTGAAAGGCCTTTATATAACATTACATTGTTCAAGGTGGGGTCGGATTAGATTCCACCTCCACTCCATCACGGAATTATGACTTCAGAGCGGCCGATAAAAGTCCTGCTCGGAAAATTGGTCCAGGAGAAGGACTGGCGTCTGCGCCTGAGTGCGGGGTTGTGCCGAGTCTTTAAAAAAAAAAAAAAAAAAACGTTAAAAGGAACTGCTTTTTAGCGCGTTTAACATCTGTCTGGTCTGATCCCTGAGTTTGGCAGACTCAAATGCCACGGAGGTAAATGATTTGATGTGTTTTGGAGGATTTCAATTGAAATATTACAATGTAAATTCAGCGGTGCTGAAAAAAAAAAAAACCCTGCTGTGTTCCAGTGTGCTACCTTCAAACGAGGTTGTTGGACGTCCTTGTTAGAGCGGAAGAACAAACAACCTCGGCATTAAACAGCTACCTTCAAGTGAGTCCCATTTACATTTCAATGTAGTTCATTAAGCTCAGACACTGGAATCCTGGTTTGATGTTGGCGTTGCGGAGCAAACGCTTCACACAAACGGTTCTGCAGTTGGACCGGAGATAGAGTCAGTGAACGTTAGAGCTCAGAAAAAACATTTATTTATAGCAAAAGAAAAAGGAATCGATTTGCTTTATGGGTCTTCAAAAAGAGAAATTAGCCACCTGCTCATGACGTCAGCGTCATGGCGCACGTTTAAAATCGGTCTGAAGTTTCCTTTCTAATTTTGATGGCGGAAAGTTAGCCTGAGTTGGTTTAGAAAATAGTTTTTAGATGATAGAATTTAACAGCCATCACACTTTTGCAAGGAATTCTGCTGGAAATATGTGCCGTTTTCTGGTCTAAATGATGTAAAATCCCAATTAAATACGTGGAGCTCTGCGGTCATGATGTGAGAAATTATGACAAAGTTTCTCCAATGGAGCGTTTTCTCCTGGCAGAAAAGATGTGATTAAAGATGGAAGGCACTGATCACCTTTATTATAATATATTATCTAATACGGCAGCTATTCCAAATTCTGCACAGCACATTACAAATTTAACAATAATCTAACTACATCATAAGTCACCATCGCATAAAAATGCTCACGCCTCATTTGGAAGCTCCTTCTACTTCATTTGCTCTCGTGTTTTCTGAATGTCCTATAAATGTGTTTCCAGGAGCGAAAGTGGCACATTTTCTTTCTCCTGCAGAACCTCTTTCCCGATCTTTTCTTGTAATAAAGACGAAACGAAGCAGCAAATCATCTGGAAAGTTCGTCACAGCCGAAGTGCGAGTCAGAAGATTTGTCGTCGTTTACCTGCAGCCTCGTAAAAATACGAATTTTCTCTCTTTGTTCCTGCTCTGAAACGCATGCAAGCCGAGTCCAGGTGAAATGTCACCGCGTTTTGACGAACGGCGGTAAAAATTGAACGTAATTTGCCCCGCGTCCACCTGTTTCTTGCCATGGAAGATGATTGAGGTTCGTTTTATATGCACTCCGGGTCTATCTGTTTTAATTTGCACATCTGCAATCAAGCCAAGTGGAAAGGTGCCCCAAAGGACGGTGAATGAATGTAATTATTTTTCCTCGCTAATTAGCAAAGCATTTAAATTAAATTAAATAAACCTCTGTGTTGCTGGGGTGATGCCAACTGGAGTACATAAAAAAGCTGGTCAAAGGATCGCCTCTATTTTTTTTTAAGCTATTTAATCGTTAAAGCTGCAGTGTGTAACTTTTATAAAGATTTTTATTTAATTTTCTGCGCATTTGTTAAAACTTTCATTGTGGCACCGACAATATGTGGGGAAAATAAACTGAGTTTTTCTGTTGTGCTAAAGCTAGTTAGCATAGCCATGATGACCAATGGTTTTTTTGTAAGAGTAAGTTGTTTCTCCGTAATTAGCACGTTTGGCAGCATGTACATGTGCGTGATTGGCAGTGCCACTCGGATTTTGCTTCGCCGCTTGTTTTATTGGTTTTTATTACTTAATTTTTTTGGTTCACAATTAGTTACTTTTTTTCTTTCTTTTTTTTTACAAATCTAATGAAGTAACAGTTCCTTGTTACATTCACAGCGAAGTTAAAGTTGTTCCAATAATAGTGATTAAGAAGAAATAATGTGTTAAAGTAAAACATTCAGTTGCGCGTTTCTTAGTTTACTCAGTCCTGGTCCTGTTAACTGCTGGCAACCTAATTATTTTGTTAAAATGAACAAAACATGAATAAATCTGCACATCTGTGTGCACGGGTTTATTTAGACGAGCCTACACGTTCAATGACTGGCTTTACTGTTCTTAAGTTGTAGCAAAGGAACCGCTAATTTTTAAAGTGAAATAATCTTTATTCTGTGTTTTATGAGAAAAGAAACTAATGTTCCATGTGTGCTTCCCGCAGTAAAACTGCAGCACACGTTTCACTGTGGAGCAACTTAGCATTTCTGCTGTGTAGACACTCAGTCCTCGGTTCTGCAAAATGCCCTTTAATATCAGCGGTTGAAATATGAGAGTAATGCATAGTGTAATGAATAACTATCTTATTACCTCTCTAAAAACTTTAATGGCTATTGACAAAAATTCCTGATTCACTTACTCTGCCCTCCGCGAGCAATTACCAAACAAATTAGACTTGAACAGCCCAGATGTTTGTTGTCTATTAAATGCACAGATGACTCTTATTGGAAAAACGTCACCGAAATTGAGGGAAAGCCTCATTATCAGGTTGCTTTATTACTTTTCAGCTCGCTCCCATTATGAGAAACAGCATTTTATGTGAGCCGAGGGCTCTGCAGTCGGCGGAGCAGTGTCCTTGGCGTTGTCGTGAGATGCAGCGCGTTTGGCCTTCATGCTCCAGGAGGCTCCCTCCCCTCTCCACCTGCACACAAACGTCCCTCTCCAAACTCGCTAATGGTTCTGAGCTGGGACTCAATCAACTGTGAGGGCGACATTGTGCCTCCCAGACTTTGCGGGGCAAAAACCCCGGCGGCCTGAGATTCCCCCTGCTTCAAATGTTTGGATAGGCCTCACATAATTCAGAAACAATTGTTCTCTTACCACAAAAGGCTCAGCCTCTGAACCTTTACAACGTGATGCAAGAATCGAGTTTTTCTGAAAATTTGGCATTGAACACAAGTTGTCTGTTAGTCCCTCTGTCATTTTGAATGATCTGAAATGGCTTCTCATTACTGGATGCAGCGTTCCACTTCATAATTCACCTCATGTTGATGAATCTGCATTTCTATCACTTCACGTTTTTAAAATCCTCAGTGGGAAATGGAGACATTTTGCTCTGGTTTGGTTGGTAGCTTAGAAAACAAAGCAAAATGTCCCACAGTTAATACATTTGGAGGAATCTGGTTATGAGGGAAGGAAGTACAGCAGTAGCTACAAAAAGCTGATTATATCAAATATCAAGGTTGACAATTTTTTAAAATAATTTTTTTATTTATCTTTTCTGGAAACAGTTCCAGTGGAGCGGCCCCAACAAGTTCACACACTTACACAATTGTTCATTATTGATGTCCATGTTGTCCTCTTGTGAAATTGGTGTCTTGTTTCGATAATCTTTTCATTTTTCCAATTTATTAACAAATTGACAGTGAAATAAGTTAAAATGAGATGAGTTGATCCGACCCACGTCCACGGTCATCAACGCTCGGGCAAAGGGAACCAGAGTTTTTGGAGACCAGAAAGAACTTGGCGGGCGACGCGCCGGCTGCAAAGAAAACGTCAATGTCGTTTTGCCATTGCTTCTCCTTCTGCCTGGAGAAAAATGCAGCGCTCTCTGTGTGACCGTTAAGTAAAAGCGAAATAGAGGATGCGGGGGTCGGAGATCAGCCCTCCCGCTGTGGGAAGGCTGATCTGCGGCGTGTGTGGATACAAATGTCCTGAAACAACGTCGTTCAACTTTTGGACCCCAAAACACATTTGGTCTGAACGCAGCGTCGATGAGGCCGAGCAGGTGTGCGGGAGGAACCACCTCAGCCCCGCCCTCCAAAACCCGCAGGTCGTCTGTAAGTCATCTTTAAAACTCAGAACAATATCTACATTTCGTTCCTGTTTCTTTCTTGAGGTAATATTTCTGCACTCTTTGGGCTGCATCTCTACAGGAAGCTGAATTCGGACCTTGAACAGCCAGGCTGGGTTTATTAACTGAGCTCACTCCAGGGCTGACCTCTCTCTCTATTCCTCTCCAACACGTGGCGATTAAAGCTTCCTGTCTGAAGGAAGCCCAAAGCCTTTCGGCGTCTGTAACACGCGGCTGACGCTCCGATTCCAGCGCTTCGCTCTTCTGCCCATAAACACGGCACCATTACGTCCAGAGCAAACCAAATACTTTATGATCCTCCTTTCTTTTCCGTCCTTCCCTCACTGCCTGCCAGCTTGTCTCGGAGCATCATTCCAATAAAGCCGCGAAAGTGAATCAGCAAGCAGAACCGCAGTTAATGTTTCTGTTTAATGCATCGAGGGGTCACGGAGGTCTCGGAAATGTCGAGGTGTTCATCGCAGTGCGGGGGAGAGAGAGGTGAAAGAGTCTCCGGCACTTCATATCAGAGGAATAATTTATGTTCTGAGGGGAGAAAAAAAAAAAAAAACACAGTCTGTGACATTTGCTTCTCGTTGTGATTTCTGTAGATATTTCCACCGAACCATTTCCAGGGAGCGAAGTATGAAAACATGTCATGGAGACATTAAGAATAAGAGCTTGTGATTGATATTCCGAGTGTGCCGCCGCCGACTGCCAAAATTGCAAGTCTAAACAAAATGCGGCCTATTGAAATGCCGACTCCGGCTTGGCCTAGTTTTTTCCCCTCATATACATTTATATTGTTTGGGGCGGGGCTCGGGATCGGGGACTTATCGTAAAACGATATTATCTCATAAACAAGTGTGTGCGATGCAAGTGCCTTTCTTTGTTTTGTGGGACTGAGATATCTCTAGATGCTGGGAAAAAGGAAAAGCGAGAGAGAGAGAGAGAGAGAGAGAGAGAGAGAGAGACAGGCAATCGAGATAATTCTGCCCCGTAATCAGATTTTTGTTTTGTTTTGTTTCCACCGCTGACAACTGCGTCACCTGCGAAGAACTTTCACAACACATCAAAGATAAGACCATACATTTTCTCAGAGAGAGAGAGAGAGAGAGAGAGAGAGAGAGAGAGAGAGAACTCGCGATAGGGAAATCTGTGTGATCATGCAGGGAAAATGACACTGCAGGTGATCCTTTATGATCCTCCTTTCAAGTGGGATGCTGAATCCCACTTTTCCGAAAGGGAGTTTTGTGGCGTCGCGACTAAGGAAACGGAAGCGACTCCCTATGCTGTGTTGACTGGTTTTGTTGCATATCCGAGCACATTTAATTTTAGTGATGTGATTCTGCAAACGACGCCGAAATTAATTGAGGGGCTCAGCAGGCAGCGCTGCGTAACAGGCTTACGGCCTGAGACTGAATGTGAATCATCGTGAGAAGGGAAGACGTGATGTAGATCAAGAGCTTAGTGCTGCCACTGAAATCACTGAGTGTTTAATGGAGCATACGGCGTCCACTGTGGCCAAAGTTTTCATACCCAATAAGCTTTGGGTATAAAAACCAAACCCAGAGCCGGAATTGGTTTGTGTCATATTTTAGGCTCAAACCTTAATGTGTGTATGGCTGCGTTTCCATTACAAGTGTGGATAAAACCTTGTTGATATTCTTCTGATGTCCAGAAATAATAATTTCGCAATTGTGGTGTTTCCATTAAATAAGAAGCGCCATTAAAACCAGGTGTGGATGAGGTTTTTGACACGGAAAGTCATTAAAAGACGAGCCAAGCCATCATCCTCTACACCACCACTTCCTGTCGTCTTCTTCATCGTTTCCACCAGTAGTAATGTCCGGTTGTTGGTCATGTGACTCATGCGATGTGAGGAAAGGTTTTCCGTTGCAGTTTCGCAACATATACTCAAAATGTATAACGAGTTTTTTTCTCTGAACTGTCGTGTTTCCATTGAACAAATTTATTGTCGTGATTCCAATTTGTGCAATTCTATGGTTATTGGAAACTCATGTTTCCACTGACTGTAAAATTGCACAAGTTCTAGTTACGTAAATAAGTTTTCTTCATGGAAAAAAAAAAAACTAGGTGTTTGAGGTGGGTTTTTTTGGCAATGTCAACATTTTTCTGCTTCGAAAAACTGCTACAGAAACTGTTTATCACATCACGCCAGTTTGTACATCCATCGCTAATGATTTTTAATAATCTATCATGTGAAATCAATTTTGTTCAGAATGACACGGTATGTAAAATAGGCTCACTCACATAACATATTATAAGTATATTATCCATTTGAGCTGAAGTAAATTCCTTGATAACTTATCGAGTAAGATGAATAAGTTTCTCACAGTGAGGCTGAGTCCATTTCCAATCCACATCTTTTACGTTTTTATTTGTGGAAAAAAAAAAAAGTGAGTACCAAATTTGAAAGCAACATATAATTTTTGCTTCCGCTTCACAATCACGTTGAACGACACATTTTCAGGATGCACGGTTCCTTTCAGAAGACATTTGTTGTTGTTTTTTGTTTTCACAGGTTTTCGTGCCGTTAACTTTAAATAAAAATTAAACCAGGCGGGGTTTTTTTTTTTCTTTCCTTTTTTCTTTTTTTTCGACCCGTCGTGGAAATGCAGTGAGAGCCAGTCATCCGCGTTGCTCCCTCCTGCAGGCGACGGTACGTTCCCGGTTAATCTGAGCCTGCACAAAATTAAACTGCTGCTGAATTGGTTTCCAACGCGGCGCTTCGAGCAAATATCTGGTGTGCTCACCGCGACTCGACGTCTGCTCACTTAGTGACACTCCATGAGTCACGCCAGATGGAGCTGCTTGGAAACGGCAGCTACATGACAGAGAAAGGCGCGAGTAACTGATACTGATCTGCGCCCACTGAGGAAGAAGGTCGGGCTCAAATCATTAGTCCAGGTCACATTCAGAACAATTAAAGCAGCAACAAGAATTTTAATTGATGTCGTTGTGACGGTGAGAGAAAAACAAAAACAAGGACATGAAAATACATGGAAGTCCTTCTATACAAGCATAGGCTACAGTTGTGTGCTCAACTGTTATTATTATCAATAAAATCAAGGCGGTTTTTATCTGTATTCTGCCAAATCGCATTAATTAGTCCCTCCAGTTTTGTGTGATTTCACAAATAAATTTGTGCAAAATCAACAGATTTCTCACACTTTTTGATTGTCAAAAATATTGGACTGTGGTGACGCTGACCCCCACCTGAGGCTGGTCGATAAAATTGGAAAACATACGATACGAGCATATCATATCGATAGCTATATCGAGTATTTATTCATTTTAAACGTCTGAAATGCTGCCAAATTCCTGACATTAATTTCCTGTTTTACCCGGTTTTTACTCCATGTTGTTGTTGTTTTTTATTTTATTTTAGTCAGTTGTGACACTGATGGTGAAACTTGAAACTGCTGCTGCGCATGTTACTGAACAGGTTGTTGCTAGGTAACTAAAAATGAGCGAGTGAGTTGATACCATCCACCTAGCTTAGCTAGCTGTGAGAGGTTGAGCAGCTAAAGTCATTCTTCTGCCTACGTCTCCCATAATGCTGTGCTTTCATTTTAAATGACTGAAAATTCTATCAGATGTATTTTCTATTGATATTGATGACATGTCGACCGTGGTGTATATTATTGATTTATTGTCCAGTCCTCCTCCCACCTATAGGTGGCAGTATTTCTAACCTCTACTACACTGGTGCTTCAGCTTTACTTAATGTCAAGTTATAACGCGTTATCGATACAGACAGTAAGAAAAAGTTATGACATAAGCACAAATATTGCAAAATTCCTTGCAAATATTTCTGACATGAATTATTTTGATAGCAAAAAAAATTACAAAAATAATTATGAAGTGACTGATTCATTTGAAATAAATGTTCAGTATTTATTTATTTATTTTCAGAACTTATGGAGTGCGGAGACAGATGTTTATTAATATTCCAGCTGTTTGAGTTTTATCAATATGCTCTGACACATCTGGCCCCTTGATAACATTCATGATCCGGAAATGGAAATAACTCCGATACAGATTTCTTTCCATTGATTTTCAGTTTGAAAGAAGCCAGATGATTGGCTGAGAAGTTTTTCTCACCCTATCAGAGGAAGCGGTCGGGTTCACTTCTTTCAACAAACACAATACAAAGTTTACTTCTTTTCCATTATTTGCATATTATGCTTATATTCTACTAAACTTTATTATCAATAAATGATCATTTCTTCAATTCTGCATAAATCTATTTTTTTGTAGATGTATTGTTTTTGTGGTTATGTATATTTGACCTTATTTTACAGTCTCTATTATTTCTATTGTTCTTATTATTGTCACTTTGCTGCTGACACACCTGCATTTCCCCCCTATGGGGCAATAAAGGATCATTCTGTTCTTTTCTAGCGCGGCTCTCTGAAACCAATGAAGACTTCCCGTTGGCCATGTGTTTGGGACTCTTGTTTTGCTGGGAAGTCCGCGCATGTTTCAACCTCAGTTTCTCATAAAAATGAATAAGTAAATAAATAAAAAATTCCCATTACATTTTTCTATTCATCCTACTCTTAATCACACAAAGTCTGCCAATGCCAAACAAATGAATATTTTTATATTTCTCTTAAGATAGCCTTAATGACAAAAAACCATTAAAACGTTCTTAAACTGACGAGGTCTCTAGGTAAATCTCACAGCGCTAAAACGCCATGCTGTTTCCTGTAAAAGTCAAATTTGTTTAAGATAGTGCTGAGCAATTACTTCAATCATGTGATTAGATCTGCAGAATCCAGTTAAAACTGTTATCATGAGCTCCGGTGACGGTGGAGAGAACTTGGGTTAAAATGCTAAAGTAACGGATATCAATAGAAAAAGATATTTTGTCACTTTGTTGCCGTTTTTTCACTTCTTAAAGAGAAAATCACAGCAAAATTACATTTTTATCGCTCAGGTAACCAAACTATTATCATCACCAAACCTCACTTCAAACAGAGAATGCAAACTGTCCCTTTAAGACCAGCTTAGAAATCCTAAAAAAAACTGTAGAACGTTCCAAACACCTGCCACGTTCATGCCTCACCGGTAATGTATTCAGACTGGCAGTCTGTACAGGTTCAGCATGTTCCTCTTGTAGCCACCGCATATTTTCTTCATCGTCAGTAATTTGTGTAATTTATCTTGGCCTTGATTGAGCTAAAGAATCGGCTCGATCAGGCGATGCTTCAGGAGCATGTGCGCCACAAGCAGTAAATGAAACTGAAAAGAGCAAATGAAATTAGGTTCAGCCGACATCAAGGTCATAAAAACAGCTCAACCCTTTGACAGTCATCCTTCAGCTTTTTTTTTTTTTACGAGTTTCTCTAAGAGCAATCAATCACAGCCTGACCGTAACTTAGGCTGTCACATGAAAATATTCACTCCACATGACATTTTCATTTCACCAAATTACATGGAACTAATGGCATTTTCACTTCAAAAGCTAAAGGAGAAAGTTTGGCACATTCGCCGGTCGAGGATTGCTTTTCTTGAAAATAACAGGGAGGTGGGGGGGATGAAATAAAATAAAATAAAATGGATTCTAACCCAACTGGCGAAAGAGCGGCGGCGGGAATGCCTTTGGTGCATATTGATGCTCCCTGACTGTAAGTGAGAGGCTGCAGCACAGGAAGACAGACAGTGATAATGAAAACGTGTGGAAATATAAACAAAGCCAACACACCTGTACTGTACAACGTCATGTGTTTTCAAATTGCTCTCCTTACGATTTACTCACATTGCCGTACCTGAGTAACGTCCATCTAAACATATGACTATTCACACATTGAAAAACCAAACCGGTTCTTTCTCTATCGGCTTCAGGCTCAAGATTCTTCCATCCTGTTCTTAAATTCCTGGTTCTTGACAGCAGACATATTTTGGGGCAAACTTTTCTGCGATTGGTCAGGAATCTGGAGTGGGAGGGATGCAACAAGGAGTTCCCAGTAGTCCTGCTCCTCACTTGTTATAAAGTACGACATTTCTTGGCCAGACAGAACTCTGCTGTTGTTCTTGTCATGCAGAGGAAGGAACACATTTCTTCGTTTTTGGAAATCACAATTGACGTTTCCTTAAACCCGCGCGGCGTCCCGGAGCGATAGAATCAACCCCACGCGTTCTTTTCTCTTTCTCTTGTGGTTTCGGGAACTGATGGTCTGACGGGACACTTCATGTCCTCTACAATAGAGACATTTTACACGTGATATACTTTCTGTTTTTGTTTTCTGGAGTTAGAGCACTGCCAATAATTAACCCCTAACTCATGGTTTTAAAATAGATACATATATGAGATATGAAGAAGACTTTGTGGATTGGGGCCAATGTAGAAGAAAAACGAACCTTTCCTATTTCATTTTTATATGCTACTATGAAGCCAAAGAGCTACTCTGGATCCCTGGCCTTGAAAAAAAAATAGAACATTTCCTTTTTATTTTTGTAAATGTCATTTCTTATTTTGAACTGTGTGTTGGATTTCATGAGCGTCGGTAAGATATTGTCTAAAATCTATTTCATGTTCTTTTAACATAATTTTACGGGAAGAAAAAGCTTTAAAAATAACCGCCAAGAACCCGCCTGCCAGCTTTACTGTCATCAGGTAAACATGGCCGACGTGTGGCTGGAGAAACTCTGTGTTTGGGCGAGCAACGGACTGACTTAGCCCAACGAAGCCGTGACTCCGCCGGTCTCGGCTCCGTCGGCGCTCAGCAGCTGTCTTGAGAGCAGCGGGAAAAAAAAAAAAAAACGGAAGACAACAACCGACTGGAAGCGTTCGAGCAAACGAGCGGAGCAACAATCTGAAAGGAGCCGCCGTCTTTACAGGAAGTACACAAAGACGACCCCGACACGCGGAGCACCAAATCGTCTCGTCAGGGTTTAACCGCTTCGAATGACATCCTCCCCTTTGTCGCGCCTCAAATTGCAACTTTAAATCAGCCATCTTGTGTTGAATGTTTCATTGGGGTTTTTTCTAACAGCTACCATTAAAATCTACTTCCAGGATGGATTTTAAATTGCTCCCCACCGTTTTATAACAGTTTCCTGAGGTGAGAAGCTTATGCAAAATTCAGCGTTTTGTATAACAGTTGTAATCTCGTTCTGGTTTTGTGAAACAAAAGCCGCTTTGTGGCTGAATGAAAGTCGGCCACCTCCGCAGCATCTAAACCTCAGAGCTGCGGGGTGTGAAAACTGTCGGTCTAGTTAAATCACAGCAGCCTTTTCCTGACGTTCCGCTCCGATCGCTTCCGTTGGATCGCCAAGGAGATCATCTGGAAATTTTACGGAATTAAACTCTTCATTTAAAACATCTATCTCAATAACTTTAACTGTTATGATGTCATAAAGTCCTGGAAAGGTTTCAGTTTTTTTCTTTTCAAAATCAAAAATGTTCTTGTTTTTCTGTAAAATTCCCAGGATTTTCAACACTTTTAATTTCCTCTTCCTTTGTTGTTTCATCTACAATGCGCCGTCGTAGAATACAACTGTATCCCACACTTTTCAGATTTTTTGCTGAGAAAACATTTTCAAAGTCGTATTTCTGCTCGCTGCGTTGTTGCACAGGCAGATGTGAAAAAACTCTGAATTCACTGAAAGTCAACTGTAGAAATCTGGCAAAAGTGCAGATACATTTAGATCTGACCGCATATAAAACTCAGAAACTTTGTGATTAACTTGTAATTACTTTGAAAAAGTCGTTTTGTAAAACTTCCAGAAAATTTCTCAAGATTCATTTCAAGATGTGATTTTTCTTTCTAGCAAATTTGGACCTTCACAAACTCAGAAAAGTTTTTGTTCTCCGAGGTTTTCTGAGATTAATCTCAAAATCTCTTGCTGGATATTTACGTTGTCTTGAATCTAAATGCAGCTGTCGGAGGTGAGACTCAGTGAGGTTCAGAGCTGTGGACGTTATTTTATAATTTACTGTAACTCTGCTTCAAAACGTCTCCACACCGCTCGCATCGCTGGGTTCTATCTAGGGATATTAAAGTAAAAGGGCAAAATCATTTTGTTGTTGTTTTGCCTTCCAGTTTAGATTTACGCTCTTTGTCGTAGCGGTCTAAAATAAAATACGCACGGATGTTATGTGACGAAGCTGTACAAAATTCAATAAATATGAGTGAAAAGCAGAGTTCCGATTCCAGACATGAGGAGAACGATTATTGGGACTTTGAAGGACCTAAGAAAGTGACAGAGTCATTTTTGGTAAAAAATTTCAAGTGGAATATTCCTGCAGACACCTTGAATACCTGCGCTAAAATAGCAACAACAATAAAAAAATGTTTTTTTTTTTTAGGCTTTTTAAAAATGTCTCCGTTTAGATGTAAAAAGAGACAAATTCTCCAAAAAGAGAGTCTCAAATAGAGAGTAATGGAGCTTCCCCGGGTCGGTGAGGTTTGAGTGAAACGTCACCCGAATGAATAATGGCGGCGACATCCAGCTAGAGGACAGCTTCTTCACTCTCCCTATTTTCCGAGCTCCGTAAATCCAAGCCAAGGTTCCTCAGCGGTCCTCTCTGCGTCGGGCGACGGATTTATCATTCCCAGATAAAGGCTGGACCACATCGGCGCTCGCTTTCACGCCGCGCCGCGGGGATTTATGGGAACCCGCGGCACGGTGCGGCGGGCTTTTCTCGCCAAAACCCGAGAAATGTCATCCAGACATAGAAATCTAAACGGCATTCAGGTTTATTTTTGTTTATGTGAATGAAAAATGGAATTAATCACTGTTCATTTTCTGGGAATCCACAACACACAACCCAACCTGTGTTGTGAACCTCCTTCAGCACGACTCCATTTTTCACCTTGTTTTTGTTTTTCTTTCTCACAGTGAAAGATGGCTTCGCCCACTCCCACTGCCTCCTCATCCTCGTCCAGCGTTGCTCCCTGCTCCTTGAAAAGAGCCGTTCGGCGCTCATTAGCCGATATCCTGAGGCACAGCTGTCTATTTTTTACTTGTGCGGCGCCTGTAGTTGACCTGCGGGTTCTTCTCCGCCGGCCCTCGCTCTCCAGCAGGGCTTCCCGTTCTTCCTCCGTCGCCGCGCTGCGAACCTCTCGCCGACGTTTATCCGTGAACGCCCGCTCACAATTTGCCAAATTGTTCCGAGACGCGTCTTATACGAGGGGAATTTTTAACTGGTTTTTTTGCTTGCTCCACAATAACTGCGTGTTTACCTTTCAGATGGGATCTAATTTGCTCACACGTAACTCAATATATGTTCTACATGAGGCAAAGAGGAAAATAAGCTCTGTGTCCTGAGAGCAGAGAGCTTTAGATTCAGGTCACACGACTGCCGCTGCCGCCGCCGCCATCTTCTTCTCCTCCACATGTTTGGTCAGCAGAAACGCTTCATTTACTATCCCACTCATGCTGCTTTGACAGTTGGGCTTTTGTTTTCAGGTGACTCAGCTTAATCTCTGCCTCATCAGCTGAGTCACCGAGGCGTTGGAGGACTTGGAATCATCTCCACTGATCAAAGGCTCTTGACCAGCAGCAAAAACAGAAACTTTGGTCGACTGCAGCAGGTGGACGTCGTTCGGAGAGACGAGACGTCTCTGAACTCACACGGACAGTTAAATCCAGCTGAGGCGCCGTCTCTTTTGTTTGTTTGTTTTTTCTCTTCGTTTGGTGAAATCTCTCTCAGGAATCTGCTTTTTATGAAGTACGGTGGAAAAAAAACAAAGCGGTAATCCGCATTCGGACGTTGCCTCGGGGTATTTCCCACGCCTGCATTCGCTCACGGCGGTGCTGCGAAAAGTTTTCCCACCTTCTCGGCTTTTCCACGCTTTGCTGCTCCAACCATGAACCTTGGAGCGATTTTGGATGTTGTCTTGAAGAGGAAGTAATGGATGGATTTTCAAAACTTGTGCAATTGAAAAAAAGCTGAAAAGTGTGGAGCAGAGAGCCCTATTTGCACTGAAACTCGGAACAGCGTGAGATACATGGGATTGGGATTTTTTTTATTTTTTGTTTTTACTTAAACTGAGAGGGATAAGCAGCCTGGACGGGAGATTTGTACCTTTTTTCGTTTCCTTCTGGTTCTACGTTCATGTTTAGTCAACTTGTCCCTCTTCGTCAACAACTGCATCTGTTTAGTTTTCTCAAAGTCGGTTTGATCGCTGAGATGATCGAATCTCATCGCCAAACCAGAGGAGCGTAAATAAACTCTCTGCCGGATGAAACTCTGCAGGTCAGTGAAGGTAACGCTGAGTTCTTTGCACAGACTGTGAATACAGAAACTTTCGACTGTCCTCACCTTCAGGCCTATCCCGCTCCCAAACCCTGTTTTTTTTTTTTTTTTTAAACGACCCGCTCGGCATTTATATTGGTGTTCCTACGCACCGGCGGCCACGGCAAATGGGAATATATTGGCCTGTGGATGATAAGGGCGTACAAAGGGGACGGTGAGTTAGGACGGTGTGAGGAGGGCAGACCTGACTCAGCTGAACGCTCCGGCGGCGATGCAGATCCCGAGAAAGCCGGCTGAGAAGCTGCAGCTCCACCCGTGACGCAGTCTGTGCTCTCGGACAGGTGGAGGAAAACAGGAGGAAAGCATGGCTTAGAAATTATTCCAACATGCAAAACAGAGTTGAGTAAACATGACTGGCTGTAGAGGCTTTTGCTTCAAGTACCCGCATTAGATTGGTGTAGCATTTGTTTTTTGCACAAGATAGTAATGATGGTAAATAATTCCCCGGCCCCCCCGGCCCGCCGTAGAGTCGGGAACGTTTCTCCTCCGGCGATTCTAAAACAGGTAACCGACTCAGCCGTTAATCCTCTAAAAGGGAGGAGATGCTAATACGTATTCATGCATACTAATTCCACGCTGACAGGGGGGGGAGAGCTTATTAAATTTCATTTCTTTAAAAACCGCCGTGACATTCAGGAGCCCAAATCCCCGTCCTAACCTTGTTAGCTCGTGTAAATAACAAGGGCGGCGGCGAGGCGTAACCCCGGCAGAACGGAACAAATGAAGATGTGTTTTGGCATTTTCACCCAGGGAGAGTCAGTCAAAAAAAAAAAAAGAAAAAGAAAAAAAGAAAACAAATAGAGTCAGTAAAGAGGAAACAATAAGAGCGTCTCTCTGAGGAGAAGGAAACCGTCGCAGATTCAACAGTGAAGTCGAGAGAGGAATTCTTCGAAACACAATATAACAGAAAAGCAGAGCGTCGCGCAAAAGTTCTTGCATCATTTGAGCTTTTGTACATTTTGCCGCGTTGCAAACACAAACCTCAGTCGGTTTCTCTGGGATTTTCACCCATTTTTTCCACGTAGCAGCAGGTTTTTGGGTCATTTTTTTCAGATGAAATGTATCAGTACAAAGAACCTTTCAGCAAGATACAGGAGCCGATCGATCCCTGAAAAGTGGCAGGTTGTATTTTCCTGGCTTGAGCAGATTTTACGCAGCAAGCTTCGGCATTACCTCCAGCAGTGGAGTCTTGTGCAGTGAGTGTGCACAGAGGTTTCGTTTAACGCACAGCTTATTGTTTTTCATGGTGAAACCTTCAGCTTCACGATGCTTCCTGTTCATTAAAGTTCTCTTTCAAACACGTGAAGTCTTCCTAGAACAGCCGAGCTTTAAGGCCTTCTAATAATCTCGAGAAATGAAACACAAGTTGACTTCAATTAACAGCGAGATCAAATCCGAAGGAAATCGCTCGCACTGGGTTTTATTTACGTCAGAGTTCAGAGGATTAAAGCATAAAAATGGAGCAACACGCAACATTTTCCTCCAACTTCTCCAGTTTGCACCGTGTGCGCTTGTATCACGACTGCGACCTGACGAGACGTAAACGCTCGACCTTTACAAGACGCCGTAAAGACGGTCAAAAGTTGAGGCCGCAGCGTCAGAGCGCTGACGTGTCGCCGCCGCTTTGTTCTCTGTGAAGCACGGCATCCTGCGGCACAGAGACTCTGATGCTGCCTAATAATAAGCTGCGATAATACGCTTCGGAATGAGAGGGAATTTCCTCAGGGCGTTTTATAAGTTATGCAAATGTGCGAGAGAATAAAGCAGCGGAGCTTAACGGAGACGGCGCGAGGTCAAGAGCAGGAAGGAAGAGCTGCAGCCGCCGTTTCCCCTCTGATCCTGCAGCCACATCTTCTCATGGTGTACAAACACATCCTGATCACGAAAGCGTTTTGCAATTGAAATTTCGGCCTCCCACGGTTTCGAGCGTCTATCTGGGTTCAGATAATTCTCCCATTGGTCGTTGGACCTTTCACCGGCTGCGTTGAACAGGAGCAGCAAAAGCTGGCGATGGAAATGTCCGAAAAACAAAACAGATTTCGTCGTCTTGGATGAGAAGAGCAACTGCCCCCGAGCAAGTGCTAAGATTAACTTGTTCAAAGAAAAAGAAAAACAATTAATTCTCAGTTTTTCACAATAACAGCCTTTTATCTGGGGAGTGAGATTCAAATGTTATTTCTTACTGGAGTCACTTTCTCGGAAAAATGCTTACATTTTTGGAAAGCAGCTTCCAGAATTTTGTATTTTTTTTAACATTACTTATGAGATTTCTGAATGCAATGGAAACTGAACATTGTGTTGAGAGCAGCAGCAGCAGCAACAGCAGCAGCAACAGCAGCACAGCAACAGCAGCAGCAGCAGCAGCAACAGCAGCAGCAGCAGCAGCATGAAAGGCTTAGTGAAGAGGAAATGACATTCCCAGCCAACACTTTGACATTTCCTGGAAAAATCCAACAACCTATTGATCACTGTAACGTTTCTGCATCTCGGCATGTGAGTAAATTGAACCGCGTGACGCGTCATTATGCAATCAGTGCTTTGAATTCTGCTGTTCCGTTCACACTACGGTGGCTGTCAAAGGTACATACACAAAAAAAAAAGATCTCGACAATTAATATCAAAACCTGCTACTGGTGTTTTCAGAGCAACAGTTACACAGAAGCTGCGTTTATTCCTCAAACTGGACCAAAAAAAAAAAATTGCAACAGTAGATTTTAGTAAACTGGATTCTTTTCTTGTAATTATGGAAAACTTTATAAGTGTTTGAGTTTCTTTTTTTTTCTGGATGTTCAGTTTGTTCATTTGTTCCCTGCGTTTGTCTTTAGAAGAGATCATTCTTGGTTACTTTGGTTTGATCAGGTTGATGTATTTTTTATGTTTAGTAATTTGTCAGTGTTTCTTCTCCATTTGTCTCTCTCTCTCTCTCCCTCCATCTGCCTTATGCTCTCCCCCTCACAGCTGCACTTCATTTTGTAGTTAATACCAGCTTTTTACCACCTCTCCTTCAGTCACTCCTTGCTGGATCCTGCTGTTACTTCATGATTTCCATTTCTTCCCGCCTCTTGTGTTCTCCTTGTTTTGGACGTTTGTGTTCTACTGTTGTTTTCTTCTTGACATTATTCGTCCCGCCTCAGCTTGTTCTGCATTTGGGTCCAATCATCTTACAGTAAGAGCACAATCATTTATTAAGATATTTGTTTTCTAAAACAAATATCACACTACTTTGATTAATTAAAATGACAAAGCTTTAGGTTTCTACAAAGTTTTTTAATATTTTTAACTACATTTTACATTTCAGCCCATGCGACCATGGGCTGAAATGTACAAATGATGATTTCTAGTTATGGACTGGCAAAGAAAAAAAAAAAAAAAAGTCAAAATTTAAAATTTGGTCTGCTGTGACATTTAGTTGTGCTTTCTTTTTTTTTTTTTTTTAAGTATAAAAATCAATTTTTTAAAAATGCTCACGTTTTTTGAAGGTTTGATAATCACCTGACACATTAAGCCTCCTCCTTTTCTCCTCTGAAGCTGTTAATGAAAGTCCCGCTTTTGAAACTGTACGTCGGTGACAGATTTGCAATGTAGGCATCTGCAAAATGAAATGCAATAATTGCTCGACTGCCTCAAGTATTGCCACCGGCTTCGGCTGTTCATAATTCACACACTGTAATTGCATTTTTTTTTTTTTTTTTTTTTTGCGAGGGGCTGGTTTGGCTTTTATTACTCCTGTCGGGGGTTGGTTTGACGTGCCGCCGGAACAGGAAGGGAATTGTGAATACAAGTTCACAATGAAAAGGCTATTAAGTGTTCAGTGAATTTGATGGGTGTTACGCGGTAATGGTGCAAACTGTAGTGGGCGCGCTGACAGAGTCATTACCGCTGTCCTTGTCCAATGAGATTCAGAGTGACAGTTCTGAATCTCGCCCGTATTCCTTCATGTAATCATGGAGTCTCATAAAGCGCTGCAAACACCGTCGCTTCTTCTAATTAATCCGCAAATATGCAGCCGCACAACACAAATCTTTCATCACGAATACAAAACGGAATCTATTAAGTCGTTCTGGTTTTTTTTTTTTTTTTTCTAGTTCGTGTTACACTTTGGAGTCTATTAATCAGTTTTCTGTGACTGAACAAAATGTCCCTTTTCTCTCTTTGTTTTGCTGAAGGTTGGCCGAACGAACTCGGCATTTAGGCCTAAAGAAAACCCAGGGGTACAATTTCCCCGGCTCCGCTCCACCGGCGCCAGCCAACCTCGTGATTGGTTCGTTTTTACTCTTCCTCATTAATCGCACCATTGGTGTGTTGGAAGTTCCACAAATTCGTTTTTTTTTTTTTTTTTTAATTTTATGGATTTTGTGTTTGAATTGGGTTTGAGCGCAATTGCCCCCAGTGTGGCCGATTTAAGGCACTACTTTAGTGCCTAAAACCCGATGCCGCAAATCGAGGTAAAAGAATAATGGCGCGAGGAAGAAAAAAAAAAAAGAATCGCAAAAATTCAGGACAACCCTGAACATTTTAATGAGGGTGAAGACATTTTGTTTTATGACAGTCTGTGTAATACAAGAAAGTCTACAATAAATACTTTCCCAAAACCATCAATAATCTACAACAACTCTTTGACTAAGTTAGAACAACATTTAATGTCCCTTTGAGTCAATAATCTATTTTTGAATCGAATTGAATTACTTACTGTACTTTAGTGACAGTGAATGCTTTGACTCTGTTACAGTTGAGTCCATTATTGGTTTATGACGGGTATGTCTCAAAAGATAATAATCCAATATAAATCCAATATAAAATAAAAGCCTTGATTAAAAAAAACATGAAAATAAAACAACAATTACATTTAAAATGACATGTAGTGTATATATTGCCGATCCACTTCTCAGTTATCACTGCATAATGGATTTTTTGGCATTCCTCACCTAAGAGGGTTATGAATAATTTTGGGCTTAGCCGCACAAATGTTTACTTTTATTTTTTTCACACTACAGTTAGCGAATTGCCTTAAGTACTCAAGTGTTGACAGCTTTGTAATTAACAAACCTGCTGTTTCGCTGACACTACTGATTTATGCCAAACATCTGATTTTGTTTTTTTTCTACAATCTGTTCAGTGAAACTAAAATAAATATGCAGGATGAAGAGATTGTAAATACAGTATTTTGTCCTTTTCAGACAATGTTTAGACTCAGATATATGTGGAACACTATTTCATCGTAGTCGACTGCATGTGTGAGTGCACACGGCTCAATCAATTGATCGGTTTTGATGTGATGAGATGATTATTTTAATAATCGCCAGGTAATTTGAGAACCAACGAATCGTTAACTGGAAGATACAGATTCAAAAGTAGACCATTTGCTGAAAGAGCAGCATACATAAAGCAATAATTGAGACAAAACTGTACAAAAAAAATATGTACTTTGCATTTAAGGTAAAAAAAACAAAAAAGCCAGTTACTGGTAATTATATATATATATATATATACATATATATATATATATATATATTTGTTTTTCATGGTCATGAAATGCATGACCATGAAATGTTTTTCCGATTTTAAAAAGATTTTTCTTTTATGTATTTCTAATACTGTATTTAAAAGAAGGCTGAATTGGTTTAATAAAAAGTCTGTAAAAAGTGAGATTAATCGTCTTGCTTGGTCTTATTGCACCGACTGAACTAATTAAAGTTGGGTTGTTTTTTAGTTACTAGCTTGTGAAGCTGTTGTGCTGTTTTGGCGCAGAGCAAGCAAATTAATTTGTTAATCAGTTCATTTCTGTCTGTGTTCAGACAAAAAGGAACATTTTAAGGTAATTAACCGTCTTTCTGTATTGGATCGGCATCGGGCGATACTAAACCTCAGGTATCCGTATCGTATCGGAAGTGAATAAACAAAACGGATCGGAGCATCAATAAGAATATTTAGGCTGTTTTCTCATTTATTCAGGTTTTTATTGCTACTCAAATCAATTGATGAGGCTGAAACATTAAATCGTGACAACAAAAATGCAAGGACAGAATAAATCTGTAAAGGGGGCAACACATTTTTCTGTCACAGTATCTTAAGGGTCCACTTGAATCCAACCTAATGGCGGCTCACATTGAAACTAATTCACCAATAGAGCGTCTGTGGCTGTTTACCCGAGTGCCGACCTTTCAGCAAATTTCCCAGGTGCCGACTTTAAAAAAGCGCTGACTTATCGTGCGCTTCGCTGGTATTTAACCACGCCACGTTGAGTCTGAGCAAACTCCTAATTGCTGCATTATGGCCGGAGGGAGAAAACCCGACACGGAGTCGGAGCTCAGGGCTGCATCACAGAAGCTCGGCGCTGCTGGCAGAACTTAAAAAAAAACAAACGGTTAATGAACAAACACTTCGTTAATGTTTCTGACAATGATGCTGAGATCCGGCGGATTACTGGCAACTCTCGTACGTGTGAGATGGAAAATGAATGTCTGGTCAAACTCGGGGAAACGTTTTGTAAAAGCGTTTTCTCTCCAAGTCGGCGCTAATTAGAGACTCAACTGCACATCCACATATTTATACATCCAGAGTTAACTGGAGTCTTCGGAAACATAATCCTGAGGGTGAAATTTGCACAGTACATTATAGCTGAAAAAGGCATTAATTTTAAGGAAGGCGCTTTGTGATAATACTGTGAGATGGGAGTAAATTCCTTGTACAAAAAAAAATCTGACATTTAATTCACAATCCAACATAAAAACAGATCAATTAGACAGGGGGGAATATAAAAAGGCTGAAAGAACCTGAAGGTGAATATGGTGTTAAATAGTTAAATAGTATGTAACTATTATAAAAAAAGAGTATATATTTTTTAAGTCAAGACAGATATGTGAAAAAATGTATCTCTGCCATCTCCCAGGGCGAACCAGAAGCAACCAATCAGAGCCAGGAGGCGGGTCTTAGCGCTGCCAATCTCCGGTGTACACGCTGCTCACATTCCCGGCTCTTTCTCTCTGCTATGCTACTGCTTCTTCCTGGTAGCACAGCCTACTGTGAATGCTAAGGCTAGGTAGTTAGCAATGCTACCAGTGACGCGGATAAACGATTGTCCCGTAACGTTAAGTCCTTTCTCCACCATTGGCACATTTAGCAGTGAGTGCATGAGTTTGACTGATGGTGCTAAGCCCCGCCTCCTACCTCCGATTGGTTGGCTTTGATGCATTTCTTCCCGCAGCGACAGCAGCTCAGGCAGGAGGTGGAGAAGATCGAACTTTTCACAGATTGTCTGTCTCGTAACATAACGTCACGACATGGTGGCAGTTTAAATAAAAACTGTTTAAAAAAAACAAAAACGTTTTTGTAAAAGTTCCCCACTGCAGCTCTAAGCATTCAGTCACCTTCAGAAGAACCTGAGTTGTTAATATTTGACCAGGATGTTTACGTCTCTGCAACTGAGGACATAAACGGGGTGATACTTGAAACTTTAATTTTCGCCCTCCATTATAACATGGATATTTCTCTTTTTGAGAATTTTTTTTTGTTGTTTCTGGCTCTGCTGGCTTTTATTTAGTAGCAAAAAGAACAAGAAAATGGGTTGTGTACAACAAAGGTCAAGAAGTCAAAGAGTTGATTCTCCAAACTCATGGCTGACATTAACCAGGACCGTCTCGATCACAGACTTGGATGGTCGGTAAATTGTCCCAGAAATTATCGCGATAAGCGATAATATTGTTGTCGTAAGATCATGTTCAAGCGATATAACAGTGACGATGATAATGCAGGCTTGACAAAATGTAACTTTGCACACAACGCTCCACACTGGACCTGGAAGACATTTTAAAATTCCAAAATAAAACACATCAAGCAAAAACAATAAATCTAAAGGAAATAAAAACCGAGATGCAAAGTGCAATGCATTATGAATGATGTACCTCTCAAATGATATTAAGTAATCAGACTGGAAATTATTGAGCTCTCATTAATTGATTAATGTCCTGATTCATGCATGCTCTGTCAAGCCTCTTTGGTTAACGACAAGGAAATAAATGGCCTAATACTAATTTACCGTCTTCTGTAGGTCGAGTTTCCTCTTCTTTGTATCCAGCGGTTTCTCCTTGAACCTTTGGCGCCGTTGGGGCTTCCCGATTTGCAGCTCGTGAAATCTGGCGAATCGCAGACAGAGATTCGTGCCTCCGATTCGCCAAACAACCCGTCCTCTCTGATCCCGAGCAGCAGAGTCTCAGACTCCTCATTACGCAGAAACGGCTGGAAGTCGCCTCCGTTCCAAACGCTAACAGTGGAGGGGGGAAAAAAACAAACACACATAACAGCAGCTGTAAACAATGACCTCTTAGTTTGTGTGAAAATCCAAACGGATAATGACCCCATCATGCTGGGAACCGGGCAGGCGGTACAGAGGAGCCGACCGGGTCGTTTCAGCGCCAGCAGCAGGATTTGACTCAACAAGCTGGAGACGGCTTGCTGAGGATCGAACGTTTTGTTCTGTACGTTCCTGTGGATATAGATATGAATTATGTGGCTGAAAAATGAAAAGCTCCAAAATGTTTTCCACTGACAAAGCGTATTCATCTTCTTTGATATTTGATGCTTTTTACTAGTAGAAATTGATCGTGATCAGTAAAATTTCACTCTGACAGGGGAAAAAAAAAAAAATCACTCTTTAATGCCAAAGTGACATCCCTCAAAGGCGGAGCTACGCCCATTCAGCCGTGTGCTTTTCACAGCTGAATGGTTGCCATGGGAGATTAAGGGATTTCTCAAACATGAATGAAAGAATCAAAGCAACTGACGGAATAACATGATGTAAAGCTAAAGCTGTTTACTGCTCTCAAATGAATTTGTGATTTTTTTTTTTTTTTTTGTGGAATTACGTTTAATTTTTGATAACTTTCCTTTGGCTCGTCTCCTCGTCTTGTAACCGAACAGATCGTGTCTCTGGGTTTGAGTCGGACCTCGGAGTTCCCTAGCTGCAATTCCAACAAGGTTCTTATCTAAAAATCGGCCGTCCATTTGTCACGGCGAGGCCCCGACCCCTGTCAGCGCGCTACACGAAAACCGCTTTCACGAGAGCAAGGTCACGCCAGGCAGGATGAATAAATCAGTCAGGTGTCACAAACATCAGGGCGATGTTTGCGTGCAGCAGTCGACTCCGTTTCCTCACAGAAGGTTGGCTCTGGGCCCGGGGGGGGACGCAAAGAGAAACGCCCCGATGAGCCTCGTCTATTTTTAACCGTCCACGTAATGATTTTAATGAAAACAAAAGAAACATTTGCCAGTTTTAGACGCTTTACATGCACGTACATCACAGATCTCGGGTTTGGGTCACTTTGTTTTGAAAATGCTTGCTATGTTTAGCCAAACTGAATTAAAGGTTGATTTGGGTGAAGTCAAAGTATCGTGGTGGATGTGGTTCTGCTTGTTATAAAAGCTTAATTTCTGTCGTAGCTAACCAGTATTTTCATCCTGGCGCGGCGCCGGGCCAACGTTTCCACTCGCGAGCCGTTTCCTAAACCCGGCTTTATGCTTTCGGTTTGAGTGGCTGTTCCTGGGCCGACATCAACAGGCGGTTCATGCGTCCGTCTCCTCTTCTTCTTCTTCTTCTTCTTCTCTACGGCAACTGATCCAGGCGTCCGGACCGGACTTTGATAATGCCCAGGAGGTTGCCTCGGTCATTGGAATCCGGTCCGTCAGAGTGACGAGGCGCTTCTTGGAGAGGGTGAAAAACCTGTTGACCGCTGAGGAGAGGAGGCTCCTGCAATTGTACAAGAAGGAGGAGTGCCTGCCGGATTCCACTGACCCGTTCCCAGAAGTGTTCCTGGACCCGGATTTTGAGGAGGACAGTGGTCCCCTACTGCAGAGCACAGACTCGAGGATGGACCTGTGTAAAACAGGTCCAAAAATACTGTACAGATACTGTACAAAACTCTTAAACAAAAGGACTCTCCAAAAAAGAGACGTGAGTGTGTGGGACAGCAAGTTCGGAGGACAGAAAACGCACTGGAGAACTTTGTACAAGCCTCCAATCAAGAAAAGGACTGGTGACCTCCAGTGGAGGATCCTTCACGGAGCCATTGCCACCAATTCGTTTTTATCTGTCATCAGTCCTGGGGTTTTAAACGAGTGTCCTTTTTGCAAGATGTCCGAGAGTGTTTTTTCATGTTTTTATAGATTGTGCACGGCTAACTAGTTTTTTTAATCTTTTATCGACTTTTTTTAGTCTTTTTTCATATGGTTTTTTCTAATGCTGTCTTTATCAATGGAGTACATCACAGTAAAACCACTAGTTTTAAATCCCGGATTTTAAATTATTTAATTTCCGAAGCAAAAATGGCTATTTATATCACTCGACGGGACAGAATGCAGGCTGGACCTCAATGTGACGCTGCGGCTCTGTGGAAGGTCAACGTCAAAGCCAGGTTGAGGTTGGAGTTTAGTTTCCACAGAGCCACTGGGAATTTGTCGGGTTTTTTAAGCTTGTGGGGTTTTCAAAATGTATTGTGCACCATTTCAGACCAGAAGGTATTAATTTATAACAAATTATTATTGTGAATATGTTTATTTATTTATGTATTAATTAGTGCCTCGAGTTAGGGAAATAATGTAACAAAAATAGGTTTATTGTATAATAAACGTTTTGTTAAAAAATCTTCTTCTTCTTCTTCTTCTTCTTCTTCTTCTTCTTCTTCTTCTTCTTCTTCTTCTTCTTCCTCTCAGACATTCAAATCCAAACCATCACCTGCAGCCTCCCCAAACTCTGTGAGCTGCTTCCTGTCTGCTCTCCTAAATCAAGAGAATTATTCATACGAGCTCTGTGACCTCGCGCACACCGAGACGCTTGATTTCAGGCTGTAAAGGTTCATAATTATGTTTGCTGGCTTTCTGAAAGAGCTGCTCTGTTTACACACACACACACACACACACACACATGCTATCCAGCTTTAATATTTCACTACTCATCTGTCTGAGTATCTTTTAGCGTGCAGCAGACAGTTGTGTGAAGGTCAACTCTGTTTCTCAGTATGCGGAGTGAATGCTGTGCGTAGGTGATCGCTTTAAAAAAAAACGGAAAAAAAAAACACTTTAATGACTTGGAGAAAAAAAAAAAAGATTTCAGGGTAAAAAAGAAAGTAGACAATGATTCTTCTCAGAACGTCTCCTGCACCTGAATTGGTTACAGTGCCGGCGCACCTTGAACTCTCTCACATTCTGTCGCATCATAACCAAACATTTCGCCGCTTTTTATCAGGACTGGACTTGATACGCCGCAGAAACACAAAGAGTCTTTTTAGTCTGGTTTCCAGTGCAAATGTCTTACTACAGTAGAAGTAAGAAGAAGAAAAAAAAAACTAACTTACACGTAACTTTTCAGCAAGACAAAATAGTAAAACATCTAGTTCCACCGGAAGATTATTTCACTTATAACGCAGGAAAAACGTCTTGTTGTACGTGAAATAATCTTTCTTTCATCCATATTGGATGAATTATTGAAGGAACGTCGAAGGCTGCGTTCATAGTTTTAAGGTCACGCAACCAAAATGAATTATTCATCAAGATAATAAACACTGAATGGAGAAAAACATTTTACTATCACTAATAGGAACTGAAAACGAAGCAATGTCCAACGAATAAAAGCTAACTGAAAACTAGCTGAACCCAATTAGACAAACTAAAAGTCACAATGCAATAAAAGTAAACTGTAATGAAAAACCCAAAGGTATTAGAACTTCTCAGTCTATCGTACACACTCTAATAATATACATTCAAGTTTGTTGCTTGAATGTATATTCAAGCAACAAACTTGAATATTGTGAATATTGTGTAAAAATTGCGAATACTTCAGGAAAGTGCTGCAAAACTGAGATTCCGTTTTGATTAGAGTGAAAAAAGTGACTTTGTTTATGAAAAAAGTCTATATAAACTATTATTTGGACATTTTTCTTTAATTAGAACCATAGTACAAAAGATGCTTTTTTCTAGAAACCGTGAAAAACAAAACAAAAAAAAACATACATACAAATCTGGTTCAAGGTCAGTTCTTCGTTCCCGCTGCGTGTTTCTGTTTGAACTGTTTGTGTTTGTTGTCAGATTTATGCTGGTTTCACACCAAGACTTTCTCAACAGTTTCTTTCTCACTTTTCTCCACGGCTTGAGTTCTCTGCATAGGACGTGTTGATGCGGCTGGAAAAAAAAAAAACAGTAAAGTGACGGAGTTGAGCTCAGAGGACAGAGAGGACGGATCGCTCTGATGACGGCGCAGACACATACTTGTTTCCTGTTTTGTCTAATAACTCGGGTCTAAATTCATTTTCCAGAGCAGAGAATGAGCTTCTTAATGTTTCTACAACCTAATAAAAAAAACAAAGAGTTTCAGAGTCTTTCACTAAAACTGATCTATATGGAAAATGTGAACAAATCCAAAATGAAAGCAGCAGGATTAACATAAATCTAAACTCAATTTCCTATTGATTCATTTTAGAAAAGTTAATCATTAACCCTCTGATGCAGGATTCTGTGATTGGGTCTACTTTTGTGTTTTTATACGACTTTTGTCATTTTGATTTGAAATAATGTTTTGTAGAAAACTTTCTACTGTGTTCTAAGTCACCCAAGAATTATTTCATGTTTGAAATATTTTCATTTTCCACTTTTTAAAATGTTTTGAGAAAAATTTGTAGAGCATTTTTGAAACAAAACGACAACAACAGCATCGACAAAATGTCAATAATGGACGATGTCAACATCCATTGTGTGTGTGTGTGTGTGTTAAAAAATGTTTTTTTTAGAAAATCCACCAGGCAAACCAGTTTTATTTGGGCTTTTTGAAATATAGATTTGCCTTCTGGCAACGTTTCAGCTGATAGATCGACACACATCGGTGCAGTTATGAAATTAAGCGAAAATATTGTTTTACAGCCAAAAATCCAAAGTGAACTCCGGTGCGGTGGGAATGTGAACGCCAAGTGAACCGGAGACTCTCACAAGAGCCCAAAGTGGGCTGCAACGCCGGGCATTGTGGGTAAATAACAGAAACAAACGCGAGCGCTGGCGGGAGAAACGGCTCTCAGCGTTTCACCGACATCCCACCGCCGCTAGAATCTTGTCGACCTCATCGTAGGACAGAAGCTGCAGCAGGACACAAGAGTCAGACGTCAGTAAATGAACCCTCATCTAAAACCTACGTGAAGCTCATGTGATGCTTGACTCTCGTGGTCAGACCTCGAAGACGAGCGTCAACTTTAATTACAGCTATTTCAATTATTGATCTCGGTCCAAGTGCGGGCTGGCAGGAGCTCGGGTTGTGAAAGCAGGAAGTGAGGTTTGTCTCTTGGCGTCCATCCAGTCGCTGCACGCATTTAACAAAAATTATTGAGCGAATTAAATAATAATAATCATAATAACAAAAACAACAACATCTTCCAGTAAGCTGATCTCCCCACTCTGACGGCTCTGAAGTTGTGATACTGTGTCCGTGTCAGGAGACCATGACGTCCTAAAAATAGCTCCGACTCCCGACCAAACGTTCACAACGCCATGTGTGTGAAGAATCTGCGGGACCGCTCTGGGTGATAGTTGGAGATATAGAGGCAATTACACAGTAATAGATTCAATCTCAGGCCAAGAGAAACATAATTGGAGGGGGAATTCTAGCCTAAGGGTCAGAATATTGTGTACCGCGGCTGTGATTATAGGCGCTTGGCGGCGGGAATGGCACCGTTACCAATTTAAAATCAGCATATGAATGGCTGATGTTAAATACATCGCTTCAGATCGCCGCCGTTCTGTTTTGTCCTTGTCGGAATCCAAGCGGCTCCTTTTGTTTTCCTGCTGGCTGCTTGGATAGAAATAATAATAATAACAATAATAATAAAAATAAAAAAAACCCAGATCAGTTCCCACTCTCATGTTGTGTTTGAACAAAATGCGAATGTAAAGCAGACGTTTGGTGGATTTTAATTGTTACCTGCCAAGTGTTTGACTGATTCTGTTGTCCAGAGGCCCTTTTATGAAACAACAAGAAAATCGCTGACAGCCACGGCAAACGCTCCCCGAAACGGCTGGAGAAATCTATCAGCGGCGTGTTTTCACTGTTTCACACACGACTGGGATGAACGAGGGCCAAGTATCGCATGTTTTCTAGGTACAAATTGCCATTTAATAACACAGTCAAGTTACTATGTTCACTTCAGTTCTCATAAAAACTGCTGGACATATAAAATATACTTTAAAGAATTTTGACGTTGTAACTCAACACCTTGAAATTGGGCCTCTGTCTCTTTAAGAAACTCCTGCTCTTTCTGAAACTCCACCCTCAGGAAGTCATCGCCACAAGCCTCCTCGATTAACCCTTTAACTGCGTTTTCATGAGAAGCAGCTTGTACGATAAGCTAAGGTGTTTGCTAATTGCTGTGGGCTAGTCTGAAGGAGCAGAGTGGGGGATTCACGCGGGAGTCATGCGCAGCTTTGAGGAGGAGCTTCATCTCCGGAGGCGGGGCTAGATCCACCCGGGTGTTTTGTGCAACTGCATGGTTGCCATGGAGACTAAAGGACTTCTCAAACATTCTTGAAAGTATCACAGCAACACTGCATGTGTGTTTTTGATGAGGAAATAACATAAAAAAAACAAACACGAAAAAATGTGATTATACATAATACGACTTTACACGTTGGAGTATGAGGAGGCGTCAACTTGTAATCGTCCACACAACAATGTCACAGGGCTAGCACATGAAGCCGCTGTTCCTTGCAGCTACGCAGTAAACGCCGGGCAGGCCCGATAGCCGGCGCACGCACTCATCCGGGCCGCGAGTGGCCGACACCAGCTGAAATTACAGCGCTCTTAGCCGTGATTGGCCGGCAGCAGAACAGCTGGCGTTACATCAGAACCCGCTGAGAATCTCAATGCTAAACGCGTGTTTGGGTTGACTCTAGCCTCCGTCCTGTGTTCGCTGAACACAGTTAAAGCCACGATGAGGAAAAAATCCTTAATGACGGCTCCAATCTTCAGCTTTGTTCGCCACAGAAAGCCTCTGAAACACTCGACGAGTGCGGACCGAAAGCAGAAGGCTCATGTGTGAAAACTTGAGTTTAGGTATTTGATTTGATTGGGAGTCACAATGCTGTGGTTTAAGGCAGCATTTTCAACCCAATGGTGGGTTTCCTCTGAGGATTTTATCTGGAAATTAAGATTTAAGAACCTTTAAAGGAGCCACAGCGCCGTCAGATCTCAAAAGAGAAGAAAACCTACAGCCGCGTGTCCTGCATTAAGTCTTACATTTATCTTATTAGGCTATTCATTTATGTTGAATATGTATTAGGTTGGTTACAAGTTGTATGCCAGCCGAGCAACACAGTGCATTACAGCAGCGATAAAATGTTATATCACTGCATTTTATCAGCATGTTCTGCTCATGCATATTGGTGTTTTCTCTCTGCTGTCCTCCCACATCCAACCAACAAGCATGTTGGGTTAATTGGGAGATTGTAAATTCTTGTTGGGCCTGAGTGTGTGTGTGTGTGCGTGTGTGTGCGTGTGTGTGTGTGTGTGTGTGTGCGTGTGTGTGCGTGTGTGTGTGTTTGCGGGGTCGTCGGTTCGGATGCGCCGGTCACCGGTCCCGGCTTTATGCCAACTGAGCCCTAAACAGGATTAAGAGGGAATGGAAACCGGATGGAGGGTAAAAAGCTTCGGCGCCGTCCTGATTCAGAATATCCAACCAATAAATATTGACAGTCTGTTTGTCGGCAGATTTTTATTTTTTTTTTTTAATAGAATAGAGTATGCAGTAGTTTTTACTTCCATCGTCGTGGGAGGTGTTGAGTTTTAAAAGCGTGTGTTCCTTCGAGGGCGATGCGACTTGGAATGAAAATGTTTCCTTTGCGGCTGTAAAGTTGGTGCTGCTGCCTCCGTGAGGTTTGGTTGCACATGGAGATGCAGTTTTCTGGATGGTGAAGTTGTGACCTCGGGCTAAAGACATGTCTCTATATCTGGGATCGGCCTTTTAAAAGCAGTTAAAAAAACAGTTGTCATACCAAAGACATTTTGAACGACGTCAACTTTGTATTAAAAGTGTCGTGATTTACCGAATGACGCTTTATGATGACGATCATAAATATTGATAAAGACTCCTTCTTGTTAATGAACGGTGTGATGTCATGTTTATGTCGGTCTTACTCACAACCCTTCAAATGAAGTTTCACCACATTTATTTTCAGAATTCCAGTTTCATGGTCGACGGAAACGCAGCTGGTGACTCTTAGTGATCAGGATGTTCTTCACATTGATGCAATTCTGCATCAGAAACTCAGAAGTTGTCACCTTTCATCGGTTGGACTAAAAGTGACTTACATTTAAATAGGCCGTTATTTTTTTTTTTGGAAGGTGACAAATGTTTTGTGTTCTGTTGCTCAAGTAACTGTGCAGTGGTGAAACAGAAAACATGTTAAATTGCTCAGCTCCTGTTCAGACTGCAGCGCAGCAGGGATTTAAAATGCTCTCGCTGTTCTAAACATGTTTATAGCAGTTTATTGTTAAGATGTTCATGATTTCAGGGACAAACAAGAGCATTTGAATATGATCTTTAACCGATGAGCGAGTATACAGTGATGTTACCCAGTGGGGTTGTCCGTCCGTCTGTCTGTCTGTCTGTCTAGATAGAGATAAATGACCAGTGTTGCTCAGTGAGGGAGCGATTGGGCAGCAAACTGTGTTTCATAAGGAGCTCAGCTGTTAACATTTACCTTAATTGTCCTGTAATCAGCTGGTTTGTGAGAGAAGAACCGTAAAGATGGTGTGAGTTTTCCTGCTGCGTTGCACCTGGAGCCTGATCTGTAAAACGACCCCAACCCAGAACAAGCCGTAGAACAGCAACACGATTCACGATTGCACTGTTTGAACAAAATGATCCGAATTAGTTTTTCATTAAGTGTGACCCGAACCGAGTCCTTTGTCCTGAGTGGGCCTGTGGGCCCGATGACGAGGCAACAAGCCGGCAGCAGGAACGGCACAGACTGAGATTCTGAAACCAAACAAGCTTAATGTAAATACACCAATTTAAAAAAAACAAACAAAAAAAAAAAATTCATGTTTTCCATTAAAAGCTTTTGCGTTTGGACGAGCTGGTTTTTCTAATTAGTTGTAGTTTGCAAAACTGCAGCGGAAACACAGCCGGATGTTACCGCTGGCAGAAGACGGCAGGAAGTAGTTGGAGGACGGCGGTTTGGTGAAAAGTCGTGTCGTTTGAGCGTGTCGATTCCATCGCTCTGCTGTAAAAACGGCAGCTTCAATGCCTGATGAGACGCCGACGTTTCCGGCGCCATGGCTGAATCGTAGAGCTGTTGACATCTGCTGTCGCCATGACTTTTGATGACTTAATTTCATTTCTTTAATGGAAACACACAATTGCTTAATTGTGTTTTTTTTGTGTGTGTTGTTTATCTTTTTTTGACAGCTCCTCACATGGAGCTGTTGTCTAAATGTAGTCGGTGAGGTTCAAAGACGTGTGAGCGTGCTCATCGCCATGGCGACCAGGCCGATCGCTAGAAAACCCATCAGAGATCCGAACGTCTCTGGCACAACTTCACCTTCTTCTAACTCCCAAAAAGAGGCAAAAGGTCTGCTGAGGTGAAAACTCCAGATACGGAGAAAACAACTTTAATAAGTCCAAAAAGGTTATTTTTGAGTGCTGCTGGAGTTTTCACCTATAGGCTTTTATAAGGCTTTTCTCCAGCTGACATGTCAGTTTAGATTAAAATTTCTCTTTTTGTTGCCCACCCACTAAGACGGACTCAGGTCCTCCTGCGTCTCGCAGTGCCTTGATTCTCGCTAATTATCCTAATCAGTTTCCTTTGATTTAGGTTCTGAAGTAACTCAGACATTGACCTGTTGGAAAATCTATGGGCAGTGCTCAGAAACTGTAATTGTGTCAAAAAAAAAAAAGAAATCCCTTTGAATTTAAATGAACCCACCTAAAAGTGTTGATCAGAATTCTGCCAAAAACCAGCAGCATGGTTTGATGGCCGCTTCCAAAGTTATTTCTCAGAATATTTTGAGGCTTTGCAGGATGCATTTGTACCTGGATGTCTTAACTTTGACCATGTGGATTGACAGAAAAATACCAAGAAATTAAAAATTGAGGACACTTAATAACCGCTTTCCCCTCAAATTGAGGCTCTTTAAGTAAAAGAACGCATCGCGTGAAGTCTCGGCAACTCCTCAGGATTCACGTACTGCAGTCCACAGTTAACACTGAAACCCCTGAGCCCCTCTTGAAATCCCATCTCGTATGATAGATGAGATTGTCAATGCTAAAAACGTAAGGCTGGAAACATGCATGCCTGTGCGAGCGGCGGTGCAGTGTATGAGTGGGCGTTAATCCATGACAGGTCATATTTTACTCCTCTGTCCTCTTGTTGTATCAACATTCTGGAGACAGGCGCGTGAACCCGACGCGTCCGTGTCCGCAAAGTGTCAGACGGCCGAGATGAAATCTGCAGCTAATTACGTCCGGCGGCGGTGGCGCTCTGACAGAGCCTGTCCGCCCAAAACCAAAGAAGCGCTGCGATCTCTGACATCTGCTGGAAAGTCCGCGTAATTCCGCCGCCACTCCCTTGAGATGCACTCTGTCGGTCCCAAAGAGACGGGCAGGAGGTTGAGGAAGCTACCGAGACAGAGTCAAAAGAAGACAAGAAAAAGAAAGTCCTGCTGTTGATTAGAAGGATGGAGTTCAGCTGAGACTCTGGCAGGGTTTGAAGTTATAGAAAATGGCTGAAAAGTGGAAACACTTTTTTTTGCATCACACACGTCACGTGATCATTGCCTCTGACGCAAACCACGAAGAAAACGAAGACAGGAAGTGGTTGGAGAATCGTGCTGCAGAATGTTTTCGATGACTCATCGCGTGAACAAACTTATTTAAATGTGATTTAAATTACAAAATTGTGGGGAGGTTTTCAGAACACTGACAAAGTTTTGCATACATTTGTAATGTGGCTAGTGTGGAGTAGTGACTGTAAAACACACACACACACGCACACACTCACACACTCCTGTGGGTATCCCACTCAGGATAATCTCTGGTGAGTAAATTACAGACGTCTGTAAACACATTCTGCTCAGTTGTTGCCCTGCAAGTCTCAATTATGAACTTTAATCCTAATCAACTGCAAGCTTACAAACTTAAATCAATTACATTCATTCTGCCTATCAAAATTCAATTTTGTAATGATTACAGTAATAAGCCATCAGTCTAACAAGGCTTGGAGTAATGAACCTGATTACTGTAAACACAAGAAATATGTGCATAAAGCAGCAGGAGAGACGCAGTGGCAGACGGAGGAATCGTGTTGTTCTCTCTTAATAGACGTCTACACGGTAAAACTTTCTTTTGATAACTTTCTGTGCCCACTAAGCTGCTTGTCTCTTCGTAAATATTCATGAGATGCTTCACTGATCCTTCATGCTGGTGTGTGTTAACTGTATGGTGGGCTCAAATATTTGGCGGTGGAGTATTGTAAGGCTGAGTGAATATAAAGGAGATGCTGTGATCTGTCGGGAGAACGTTCCTTCTCCGTCTGATGACCTTCGTTTGGTTCACCGTCTGAGGGGAGGTTTTTTTTTTTCCACAGCGTCCGTTCATGTCGGATGTTGGTATTTATGCGTCCAGGTGCATATAAAGTACAGAATTTGTGTGCGTTATGCTAATCTGCTGCTGCAGTAGAAATCCCATACTGGAAAAGGTGGAAATATTTAATTGAAAGCGTACAGATATTCACTCAGGGGGAAAAAAAAACTGGCATTAAGAAATCAGCAGCACACTTACAGGCTCCCTGGTAGTGGTTTGTAATAGCTCACCTTTTTTTTTCTTTTTTTTTATCATTTTCACAAGGTTTGAGACTTAAATAGAGGTGTCACTCTCTCTGCAGAATATTTCAAGAGAGAAATATTGGGTTGAGTCGATTCTCTTCGACTCAACCCAATATTATCACTTGGGTTGAGTTACAGTAAAGACGTAACGTTTCTTTACTGTAACTTTGCATCTGCTGTCTGGTGAAGCGGGCGGACTTAGTGTTGTTCGGCTGGAGCACCCAGTGGAAAGCCACTTTTCGAGATTTGCATAAAGAGTTCATCATGGTCTGGACTCAGAGAATCAGGCCTGCGGCAACACAGATCCTCTGTTACCAGTGAATATGAGCCACGTTTTACATATTCAGCCCAAACCCACGTGAAACACTGTGAGAAGAGAGATGAATAAATCCCAAATAAATCCTCAGGAGTTTGGAAAATGTGTGTTTGAGGTGGTAGGACCAGAGAGACTTTGACTTGGCCGTCTTCAATAACTGGTCGGGATGTAGATGGTGTCTTGGGTTTGTTGTTGTTTTGGATCTTGTATCTTTTTAAATTAGGGTTTTTATTACCTTGTTTATTGAAACACTTTGTGTTTGTTTGAATCTTGAAAGGTGCTTGGGGAGTGCTGTCATTAGCCGTGTTTCCATTAGCCTTAAATTGAGCAAATTGGAATTGACAAGATATATCAACTTAATGGAAATGCGCTCTATCAAACTAGATGTATCTCACCAAACTTGAATGGAAACATTACTTTTTTCTTTTTTTTTTGTATAAATGGAGTCACATGATGAACAACTGGATGTTACTACCGGCGGAAATGACAAAGAAGGAAGTGATAGGAGGATGATGACTGGATGTTTCCTTATTGAGTCAGTCTTGCAGACATAAAGTACATGAAGACAATGAGGAATGATGGGTTAGTGATTTTTTTTGGGGGGTGGGGGATCTTTTAGTCAATTTAGCTACTTCAACTACACAGACAAACCAAAAGACGAGTCAATAGGTCTTCTTGCAAACAGGATCGGTCATGCAATATATTTGTTGAGGACTGAGCTGTTTGCATGCGATTCTATGTCGTGCAACTCTTCTTTCTTTCAGTGGTTGTCAAAGACATCAAGGTTGTGGACATGTGACGGCCATGAGGGAATCGGAGTAAGGGGGTTCACGGTTCTACGAAGGAGAGGCCCTTAGCTGGAAGCTCGAAGGCATGTCACCACCGGGAACGAAGGAGAACAAAGAATAACGTTTCTGCTATGGCAACAGATAGAAGGTAAACAGAAGGAAGAAATGTGCTGTAGATTTTACTGTATTTAATGAGGCGGTGAAGGAAAACGGACTCAGATAGAAAGCACGAGGTGAAGGATAGAGAGAGACGAGGACAAAAAAAAAAAGACAAAAAAAAAAAAAAAAGACAACAGCAGCCAGATGAAAGCCTGCTCCATTACCAGGTCCTCTGGAACAGGAAGGGGACGCAGGGCTGGAACAAATGGACAGTAATTGCACACAATCTGTCTTCAGAGCTCAATCACTTTGCCCTACAGGGGCCATTGGTGAAACCCTTCTCTCAAACTAATCTAATAACTTTCCTCCCCGCGGAGATGTTACCTTTCACCTTCAGCGTGTGGAGAGGAGAGAGCGTAAATCAGCTACTGGTCGTAATTAGCCACGCGCATAATACACTGAGAGTGTTTGCAAGTGATATTAAACAGGGAGAGTTCTCAATAAATAAAGAATAAAATGCTCAGTAACTGAAAAATTCCTCCATTTAACATTAAAGTTGGTTTGGCTGTAGATAACTATTAATAAATGCCAATTATTAAAGGAGCGGCTTCATGTAAAATGGAATTTTTTGAGCTCTGCGTCATGTTATAATGTTATTCCCTCTTCAAAAACAAAGCTGGAGTGTTGCCTTGGTACTTTCGTGCGTGTTTTGAGAAAACCTTTAGTCTCCATGGCAACCGTTCAGCTGTACTAAATACCCGAGTGGACCGAGCTCTGCAGTCGAGGAGCTGCAGTCTCTAAACTTCTGATCTTCTGCCCAGCAGCTCCTTCGGACTAGCCAGCAGTAATTAGCAAACACCTGACATTGACATAATTAGCGCGTACATGAGCTGATTGACAGCGCTAAGATTCCCCTCCTGGCTCTGATTGGTTGGTTATGGTCATCAGTGAGGGAAGGTATTTTATATCAGATTATTTCACGACATATGTAAAAAAACAATGTTTTTTTGTTTTTTTTCTTTATAAAAGTTGCATACTGTAGCTTCAGTGGAGCTGCAAAGATCTTTTACTGTTATTATTTGGGATTTTTGGGGCCAAACACTTTTCATGCAAAGTGTTTCTACAAATTCTGCTGACTTCGTCAGCGGTCGCCAAAGCAAGGGCATTTGTTGAGCTGGTGAGACAAATGACATCGATTCCATTCATTTATTTGAATGAAAAGCGAAATGATGTAGTGAGAAACGAATGGCAGTAAGGCAGAGACGGTCCAGCTTCAATTCAGCATAGATTTCACCAGCTCTAATAAAGCCATTAGGCATTAGGATGCACACCACTTAGCCGGGGCAACTCATCCACGAAAAGAAGAGACATGCTTTCACTAAATGAATGTCAATTAATTTTACCATTAGCTGAACCAACATTGAAGCTGCACATTATGATTGCAGACAGCAAGAAGTGAGTAAATCTTCTCCCTGGTGCAACACTGGGAAGCCTGGCATACGCTGCAACAGATTTTCATTGGTGTTCATCACATCTGTTTTTTTTTTTTTTAAAAAAAAGGAAAATGACACATAATAACACTCCACGGCTCGGTTCCGTAGCTCTAATCTCATTACTGGTTTAGAAATAGTAACTCGTTTCTGGAAAAAGCCGCGTTAGCGGCGGCACCGCTAGCCAGCAGCACAGGTGAGAAGAATCAACAGCTAGCGGGAGGCGAGGGTGAAAACAATGAGCTAATGAGCAGAGGAGCAGGAACAGGAGACATTATGACATGAAAAAGGAAAATTATCACCGTATATCACTCCTTTAATTTCCTCAGCGAAAAGTCTGAATGCCGCTAGCTCTGTTTTCCTTACAAGTGTTGCAGTCGCGGTGTTTCCACTGAAGAAGACACGCAAATAAAATCACGAATATAGTTTATAAATCACTACTTATTCATGGGGAATAAGTACGTAGTTCTATGCAATTATCTTGTCTTTCTTTTGGTCGTTTTGTTTGCGTTTCCCTTTAATTCATGTAAAGCACATTGAACTGCCTCGTTGCTGAAAATGTGGTGAATGAACAACATGACCCAACGTTAAGTGAATAAGTTTCTCCACGCGATAAGTCATTGGAAAAAAATGCGCCGCCATCATCCTCCTGCCGCTTCCTGTCCACTTCTTCGTCATTTCGGCCAGTAGTAACGTCTGGTTGTTGACCACGTGACTGTTGTGAAAAAAGTGTCTTCATGGCAGTTTTGCAAAACAAACTAATTTTGATACGGCCGAAAAACCTCCTCGTTCATCAAACGACGCGGTTTTTTTTTCTAAATTGACGTAATTCCATTAAGTGAATTTGTTTTCGTGATTGCAATTTGCGCAGCTTTAACGGTCAATGGACACAAGATACTGAGTCTCAGGGTAGAGAATGTTCAATTAAATTAGTTTAATCCCCAAAAGAATAGAACCAGTACTGCAGATTTATATATGTATTTATGTAAAATGTTAATGACCAGATAAGGCTTGAAATGAAGCTCAACTACGATCATCTGGTCCTTGAAGGCGCCTTTAATATGTCCTGCATGTATGTCACAGTGACAAGCATTCTCCGCTTTGTGTGATGGACTGAGATTTGTAACTTAATAGTAAAAAAAAAAAAAACGACCATTAATCACAAGTAAAACATTTACCGAAATGACAGAAGGCCACATTTGTCACCTTTCACAGCTGTCACCTGGTGCTGCATTACCAGAACGTGGGACGTCGCTGTCATTTTGATTTCAATTAAATGTAGTTTCCAGTGCGGCTTCATAATATTTGCTACCAGAGATAGCAGCGTTCCACCGGGGTGGGGGGGTTTCTGTATTATTAAATTTACCTGCCCTGGTGCATCACTGTCAGCTGCTTGCTCACTGACAGTTGATGTGTGTTTTATGGGTTGTATGTGAGCGTGCATGTGATCCACACTGTTTGTCCAAATCTGATTGTCTACTCTCGTCTCCTGTCAGTGATGTTGCACATGTGGGGCCGACTTTATGTTTGGGACGTGCGTTTAATTGACGTCGGCTTTTAATAACCAACTTTATTTCTAGAGTTACGAGAAATTGGTTTTGTGGAAGTCGTAGTTTTACGTACATGACAGATCACTGTTCCTTTGAAAAACGGGGAAAGATGATGGTTTTGTCAGGTTCTACGGAGCCCTGCAAGGGACATGGGGGGGAAATGTATTTTGCGTTCCCTCGCAATAATCTGCTGATCAGTTATGCGGCTTAATTGAATACTGTAAATTCAGCTTTAATGTAAGGTTATGTGAGGTTTTTCCATGACACAATCAAAACTGTCAGATGACTGATTACCACACGATAATGACTCAGAAACAGTTCAAATAGTTTGGAAGTATTTTTATTTCTTTCCTACTTACATAAAGTTTCTGTTTATATTATAGGTTTGTGGTACCTTTCTATACTAAAGAAAAAGATATAAAATGTCAGATATTTCACAAGGAGATATCAACGTATATGGAAAAATCTCACATTATCTTGAATTTAGGCAGAAAATACGGCGGCCGCCTTAAGAAGGGCTTGGAATATTCAATTACTGATCAGTAGCTTATTGCGAGGGAATGGAAAAGAAAAAAAATCGTTTCCAACACTTTGATTTCGTTCTTCATGCGTTTCCTCTGCCATCTACCCGGATTACGCAACATCTTAATAACTGCAGCAGCTCACGCAGCGCAAAACACAATGCTTGCAATCAGAAACCAAAAGCGTCAAAAGACGCAGCCGGACCGAACACAAAGCTCCCCGCTGGCATGACAAAGAGGGCCGTGTGACAACCAGGCCGTGTTTACAGCACGACCGGCCTTCACTGCTCTTAAAGGCCCGGCCAGATTCATCATTTATTCATCCCGTTCAAGCAAAGATCGCTGTCATAGACAAAGCATTACAGGGTCGCTTTATCTGACTATAAGCGTGCGCTCCACCAAGCACACGTCCTCGCTTCTGCTAATGTCTCTCGTAGCTTGATAGTTTGCCGTTGCATTGGCTTCAGGCTCATGGAAATTAGCTGTGAAACTCCAGGGTGTATTGACTGCACATCAAGTCTCTGCCAAGCATCAGTCAGCACTCTGGGACGCGAGTCCCAGGACTTTAAATCTTAATTTAGCGGAGGTGGAAAAGCTATTCAATGGGTTTACTGAACCAGCGTCGACTGTTTTATCTCTCACTTTCTAAAGTTGCGTTGGGGAAAACATCCGTAACTCTCTGACGTTTGCTTTCACCGTCAAGAAATTGACTGGTGATGGGGATTTGTTAAAACACAATGTCAGCCATCTATCATTGAAGTCTTCTATTTTTACCACGTTGAGGCACGTTTACTCCTTCAAGCTGCGAAATAAGAAGGCTGTTCAGAGAACAGGAAGGCTGCTGCGAGTAGGATTTTCTGTTCTGCTGTTTAGAGCTTTTCTCCTCGGTCTGTCATGGATCATCCACGTTTTGGAAGTGTTGGCAGCCTTTTGGAGAATCCCAAAAATATGGATAAACCTTCAATGGGCCTGAGGACTCCAACTCCTAGAGCCTGTTATTCATCATCCGGTAACTTTTAGTTGGATCCTTGATCCATCCACCCATTTCCTTATTCCCTTGTCCCGACATCCAATAATCTCCTCAGCATGTCTTAGAGTTTGGGAGTCTTGCAGTAGAATTGCTTCATCATCAGTATTTGCTGACCTTTCAACTGTGTGACAAGTCGCTGTGCTACCACTGACCAACGGAGCACTTTGACATATCTGGAAAACATTCACTAAGCGCAGCTACGAAGGAAGAAATTTGTAACGAAACTCCTATTATGCACTCAAATATTCCCATAACAACCACATTTAACGCTCTGATCACCACATACACGTCCACTGCAGCAATCGCTACACCGTCCCGTGTACACCCCGTTCTTGAAAGAGCTGATGTCTTTTTATTTCAAGGTTTTTTTGCATCAGTGTGAGGAATCTGAGTCCTACTAAAGGCGGGTTATGTGGATGAATCGGCGTCTGAATGTTGATCAGCGACGCTGATCTGCAATGAGGAATATTCATGCGTGTGTGTAAGCGATCGCAGGAGCGAAGCGGAGCTGCTGTCGCAAGTACAAATGAACAGAGAGGCCGCCATTGTTTTTTTTTTTTGCTGCAACTGGTAGGAACGCGCTCATTAGGATGCAGCGAGCTGCCAAGTACAGATGCCTGAGCATGCCGTGTGGAGATCGAGAACTCCTGGCAATTAACTCCCACTAAACACTGCTCAGATTATTGCCTCTCAGCGCACCAGGATCTTTCTCCTTTCTTTCTTTTCTTTTTTTTTTAAATACCTGCCTTATTGTAGCTTTTCATTAGATACAAACTAGGAGGACAGAATGGCTTCAGCTCCCAGCTAAGGCATTCACTGGGATTTGTCGTTCACTCCTAACAGGAACTTTAGTGCAACGTGACAAGAATGTCTATGCAGATGCAGTTTCGTTTTGTTCGAAATGTGCTCTGTTCACATTTTTCATCAGGGTGCTTTTTATTTTTAAATAATTGGTCATACGAATTACAGCGTAATTGTTAAGTGGAAGGAAAAGTATACCTTGTTTAATAAAAATGGAATTCATATTTACTAAGCCTCCTCTTACGCTCATAAAAAAAAAACATTATTGAATCCAATTTGAAAGTTAGGGAAAATGGTCCATTTGTATGTGATTTAACGTCAGTATAATTATAATTATAGTTTTTTCTATGAAGGCCTCAGATAAAATGAAAACAAGATTAGTTTTTAAAACAATATTAATCAACAGAAAAAAAAAAACAGAACTGCAAGATGTAACTCCCACCTAAACTGGCCTGTAGGTGGCGCACCTTTTGGGTTATTATTAAAGGGCCAGTATTATGTAAAATTGACTATTTTTCGCTCTATGTTGTGTTATAAAGTTATTCTATCATCATAAACATATCTGGAGTGTTTCCTTGATTCTTTCGTGCATGCTTGAGAAATCTCCGTGGCGACCACGGAGATTGGGTGGACCTAGTTCCTTGGAACTGCAGTTTCTGGCTCACAGAGCCGGCCCCGCCCTCTGAGCTCCTTCAGACTAGCCAGCAGCAATTAGCAAACACTTGGTGAGACTTTGCATCTGCTGAGCTCAATATAGGAGCTACTTCTCAGTGCACTAGTGTTAAGAGCGTTATTAAAGGGTTAAGTGGGGAACGAGACATAAAAGAGACAAAGGCCCGATTTCAAGGTGTGAATTATGAAGTGGGCTGCACAGTGGCACAGGAATTATGCATCCATATACAAGCAAAAGGGAACTGATAAGTAAAATAATGAACCCAATGATGAAGGTAACCGATGTGTAGGGGCAGCGAGAGTTTCAAATAAAGTCCCTTAAACGGCAATCTGTCCTAGAACAACCTCCTCCTTTGTGATGTCTGAGGCCTGCCTCCCTGTCATGGAGAACACGGCAGCGAGGGAAGATTAACAAACCTTTTCCATTACTGTAATGACCTTCCGCTACTTCAAAACAAAAATCCTGTGAAACAGGAAAGCGTCTCCATCAGGCCCATTAAGTCTCTCTCTCCCCGTGAGCCTGAGGACGGCGGGACTCCGAGGGAGGAGGGAGCGTTTGGCGGCGTCGCCAGGCATCATCGATCACAGCGCCGCCACTCGCACCGAGAATCCGATCCAGCCGGCTCACGAGTCCGGAGAGATCGGCAGGTTAAAGGCTTTCGCTCGTGATTAAAAGGAAACCTGTTTGTCTTACAAATGGGTGTCGATGCGAGTGTGTCTGTTTTGGGTTTACTAAGACTCGAAAGACGTAGCAGGAAGTCATATATGTGGATCCCAGCAGGCAAACTGCTTTGAAGCCAAACTGACCAAAGTAGATTTAACTTCATATTATACACAGTGCATGTCTGAAAACTGAGATGCAAGAAGAGAAAAGCTCAGAATGTGTCTAAACCGGCTGCTTAAGAAGATAGGTCTCATGCATTTGAGCTCAGAGCTCTTCCTGTCACATTTGCTGACCTTTCAAGTATATTAGACGCAGCTGCCTTTGTGCATTTTGTCAGCCTCTTTCATAGATAAAAATACGCTTACTGAGAACACAAACTGAAGGGTCTAATTTGGGTGCAGTTTAATTCAGACCAGCAAAGGTCTGTTGGACTTTTTGGTCTTATCTACCCAGAATGCCCTTTTACAGCAGTCTGTGGACTCTCTGGCGTTCACATGTGCTTTCAAACCAGACCGGAATTCACTTCACCCAAACCAAGACCAAGGTTTGTAGATGGACCACAGTTTGCTTTTTTTGGTCCACATCAGAGTTCGACTGCTCTCTCACACGTCCCCAAACAAGCTGGACTTTTTAGGTAAACCAACTAGAGTTTGACTACCAAGCTAACTGGCTAACTCTGGAGTGGATGCACCCTTTGAAGCTGAAACACCTTAGCGCAATGCTACATAGTTGGCTGGCATTTGCAAAGCAGCCAGTCCAGAAACATCATTTATTTTCCATTCCCCCGAGAGCAGAAGACTGTATTAGACTGTATTATACTGTACGTATTAATGTATATTAAGGTATGTTTTGATGTTTAAACCGTTAAGACAATGTTTGAGAAACACCTTGTAACAGGAGTTTCTCAAACATCTATCTGTTGATCTGTTCAACAGATTATCTGAAGGCAGGTTTCCAAGTAACAATCTTCTCTTACAGTCAACATAATTATCTGAGGCGCTGCAGGTCAGCTAACAGCGAGCAGTGCTGCTCTTTACTGCCTCACGCACTCAAATGAAAATCCTCCAGCCATCTGACGGCTAAACGTTACCCCCACTGACACGCTTTCATCTGCTTAAAACTTTTGATGTTCTGTTTGTCAGCCAAGGACGTTCTCACCAATGTCACCATTGAAGACAGATTAAAGGTTGTTGTTTTAGCAAAGGCCTGCGCGTAACCGGACATGCAACTCGGCTGAAGTGATGTCATTACCTTCACATGTAGGGTTCAGTAAGTACTGACAGCAAACAGGTATCTCCTGGAATCGGACAAATGATCCAAACAGTTACATTTATTCAATCTAAATCAACGTTGATTAGTTTTAAATTCGCCTAACATGTTTGTTAATTAGATTGGTGGCACAGTGTCATGAATGTTTCTTAAAGAAACACGGCTAGAGATTTTTTTTTCCCAGTATTTTATACAAAATGCTGCTTACGCAAAAACACAATTCTGTCTACATTGAGTCCGTACATCCATGTAAGTTAAAGTCTCATCAAAGTGGCATTAAAATATGAAAAACAGACATTTTTAATAGTGTCAGTTCTCTGGTTATCTATGTTAAATCATCCATTTCAGCAAAGCAAAATTTACGAATATTACATGAGAAAACATTTGATCTTTAGTACTGACTGTAACTTTATGGCAAGCTATAAAACTAAGTTGGAAAAAGCACCAAGCTGCAGTTCAGCACACAAACGCTGGAGATTCATTTTGTATCTGTATTTTTCTCCAAACACCTTTTTTTCCTCGCAAAACTCGCATAGCGGTGATTAAAACATTCTCTTGTTTCAGCAGTCAACATCCGCCACCTTCCACTCTGAAAGAGAAACAAGGTCTGTGAAGTAAAAATCCAAAATCTGCTTTTTTTTCATTCACAAGTTTTAAATCTTCAGTTCTATTTAAATCCGGAGTCTTAAGTTGACTCTTAAGCCACTGTTTAAATGTGACTCCCAAACTGTGGCGCGAACCGCAGCACCGGATAACGCCTTGTTCGTCAGACGGAGCAGACATCCGGAGCCGCACGGCGTGTAAAGATTTGTTTTTAGGAAGCAGCCTTCAGCCTGTGTGATTGCTCTCAGAGCCTCCGCCTGTGGGCTAAATACCGCGGTTAGCTTGTGTTTGGAGTCAAACGGCTGCTTTTGCCGAAGGTTTTGGAGGCTAAGAACATTTTGCTCGGCCTCCCGTGGAGCCTGATTTGCTGTTACTTAAACACCTACTCACTTCAAGATGCTCTCAGAGGCCTCCCCACCTTCCCTCTGCCGGGCTCCCCCCATACCATTTCTCTTTCACTCGCTCAACCATGGTGTTCTCTCTCTCTCTCTCTTTAATTCATTTCCTCTTCTCCTTTCTTGCTTTCCTCCTGATGTCTTTGCATCCCTTCCCTCTCCTCCCCTCCACTTTCACATACCAGTTCTTCCGCTCCTGCCTTTTCCTGCCTTTCTTTCTGCCTTGCTCGTATTCCCCAACTCTCCAGAACACTTACACTGCAATACACTCGTCATCTCATACACTCCAAGGGAAGGTGTTCAACTGGTACATTATGTCTCTCGGGTATTTCATAGACTAATGGAAAACACTCAAAATGCCTCGGCATTCCATCTTCCACTGGTAAAGCAGAAAGTCTCAGTCCACATATTGCCTTCGTAAGGGAAAGTTATTGCTAACAAGTTCCTCCGGCGTCTGGTTTCCAGAAGCACTGCCAGCTCTTTTCAAGTAGTTTTTTTTTCTTTTTTTTTTTTTCTTGCATTCAGGGTTGGTTTGAAGTGCGGTGCTTAGCATGTGTCTTGCATGCCGGCGACGAAAAGTCGTGGCGCTACTTTGGAGGACAGCAAGAAAAATCTGCCTGCACGTTAAAGAGATTTCAGACATGCTGAGTGATTGTAAAAAGGAAGAAATGATGTATATTATGTAGAAGTAGCATCTTTGCAGCATGCTTAAACGAAGAGAGAGTTGGAGGGAGCTGCGTCAAGCACGTGACATGGTACCGCAGGTCAAAGTTCAGCGTGTTAACGTTAATGTCAGGTGATTACTGCCAACATTTAAGTGCCATATGGTTCAATTCCAGAGCCAGAATCAGCTTCCTTTGCATTTGATATGGGTTCCATTTTGGTCTCGATATGCAGTCTGCACCATTTTACCACCGTCATGTAAATGTTGCCTTCAGTTATGAAAATGCGGCATATATCAAGAGCAACTTAAAAGAAACCCGGCTTTGCAGTTTGACGCCTTGACGTTGCCGTCCGTCTCATTTTGGTAAAACCGCCGTTTGATTCTTTCTCGCAAATTTCGACAAAGCAAACATTTAAGATATAACCCCAGGACGATACAATACCATCTTATCCCTGGCTATCTCAATACTCGTGGTATTAATGTAACGACCTGTGTTTTTGTACGCGCTGAGAAGTCAGTGAGTGTGTAAAAAAGTAATAAGACTCCACGATGAATAGTGTAACAGTCTTCATGAAAAGTGTGAGCTCACTAAATCTCTGCGGCGAAGACCGCCGAGTGTGAATTCGTTATGTTGTTCTTTCACTCCAGCTATACATGGTTTTCACATTACTGTACGTCTTAACATGTTGGAGACAGCTCGAGAGGAAGTCATGCGCACATAACCACGGCAACTGAGGACACGGTGCAAAGTCAGTGACTGACTGCAGCGTGGAGCTGCACTCAAGTTATGCTTTAACGCGTCGTTTCTTTATGAGGGACTCTTGAATTTGTGTAAGGAAGGTGCAGATTAAACAAAAATTTTCATAAAAACACAAAGCAAGAAATGCTATTCATACCATAAACTGAAATTTCAACTTCAGTCGAGCAGAAGAAAAAGAAGGTTTCCAGAATTTTCAAGTCGTATTTTCTTTCATGCCCTGCAGCAGGTTTTACCCTCGTCTGCAAGGTATTTGCCCGCCTGCCTGTCAGACTTCATCTCATCTTCATCCCCAATCTTTCTCTTCTTTTGTTGATTTATTTAATTAGTCTGCAGCAGATGGGTGAAAAGATGTAAAAGATTGACTGGAACAAATATATAAATAAATAAACAAAGTCAAACGTGAGCCACGTGGCGACGTTTCTGTTCCGGATTCTAACAAAGGGACATCCTGAAAACGCGACCGAGCCAGAGGAGCCGCCAGGATGCCTCCGTGCATCTCTTTGAAGATCGCTTGTGACTGGAGGACCGTTTCTACCGGGAAAGGCTGTTTATCTGGAAGATAAAAGCACTGCGGCGGTTGAGGCGAATGAAATATGCATGCTGAAGTGCCACAAAGATTACAAATCTTCACAGATGTTGTTGTGTTCTTGGTTCCCCACAATGTGCTGGGAACCATTACACAGTCATACACCACATTGAACACGGTTCGTACTGTAGTAACATGTTACACTTTGTCATGTGGCGCAAAGCGAAATATTGCTGCCGTTGTTCCAAAATAAATGTTTGGTTTCTTCTGTTTTTGCAAACTTTACATGCTTTAGTTTCATTCAGTTCAGTTCAAATACACCTTATTAAACAAACAATGAATCACTTCCTGCTAAAGAGGCCCCCTGGTGGTTGAAGAAAACCCCACAGAGACGCCACCAGGCTGCAGGACTGGACCGGAGAGGCAACAGTGAAGTCGTCCATCAGAAGGGACAAGAGCAGGCGGCCATGTGCCTGCAGAAGACATGGCGCCGCCCCGATAAACACTGAATGCAAATCTCCCTGCCTCCGTCTCGACAACGAGGTCCTCGAGCTCGCAATGCGCGCGCGCTCCCGCGCCGATTGTGCTTGCATAAGGTTTTAGTTTCACCAGGTGACTCCTCCGAAGTATTAATACATCTGAAGGCGCGGAGGCCAGGTGGTGAACCGGGCCGCTGCGCATTACTGCTAATGATGTCTCTCAGCAAAAAGCACACACACGCCAGGCGTACGCACATTAAGGCGCAGGCTCGAAGACAACCATGAGGGTCTGCGCTCCGAAAATAACAATTATGTGCATATTCACACATTATGCTGATTAATACTTGCACCAGCAGAGCGTGGCGCGTCGTGTTTTAGACGCGGGGGGGGGGGGGAAGCGGCGGCGGCGTGTAGTCAAACTGATTTGGGTGTTAATGAGGGAGGCACTGAAACTTTGAATCAAACCCAAGAGAACTAACCAAGTGCTTGCCCTGTCATTTTCGCATAAAAGTTATGTAAAAACCAGAAACTTTATTTTAATACAACCGATACAGATGTAACAACAACAACACACACACACACACACACACACAGTAACTGTGTCAGTAACTGTGGATCTAATACAAAAAAAGAAAGAAAGAAGAAGAAGCAGCATGCTGCTATTATTCATCAGCTTGTTCCAGAGAAACATATATTTAGATTTTTCAGGTTCAAGTCAGGTCTAGTGTGCCCAGCTGTAGATTACGGATTTAAATCATGCACTGTTTCATCCTTAGGGCTAATTTAATTACCCTCTGGCCAAATGACTCAAACTATTTTTCATACTTAATTCAGATGCTTTAAATTACCTTAAATTTTACCAAAGTGGAATATTTACCCCATTTAACAGATAAATATGCATCCTGACATCCCAATAGCAGAAATGAATTACCTTTGCATGATGTTGAGTTTCTGAGCGAATCAAGCTGGAAGTGCTTTTATTTGGAAAAACCTTGAGCGTCTTTCTGACATTCTGCCGTGTTTGAGTTCGTTTTGAATCTGTTTGCATTTTGATTGTTTTCTTTGTTCGTTCGGTTCGGCTCTGCTCTCGTCTGATGAGTTCACCCCATCTTCTTTGCTTGGTTATTTTTATTCTTCGTTCATTGGAGTTTTTATGCCGAGCCGTCTCCCGTCGGCCTCTATTTACGGTTTCCCTCGGGTTTATTATCTTCCTCTCCTCGGGTTTTGCTCCCTGATCCTCTTCTTTCACACCTGAAGGCGGATCCAATCAGCCACCTGTTCCTCATCCAGTAATCAAGCTCCCAGTGTTTAAGCCCCTCATGTTCTGTCATTCACCTCAGGAGTTTTATGTTGTCCTTTGTGAGACTCTGCCTACACACACGCCTTTTGAAGTTTTTATTGCTGTTTGATTTAATTTATTTATTTAAATAAATCTCACATTGCTTGAAGATCCCTACAGCAGGATCCTTTGCAAACATTAGTTGTGACACTATTAAGAGTGGAGTGCACATTGTTTAGACATGCCGAGTGAATCGATAAAGCCAGTAATTAAAAAGAGTTCGATAGTTTTAATTTATCGTGCGATTGAGTTACTGTTTATCTCGACAGGCCTACGTCAAGCAAATTGATGAACGTGTTCCCCTCCTCGCCTGTGGCGGCGCTGCACCGAGAACCACTGGAGAAAATGACACAAAGACCTCTGAAGAAGTAACTGAGCACAACTTGCTCCTTTTCAAAATGTGTCAGATTTAATTTTCTTTTGTCTCTGAATTATATTTACTTAGACATTTGAATTCATCCTCTGCTTAGAATTCTCAACCAAAACTGACATTCGGGTATCAAAATGTTTTCACCTGAAACACCCAACCGAATTGGCACTTTAGTCATGGGAAGCTGTGCTGAAAGTTTTTGGAATTGGCAAAAGTTTGTAGAAGCGTGCCCTCCACTTCCTGTTACAAAAAGCAAGTTTGTTTGTTTTTTTCTTTTTACGACTAAGTTCCCAATTAAGTCACTTTCATTCTCTGTGCCTCTGAACTCGATACGTGATCCCAGCTTTAAAAAGCTACGCTGTTTTTATCCGAGCTCTGCTTCGCCTGACAAAAACACAACACTCTTAATTCATGGAATCTTGTTATATCACTATGGCTGCACTTATGTGTTCAATGATCAAAAAAAAAAAAAAAGAAGTGTTTCTCTCAGTGTTGTATAAAGTACTGAAATCTCGGAGTCAAGTAAAAGTATAGGTACCGCTCCAAAATATGACTTTGGTAAAAGTAAAAGTCACTGATTGAAATGTTACTTGAGTTAAAGTATTAAAGTATCTGAAACGTCTTGTACTTAAGTATGGAAAGTACTGTAAAAATGAATGTACTCAAGTAATGTAATGAAAAGTAAAAGTAAAAAGTAAAACAAGGCAAACGCAGTTTGAATGACATTTTTTATATTTTGGTAAACTTGTCAAATACACTTAAAATAATGAACACAACCAAGTGCTGGCAAAATGAAACCTGCTAATAGATAAACCTGCAGCATCATTTAGTTAAGAAAATTAGGTGCTTTACCTAAACCACAAGGTTAACTTAACCTGCTTTACAACTGAACCAGCTTCTTAGTAAACCCTCCAGGACAGAAAATAAAGTTTTTGTAAGCCTTAAGTTTTCCCTTTCAGTAAGGTCAGTGATGAAAATGAGAAAAATAGTACAGAAAATGCACCAACATGAAGAAAAAAAAAAGCGGTTACGATTACTCTACTTCACAAACTATAGGTGCACACAACTGGTCATTATGCAAAAGAAAAAAAATTGAGAGGGAAATGCAGTTTATTTGGCGTCTGAAGAGGGAGAGCTTTTTTGTTAACTTGGTGTTTAATGGGAGAAAGGTAACAGACCTCCGTGATGCTGACATCCACCTACTCAAAAAATCCAGCAAATAGTCTGATTGGTTAGAGCTCCATTTGTGCAGCTTTGGTTTCCGAGATATTAAAAATTATTTTTTAGGCCATCCAAAATACATACTTTTTAAGATCACAATTACTGAAAATATTGAGTATGACTGCTTCATACTCAATATTTTGTGTCAGTTGGTCAAGACAAGAAATCTATTTCCATTAGTTTCTCAGGAGAGTTTGGATGTAAAATTTGTTGACTCTCCCTGAGTGAAACTCCGACACCTTGAGGAAGGGGAGACCGAGAGAACGGCTGGCCGAAATTAACGTTCATGAATCGGATCAACTTCGAGCTAGACGCCGCTCACACCGGATATCGGAATAGCCAAAATCCAAATTGAAAACAACTTTCCTGCGTTTGTTTTAACGGCACAAACGGAGCATTAACGAACCAGCCCACTTTGGTTTGTTTTGGAGCAAAATGCGGGGATGGTGAACTCTAGATGGGCTAAAAAATAATTTTTAATATCTCGGAAACCAAACCTGCACAAACGAACATTTTAACGGCACAAACCTACACAAACGGAGCACTAACCAATCAGATTGTTTGCTGGACTTTCTGACGTAGTGCGGAGGTGCGAAACCTGTGCATCCTATTGGTGGTGATGAACAAGCCCAGGTAAGTCGGCCTTCCGACTTTGTTGCAGTCAATCAGTAGGTGGGTCAAAACATTTGCGTTTCTCTCTTGCTTCTTTGTAACGAGTAACTAAACCACACATTGAAAATGTATCGGAGTAAAAGTATGCAATTAAGTTCGGAAATGTAGTGAAGTAAAAGTGAAAGTTATCAAAAATTTTCTTACTCGAGGAAAGTATGAAGTACTCCAAAATATACTTAAGTAAAGTAGTGAAGTATTTTTACTTTGTTACTATACAACACTGGTTTCTCTGGTACTTTGTTACAGCTACTCTTCTTTCTGCAGCCGTCCTCTCGGCCTGCATACGAAGACGTGGACGCGTGTCGCTGCGTCTCTAAGGTGCCTGGAGGGTTTAGCTGTGCATTTAGTTCTGAGTGCTTTATAGTTAGATTTAAGTGGCACTAAAAAGTCCTGCTGTTTACTTCATTGCCTCGTGTAAAAAAAAATAAAATGCCTCTATATGTCGCCCTGACACATTTAATCCAAATACTCTTAAAGTTGAGATCTATAAACTTTTAAAGACGTGTTTTCAAAACTTGAGGGAGGGAGGAACAAAAAAAAGAAATAAAAAAATCTTACGTGAACTAAATAAAGGATGAAAAGGTTTTCCCACAGCCAAAGGTGAAGTGTTGTCTGCCTCGCTGAGATAAGGCAGGAATGAATCACTTGTCTTCAGGATGTTGGACTATCTGCTCAATCTAACGTCTGCTGGCTTTTGGGACGGCAGCGAGAATCTCTACAATTCTTCTAGTTCAGACTAAGACTTTATAAAGGCACTTTTTTTTTTTAACCTTAAACTGTTGACACCCAGCATGTTTAACACCAATTTAAAAGTTGTGTTCCTGGGTAAACAGACGCGGCGCTGTCTGCTGAAGAGTGTGGATCTTAATGCCAACCTTGCAGCTTTAATTATTTTTTTCCTGTTTCATTCCACTTTTCCTTTCTTTTCTCTTTCCCTCTTCGTTTCTGTTTTTGATCATTCGATATGTTGCGCATTAGTTGGTCCGACTGTTTATCCTTCCTTTCGTCTGTCTATTGTCCCATCTTTCTCTCCGTTCTTCTATTTGTTTGTCCTTCATTTCTTTATCCCCTCTTTCATCATTACTTTATTGTGTCCTTCCTTCATAATTGATTTTTTTTTTATGATGAGGAACACGGCGTCTGACTCAAATAAAATGACAGTGGTTTTCTCTGGTACTTTGGGTTCTTGCTGACTTATGAAACGCTCTGTTTGTTTTATTTTTGTTTTTTCCTCCCTAAGCTGTTGAATTTCATTGGGGGGGAAAAAAAAAATCAGAAATCAGAATAAAACACATAATTGCTTCTTAGTTCTAAAAAAGAAATTAGAAAAATGCCTAACCTGACAAGCTAAAGCCATTACAATTAAATTTTAAAGCTCTGTGTTTTACTGAGACTTTTGCCAGCGACAGGCAGTAATTACAGCTTTATGTGGTAAGTTTGAGATACAATGAAATAGAAAGACGTACTTTTTGCTGTCACCGCTAAACGAAAGAGCGGAAAGAAAAGTAAATTACTCAACAGCAGCAGTTTTGATCAGCAAAAAACAGTTTTCTGAAAGGTTCCTTGTGCAGCAAAGACCAAACGTGTTGACAAAGGTGCCGTTCAGCAACCAACGGAGACGTGTTGGTCCAATCAAAACCCCCCAAATAACAGCGATCAATATCCAGCCGTACGACATGATCCCTCTTTAATTAAAACCCGAGTGTCAACCCTCACCATGAGAGAGTCGACCAGCTAATGATCGAGCAACACGGGCGGAAAATTAGCAGTCGGAAGACGTCTTTCGGCGCATGGTGAGACAACAGCAGTGATCAACAAATAATTAGGTTCTAAAGGCGTCTGGAACGACACAAAGGGTGCAATCACAGAGGAAGAGAATCGGGGTATGATGATGGATCACAGCTGGAAGGGGAAACATTTTCTGCAGATTTTTTTTTTGTTGTTGTTGTTTATCAGATCCCTGTCCAGCATGAGGAGGCAGAGCATGCATGAAGATGTTGATGTTTTATTGGAGACATATGGGAGCGTGGCAGTGCGAGCTGGAGATTATCACGTCTCAGAACTGATGGGCAGCTTTGCCTTTTTCTGCTCTGATGTCACTGTAATTAGATGAATCAGGATTTTGTAAAAGAGTTAGCCCTGGTTTTCTAACATAAACTCATTCAAGTGACAATAATTGATGCACTTCTTTTTTTTAAAGGGTGTGGTATTATGTATTTTCCAGACACAATGCCATTTTACAGTACAATCAAGTAACTGTCACCTGGAGTTGCTATAAAAAAAAAAGACAAAAATGTGATTTTGCAATTGATCGCTTGGAAATTGGGCCTCTGTCCCTTTAAGGAGCTCTTGCTCTTCCTTCAGAAAGTCATTACAACAATCCTCTTAGGAGTGTTTTTCTCCTCCAATGTTGCTTTAAGTAGATGAATCATAATTTTGTAAAGAAGTTAACCATTGTTTTGTAACTAATATTCATTCAATGCACAATAATTGGTGCACTGTTTTATTTTGTTTTTTTTTAGTTTTTTTTTTTTTAGATAGAGCGTATTATGTATTCTCCAGGCGCACAGTGCCATTTAATAGCACAATTAATGAGTTATGTTATCTTTAGCTGCTAAGAAAATGCTGTATATATGAAATATGACTCAAAACCAATTTTACTTAACAGTTGAACACCTTGAAAATGGGCCTCTGTCTCTTTAAGAAGCTCCTCTTTCTGACATTCTGCATTCAGGAGCCATGCTCCTACATTAATCCGTTTCTTAATAGTGTTTTTCCTGCTCTGTCTCATTGGTTGAGATCAACTTAGCAAAGGTTAACTTAACTTTAAATTTAATTAAGTGAACTAAGGAAACTTTGTTTTTTCTTTCATTTATTTTCATTGAAGTGACACTAATTAATGCACTTTTTTCAAGTGGTAGCATTATGATTTCCAGTGACATATAGCATAAGCAAGTAATTATGTTACCTATAGTGGCTTTGAAAACTATATACACAACTACAAGTTGTGTACATGAAACACAACTTAAAAAAAATTCGACTTTGCAATTGAACACTTTGAGAATGGGCCTCTGTCTCTTTAAGAAGCTCCTACTCTTTCTGACTCTCTGTTTTCAGGAAGTCGCCTTTGCAACACGGCCCCTTTTAAAGATAGTTGGATGATATGAGTTACATCATCATTTAAATTCCTTCTGGGATAAATAAAGTACTTTTTAAATTTGGTTCCTAACCTCAATAAATACTACTGTATAGAATTTTGCTTTAGTGTCAAATTGAATTTTAGTCACAACAGCAACAACAAAAAGTGCATTGAGGGGTGTTAATACTTTTGCAATGCAAGCTACTTTACATTATACGGCAGAGAAGCACAAGGGTTTTCAACACAGGAACACACAGGAACACACGCGCCCACACGTTTAAGCCCACATAATCTCCTCTGCACTTTAAAATGAATAGATTTTTAATCCCGGGGCCAGGCCAGGAGATTGAAGCACCGCCATTAAAAAGCCAGGTCAATATGTACCGAAGGAAGCCATCTTCCCTCTCTCAGGAAACACGCCGCCGCCGCGTCTCTCTGCCTCTTGCCCGGCTTCATCAGCCCTCCCCGCCTCGGGCGTCCCGCTCTCACCGCTCCGCATGGACACCTCGGCAGCCGGACGCCATTAGGGAAGAGCCCGCTGCAGCAACACTCATAAATATTGACTTGGTTTCAGCGTATCCCCCCCTCAGGAAGCGCTCCAAACAGCAGGCACTGCATTAGCGCGTGCACGGCAAACATGAGCCTCGGTCAATACGGGGAGGAAGCTGCTTCACTTGACACAACACCCCGGTTTGCTCGTGCAGGGAGACCGCCACAGGATTAGAGGTGTTGTCATGGAGAGTATCTAATTAGCAGCTGTGTTAAACGTCTTTTTGGTGGGAGAAGTGGAAACCAACAAAAGAGCTATGAATTTCTTTATATCCTACATTTTGGCTGTCCACATACGAATTGATGTGGTGTCTGGAGAAACCGAGCTGCTTCCTTCCAGGCCTGCAGTGCAACGCTATCAAAGTAGAAATGACTGTTCACCAAAGCAGCACCTGAATGAATCAGTTCAGTGGATTGTATCCTCCTCCTCCTACTATAGGTGTGGTTAATTAAAGAGGGACTGCATTTGTTCCCCTGAATGTGAGCAGAGATTATGCACGGCTCTCTCTCCCTCTCTTTTTTTTTTTTTTAAAAATCAGTGGGGAAGTCTCCTGGTTTGGACCTGTTAATCAATCTTATTGGGAAGTTCACTAATTACGTTCTCCCGTTTCACAAGATCGGGAGCGGCGAATTAGTCGAGGCAAAGCTCATTTTGCTACGGCAAGGAGAGGCAGTCAGGTGGAAGAATCGAGTCATTCTTTAAGGAGTGAAAATGAGGTTTGAGACCTGCCCTGTGCTGTGCTGGATGGATGGATGGATGGATGGATGGATGGATGGATGGATGGATGGATGGATGGATGGATGGATGGATGGATGGATGGATGGTGGCTCATCGTGAACCGTTGGGTTACGAACAGATTCATGCCGTGGTCCAGTGGTAGAGAATCTCAGAAAAACACCAGACATCCCTTGTGTATGTCTAAGATATGTGGGCATATGAATATTTATTTAAAGTACCTGTAAATAATAATACTGGTACTTGAGCAGCTACTCTGCTTTGCATTTTCCGTTTTGAGTTTCACCACTGCCACCTCTACTTTCAATGTATGTAATCATTTGCTTCTGTAAAATCAACCACTTGTAGGATATTAATAACATGCTAATAGATTGTCTTAACCTATAAACTCCTAACATTTTGGAGGTTGGTCTTTTTAAGAAATTTCACCTTCACCGTCTGAGGCCAACTGATTTGCGTTTGCACCACATAAAAACGGCAAGAGTTACTGGCTAAGGTCAATATTTGAACTGTTAGCAAAAGCTCACGTTAAGTCTTTTGTATAAAGTACAGGCCTGCTTAGCGTAAACCTTCAGTCGTAGCGGGTTAGCTGCTACGTTTGGCTCCAACACAGGGAGGGTGAACACAATCTGTGATGGGATCAAATTACTATTTATTTATTAGTAAATAATAAACTGTGCACAGCACAGTTTCACCGTCATCTTTTATGGTTATGTGAGACCCTGAGCAAAACATTGAAAACATAACTCTCAATTTATAATAATAACCAAAAGGCCTACAGAGAATGGAACAATCAATACTGCATTACACAGACATAAATTATGTCCAGTGAAATAAACAAACAGATGCTATAACTTGTGCTTGTTCTTTTTAGCTTTCTTGTATGAACATAACTAGAGTTGTTAATGTTCTGTTAATTCTTTTGTATTTTTCCAGTGAGACAACAATTATTACTGCTAAAAACACAAGATATCCATTTGTTAACCTGTTATTTTTATAAAATTTGTTCACCGTAAAATCATTGCCCTCCATCCTTTAGTTGTTAATTAGGATAACATGAACTCAAAATTCAAATGCGGTTTCGGTCAAAGTATGTTCATATGTTACAAGCCATGCATTATTTCCCTTCCACTTCATAATTATGCACAACTGTATGCAGCCACACCCCTATAAACTTTATAAATACAATAAATCTATTGGGGATCTTCTCTGGGAGGCCAGTGGGGTGAGAAGCAATTTTCCATGTGGGGCCATGGCCCCTCCTGCCCACCCAGTGGGATCACACCTGACATTCTGTCGTTTTTAAAAAAAAAAAGAAATTCCAACAACAAAATGCAACATAGGTTTGTGGTTGTAACTTCATCAACTGCAAGAAAGTGCTTTTCCAAGGCATTGTATGTCCACTATATAAGTAACAGAGCTAAAACTGGCAAGTATGTAAATGATTTAAGTCAAATAAAGCAGTCAGACCTGCTACTTCTGAATAAACCATCCGCAAAGGTTGTGTGCAGATAAAAGATCACAAAAATAGTTTTTAATACTTCATACACTGTGATTGACAACTTAGTTTAAAAATACCTTATTAGCGTCGGATGAGCCTCTCTGTTTGGAATTAACCGAGCTAAATCTTTAATGATGTTTGTGTTGGTGTTGAAGCGCGCGCCGTGTGCTTGGTGTCTGAAGAAGAGTGACAGCATAAATTTACAATGGGGCCTCATTAGCTGCCATTTTGAGGAAAATGAGCTAAAATAGCAAGTGTTATGATTAATTCATTATGTTGTTTTAGCTGTCATTAAGGAAGCGTCTTACTCAGAACTGTGTTTTTTTTCTCTCTTAGGACCAACTTCTTTGGATTTTGCACATTCTTTATTGCAATAAGAAGTCCGTATTTTAGTTTATAGTGATCTAGAAATAAGTACAAAGAAAATAACGTAGAATGTGAATCCCAAAAGCACGGAAGTGGACTATAGCCACTTAAATAAAACCAAAACAAACGCGCGGCTGTTCACCAAAGACGGAAAAAGAAACCTCACAACCGCTAAAATCTGACGCCGCTCCGTTTTTGTTCACATTTTGTGAAGAAGGAAGTTGCGCTCATGTCTTCTTTTGAGGTTTCTGTGTTGGTTTCTCTTTTGGCTCTTGTTGCGGCGCCACCATTGGCAAGGAGGCGAACGGGTTTTTCAATCAGTTTGGGCCATTTCGAAAGTGAAGCAAACACACTAACTGAAAATGTGGCAAATTTTGTAATTTCGGCCCCTGGTCGAAATGACCGGGGGCCTGACGGACTGTCAGGTGTGAGTGCCTCCTAAAATAAGGTTAATTATTGTTTTGTATGATTCCATACCAGCTTCTTTCTAAAAGTACAATAAATCGCAGCTATTAAGTTTGAGGCAGAAACAGTATTTTTTAAAAGAACAGCAACAACACACACACAAAGGTGTTTAGATTCAGACGTTTTTAGATTAAATGCATCATATATTGCATTGTACCATGTACTTTTCAGTGACGTTGTGGTTGTTATAATTAAATATGCTTATGCGGTTTGTCACTATGGTTTTTTCTCTTTCTGCAGGTGTAGAAGCAGACTTCTTGGGTGTCTTGTATGTTCTCTCTCTCTCCTCTGATCTCTCTTTAAACATTTCCTCCTGCCTCTCTCCCCTTTTCCTTTCCTCATCCTCCCCTTCCATGTGGCAAAAATGCATCTTACACATTTCATATTTTCATTTGTAAAGCGCTTTGAGAGCCCAACAAGAGACATCAGGGACAAAAAGACATCAAATGGAGTCACAAATTGGATCACTGGAGTTTTATGTTGTCAATGCTTGCTAAGCAAATTGCAGAATGTTTTCCTCTCGCTGCTTCTCCTCTTGACCAGTTTCAAATTATGCATAACTGTGTGTGAAAACAGTATATTATGTTGTTTGTGCGGAGCAGCAGCCGGGAGATTAAATTCCATTCTGTGTTATTTTATTTATTTAGGCCCCGGGAACATCACTGATCAAATATACCCTGAAATCTAAAGGATTTTTTTTATTTTCTGCTGAGGCATGAGGAAAAGTCCTCCGCTTTCCTTTTGTAACTGGTGAACCATGCTGAGTTGTTATCATTCTTTGAACAGTATTATTAAAAGAGAAGACATGCACTTCTCACTCTTGGAAAAAAAATATATGCGAGGGTTGGATCACGTTTTGTTTTTGTCTGTGAGTAAGCCCGGATGGATAAACTTGGAATTGAGGGGGGGAAAAAATAACACAAAAGGGATTTCATTGTCTTCAAGAAAATGAAATCCACTACATGTATTTAGATTTAGTGTTAGCGCACCAACTACTATAATAATTAAAAAATATCAAATGGCATCAATGGGAGCATTTTCGTGGGGAGCTCCATGGAGGGATGCGAGAGTGAGCAGAGATCAGTTTTTGTTTGAGTGACTCTAGTGGATGATATAATTAGGCCTGTTAGGCCTCTGCTAAGAATGATCAATTTTAAAAGTTACTTGAATAGAGTCAAAATTATGAGAACGTTGTAATATTGTGAAAATGAAGTCACACAGGAATGAAGTTAACAAGAATAAAGTTGAAATGTTATAATTTTTTCCATATTATGACTTTATTCTTATTTCAACATTCTCAGATGTGTTTATTCTTGAAATGTGACTTTATTCTTTTAATTCTTTGACTTGATCTTTAATTTTATGGCCCTAATACAATGAAGTATTAGGGCCATAAATAAATAAAAATAAACCACAAACATAAACCACAAACAAAAAAAAAACAAAAAAAAGAAAAACAAGACAAAAAAACTGGTAGAATGGATCATTTCTGGTTCTTCAGCTGGTTGGAGAGCCAGTCCAGGCCCTCGTAGAGACGGAATCTGTCACATAGAACACTATTTAATTGCTGTAACATAAAAACCTTCTGAGTTTTATTTAGGTTTTCTGTTTATAGAACCCCCCTTTGAAGTAGCTGAGTGACTCGCCCACTCAGCTACTTCAGACTAGCCAGTAGCAATTAGCAAACACTTGGTGAGAGCAACACTTCTGCTGAGCTACTTCTCTCAAAGGGTTAATAGAGGAGCCATGTTGTGATGACTTCCCGAAGGCAGAGTTTTAGCAAGAGCAGGAGTTTTTAAAGAGACGGATTTGAAGGCGTTAAATTCTGAAGTCAATTTTGTGTTATGAAATGGCAATATGTGGTTAGAAAATATAATACTGCTTGATAATTTTTTTTTTTTCTTTTCTTTGCTTCTTGGTTAAAAAAAAAGCCATATTGTGTCGATCGTGATTGATTTGTAAAAGCAATAAAAACGGTAAAAGGTTCTAGGGGTGGAACGGTGATTATGGTTGGTCAGAGATGGTCTAATAGTCTCCTACTTTAGTGAAAGTTACTAACAACTGGAGCCATGTTCGCCCCGTGGAATTAACATCAAAAATGATCATAGGACCGATGAGCTCTCACTGTGTGAGATCTATGAAAAAAAAAAAAAAAAAAAGGTTTTCTAACTCAATGGATACCCCTTTCATCCATCAAACTGTACTGCATGCAGTTTGATGACAAAAACAATTTAGTGCTACATACATTCAGTCCGGTATATAGCAGACTGAGGGTATGAGTTTGGACAGTAATGTGTCTCAAGCTGACTTCGTGCTGTTCTACTGGTACATCTAATTGGGAGACTAATGAGTCTGAACTTCTGTGGTTAACGTATCGTGCGACTCTTAGTCTTCCAAGGGATTTTAAACAAAAATGAAAGAAAAACGCAGTCTGCGAACCACCGGATTGAGTGAATATGGCACTAAATTGTTTTTGTCATCAGACTGTATACAGTACGTGGATCCATTGAGTTAGAATTTTTTATTTGCTTAGTGCTTCTCTCCATGGACCAGCTGGACAGTTAGATGGGCTCAGAGGACTGTAAAGCTCAGCTGTCCTAATAAAATTAATGTCCCTTATATTCTGAGTTTTATGGTTGCTTTCTTCTACTGGGGGAAAAAAACAAAACAAAACTGTTTTCAGCTTGATTTATCAGCAAAGACTCGCAGAGAGAGAAACCAATAACTTTCAATTCCTTTATTCTTTTAAACAAAACAACTTCTATATCAATAATGCATGCCGGCTTTAACGTTGCGCACCGCGAATTTGGGACTCCGAGTCATTTGTGTTCGCCGTAACCATGGAATGTGAAATGTAATATAAATACTTAGTGAGAGGCTGCCAAGACTCCAGCAAACAAAACAAAAGAACGTCAGACAATAAAGTCCATTCATCTTGGAAAGTATTGCTGAATCGGTAAAGAGGTTTGCAAACGCTAATTAAATGCCTTAGATGATGTTTCTTGTGTCAGCAAACAACCAAGAAGAAATAAATCAATGAGAAACAAGAGGGGGGGAAAAAAAACTATTTACAGAAGTTTTGGGAATGAGGCATCAGCTAAATAAAATCTCTACAAATATACATCGCATGGCTTAAGGGAGACTTGGGGCGTCAAAGTAGGTTAGGTGCAGTTGAGCAAAGGTAGATCTCGGGATTCCACCACCACCTATCGGGGTAACACCTCTAGCCAGGACCAGTCTTTACTTACAGTGAAAATCTTAATCATTTACGAAACAGCAATGGAGAGAGCGCCACACTGTTCTGTGCGATTCTTTACTTGGTAAAGAATCGCACAAATGTACTGGAGAGAATTATGTGTCCTCAATGTGGAGGGCTTGATGAATGGGGTTGAAAAAGAGTTAGGGAGCCGAATTCATAAATTTCATTTGTTAAAAGTAAAATACAGCTGGTCCATTCTGGCATGCCTTTAGGAGCTAATGGACAAAATGGCAACCAAGAACCATTTTGGTTACCCAGTGATTGGGTAAAATTCAAAACCCCAACAGAGTCCACACCTCCGGGAAGCAATCATTTCTGGACAGCCGAAAGTCCAGACCGTCTGAACGAAGCAAAGCTTAGAGCAAGCAGCTGATTACCAGGCTGGTCCGAATGCATTTTTAGCAAGCCCAGGTTTTCATAACTAAGCCAACTGGGTCATTAAGTCTGACTTGAACTCCAGAGAACAGGTGATGAACTTCTTTAAGGCCCAAAGCATCTCCATCCATTAGAGTCACACCAAGGAACACAATCATGCTTCTCCTCGGAAAGAAACAAACCAGCAGTAGAAATTCGGTTCCCCATCATAAAAATGCACTCATCAAAAAAATTGAAAGGACGAAACATCTCTTTCGACGAAGACATCACCAACAATAACATGGACACTGATGACAGCGAGGAACAAGTGAAGAAAGCAGAAATTTGCATCAGAGTAGGATAAAGTAGCAGCATTTACAGGACAGGATTACGAACGTGGACACTGATGGCGATCCTCAGGTCCTTTCATTTGTTCACTTCAACAATAGGAGTTGAAATGGCAGCTCTATGAACATTCACAAATTCTCAAATCTGTTTAAAAAAAAAAAAAAAACGTTTAGCGCCGTTGCTTCATCAGAAACCTGCTGACGGAAGGAGCAGAGTTTGCATTGAAAGGTCACAACTTTATCGACATTAACTGCGAGAACAAAAAAAAGGGGGGGGGCGTGGCACCATCGATTAAACGAAGTGTAAACTACAAGATTTGACAAGACGGATATCTGATGATGTGATGGAATGTATAACAGAAAAATAAATCTTGAGCTGTGTACATAGAAGCTCAGGGTAAAACATAAAAAAAAAAAAAATGTAATTAGCATAATTAACCAAAAGGTTGTGTTTATCCGTGATTAAAAAACTGACTTAATTAACCCTAAAAAGCACATAATTACTGAGAATGTAACCAACACAAAGTACAGCACAAGTTTAGACCCACTTATTACCGGGCCAAGCACAACAACAACCCTGTGTGATGTAAATTAACAAAATATTCACAAATGATATGAAAGGTCGTTTATGTGAAAGTATTTTGGATTCGTGTTTCATTTTCTGTAAAAAAAACAAACAAACGAGGCACAAAAATATACAAAAGAAAATAAACATTTTTAATTTTTTTAAATGTTTTTTTTACTGAAACAACAGGCAGAAAATCGAGAAACTTACACTGAGACTGCATATTACACTTTCCTCTAAATATCTAATATATGACAAAATAATCCAAATTAAGAGTTCATGAGGTAAAAATACTTGTATGAAAGAATAACATTTCCTATTAAAAGTGAATTCATACAGTTTGGTATAAAAATTGGGAGTTGTTGAACTTAGTGAAAAAGTTATGTCATCAATAGGCAGTAATATGTACAAATGGCATTTGTGGTGTTCCACAGGGATCAGTGTTTGGCTCAAAACTATGTATGTGCAACCTATGTAAAGCATTGTAGCATGCTAAAATGAATCTTGCATGCAGATGACATGAATAAATGAGCAGCAACATTTAATCTATGATATTTTAAAACTGAAGAACACCTGTGAATACAACACAGATATACAGATCAATGTTGATAGTACAAAAAGAACACACAATGTAATACTGGATCCCAAAATCAGCTGGAAACCTAAAACAAGACACATAAAAATGAAAATATTAAAAACTATTGCAGGTTTGGGTTAAAAAAAAAAAAAAAGGCTGGACCATAGGTAAGTTAACATTTTGTATATACGGGGAAACTCCTCTTCAGAAACCCACCTACAAATCTTCACTTGTGTAACACTGAAAATGAAAAATTCAGAATTGCAGTGTATTTGTTTTATTGGGAATTTAAATAATGAAGTAAGGTGACATAATGAGAAGGGTATAAAAAAGTTTGATTTCTTCTTTATTTCCAAGAGTCTGATTTGTATTTCTGATTAGTTTTGTATTTTTGAAACAAATCAGTAAAAATGAATTTAAATTCAGGTTTTGTTGTCTGTGCTGAACTAAAGCACATCAATTTAAATAATATCAAAATCTTTTTATGCGCTCTGGCGTCCCCATTACGCCCCATTATGCATTCATGACTCATTCATTATTGAACAGTTCTTTTCTTTCACTGCAATGGCAGGCACAGAAACACGACGTGATAAAACCTTAATTAAGCCACAATTTCTGACTTTGCACCATAACCAAATTCTAAAGATCGCCTCAGCATGCGTCGCACAGTTGAATGCAGGAGCGGCCATAACCCTTCGACGTTTTCAGCTTGTCACAGAACAACTGCAACACTTTAGAGTAATCTTATGTGGACATGATGGGTAGATTAAGTTTAATAACAAACAAAACCACATAAACACTAATATTACTATGAATAACTAGACATTTAAAGATCAGAGAGGTGAGAGAGAATTGAGTATCGGTGGCTAAAATCGGCCCAGTTTGATCTATTTGACCGATTCCGATATGTTAAATGACTGATACCGATACCTTTATTAGTGACAATGTATCGTGCAGCCCAAGACCGAATCAACTAAATAAACGTAAAGTCATCTGAAATGACCAAACTGACATCTATCCAGAGAAAGATCCGGATAGCAAGACACATCGAGTACGGAGTCCCGGTGTGAGATGATGTACTCTGTGCATGAAGTTGAAAATGTCTGTCATTTGTAAAGATTGCTATTCACACCCCTGACGCATGGATGACCTTCAGAGTTTTCCATTATCATTTAAGAAAACCGGTCAAAGACAAAAATATTCGGTTAAGGTGACCCGTGATGGACAAGCAAACAGATCACAGGGAGAGAGTGTGAGAGTGTCGCTTTTTTGGCTACGTTAAGTCTTTCATCAGGCCATCACTTCTAGAATAGATAGACTTTCAATCAATATATGTTGGGTCGCTTCTGTATCATCGTCTGCATTCCCAGAAACAGCCTAAAAATCTGGCATCCTGTCCACTTCTGTAAACACACCCGTCGAAAAACAACTTAGGAGGTAAATCAAGACAATGTCTTCCCCCAATCAGAACATTTCTCGGCTCCATCATTACCAGGCTGTCTGCGGCATTAAGTCTTTCATACCTCTCTACGCTCTCTGTGGGGTCATTTGTTCTTAGAACAGACGAGCATGCTGCTAACAAGCCTTTAAAGGAACATTATGAATTATAATTTAAGAACATTATATGCTAATTTCTCCAGGGGTAACTCCAGCAGCCAGATTCTGCTGTGCTCTGTGTGAGGCCTCTTCCATTCCTTCCCCCTCTTCACACACAGTCACAACAGAGCGAAACCATCACATCCCTCACTGTGCTGCTGCAGCCTATATTTTCACGCTGTGGTGAGTGGGAACCCGGCGGACCGTGATGGCAAGTGTGAATCATTCCAGTCATTTTTAGGCTCGAGCATTATTCCAACAAGGAAAACATTTATTACCCTGGTCGGGCAGTTTCGACTCATTCAGATCCCTTGACACCTGACTGCTCTGGAGGGCATTATTCCTTCAATGTGCCTTTTAAGCCTCAAACACACATGAGTAAGCTAATAACCACCCACGACCCCACAAAGCTTCACGGAGAGGCACGTGCACAAAATGAGCACCGCTTTTACTAAGCCATGCTCTCTTTATCCTGCACCTCACCGAGGCAGGGTCGTGTGGATCTGGAGGGGGAGTCATCTGCCAAATAAGCAAGAGCATTCTCGAGCATCTTTGAGATTACAGGGAACGGTCGACCTGATGTCCCTGCTGAAAGCAGAGATACAGGTAGAGGCACAGACTCTTGGTTCCTCAGACTTCCTCGTAGTTTGACATTACATACCCACGAAATGTTCCGTTTTCTTGAGGAAACCAGTCACCGTGCCACAAAAGACAACATCCAACTTTTTTTGGCGGTTATGGGATTTCTCTTTTGTCCAAACCAAAAGACCGCAAGCCATTTTTCTCGCAAGTGCTGGACTCGCGTGTTTGTTTTGTTGATTTAACCAGAATACTCTGCACAGTAGATTTTTGAGTGGTCTCTCATCTGCTTGAGACCGCACCAAAGTTCAAATCAACCAAAACTAAAATTTTAGGTGGACCAGAGTTTAGTTTCTTGCTTGAGTTCGACTCCGTATTCACTCCTCCCCAAACAAACTGGACTTTCAAGGCAAACAAACTTGATCTTGGTTGAAGTGGATGAAACAGAGCCCGCGTTAAAGCGCCCTGAGGTGGATTTGAGTTGTGCACAGTCTCTAATCGACCAAAACGAACATGTTGATGAATGGAGGAAAGCCCTGGCATATGTACACTTTGAGTAATGGGAATTGATTGTTTGGATTTTAGTAAGGTTGTGGGAGAATGCGTGGAAAATACACTCATAACTTTTAGATGTGTGTGGAAACGTTGCAGCACTTAGCTGTACCACGCCGTTGCCCTTCATCTCAGTAAAGCCTCGTGTGAGCTAAAGCAGGTATTCAACCCAGGTGGAGGATTATCCTCTCAAGCAGTCTCATGGTGATATTCATTGCTCAGTCTCTCGCCGAGTGATGAAAATTGATTGTCACCTGCTGCACCCTGAAGCAGCTCTCACATTTTCTTATTTCTCTGAGGTCAGGCACAGGTTGTAATGGAGGCTGATGTGAGTCTACCAGAATAGAACCGAGCTTGGCCGTCTCCTTTTCCCTTTTATTCTATAAAGCCTCATGCCTTTCCCCTGGGTTTTCTAGAAAAGAGCTCGGGACAAAGTGAATCTTCATCAATTTATGAGTATCACTCATGAGTTGAGGGGCCGTTCTGGTTAAATGACTGGTTTGGGTGAGTACCGGCCTGAAGTATATTGAGGGGGATGGACTATGAGGATGATCACCCCCAGGTAGATGGGTATGTTTGATGGTAACTTAAATAACCTAGTTAGATAGTTTATCATCAAAAAACGTTGATTTGGGGTGTTAGTTACACTTTAACGAGATAACAAGAAGGGTAAATTCAGTTGCTCTGTTTTAGTCTGTTTTAGTAAACCCTTGGCCGTCATTAAACATGCCAAATTTGGAAACATTGGTAGAATTTTGAAAATAAACGTTTTAAGGTATGAATCTATGCGGTATACACATCTAGGCTGTTGTTTTTGTCATGCTAGCTGTGTTAAAGCAAGCTTAAAATGTAAACTCTGTGATCCTCTGCATATTAAAGTTCAGTTTTATGGGTGCTGTTTGCTCACAAATTGGTATCTCACTGTACCTAACATAAATATTTAATGAAGTCCAGAAAGAAAACCTTTTAAATACTTCTTTCATGATAAGAAGAAACTGCAAGTAGTCAAATATACACTTGACAACAGGAGCGAAATTAACAAGAAAATGATCCAGAGCAATACAAGAAAGTTAAGGGATGTATTGTTTTACAACTGTCAAAACTTTTTCATTATGAATTATCTTGGACTATTCTGCAAGTGTCCTGGAAATACAATTGCAAAGGTAAACTGAGAAATGTTGATCTGTAGTGAAGCGTGTTAAAGGCTGGTGCCAACCTGCTTGAGAGAAGATCCTCGCTGAGATTAAAGACTTGCTCTCTTTTTTTCATATAATATTTGACTCTAATAACGAGTCTGTTTGCAATACCTGTGATCTGTTCCAAGGCAAACTTTAATACCCCGCTGCTCCTGCTGGGAGCTGCGGCTGCAAATGCGACTGATCTGGAATTCCGCGCGTGGCAGCTATCGAGGCTTTGTCTCAGAGAAACTTTTCTCCTGTGAGCCAGAGAAGCTGCACAGTTTGCGGCGCAGATATACGCAGCCTAATGCGAACGGCTTTGGACTGATGATTGCCTGTTGTTTAGTTGGATATCTGATGAAAATTCAAAGTGAATCCTTTCGCACTGGTTCAGAATAATGCAAAGCATGACATGCCTTTACATTCTGTGGCACATTCCGGGCTTTTGTTTTTGCAGCCAACTCAACAGTAATATGCCTTACTGTTTTTTTGTTACTCATTAGATGAGTTACACATAACATTTTCTATGCATCCCAGAAAAATAGAAATTTTGACCTTGTATTATTTGTTGCTTGTGAACAAGCCTTCCTCTGATTTTTTTTTTTGCAATGTCTTTCTTCCTGCCAGAATAGTTGAATGAACAATGACATAGATCTTCTGCTTTATAATTGTGGTCTGGCTGGTTTCAGTAAATGCAACAGACAAAGTGAACAAAGTCATTCAGTGTTGGCCACACCTCCAAATGTTGAATTAACGGCCATCTTATTTGGCTCAGCACTTCTCTTTTCACAGTGGAGGACGGTTGTTTACAGCGCAGGCAATTTCCGGTAAGCTTCATAGCTTAAACAAACGGGTAACATTTACAGACCTTCTGTACGAAACACGGCGCATAGTAGAAGGTGTTGGTTTTTACCAGGCTAGGTTGTGATGCAATGGTTTAAAAAAAAGTTTCAAGGTTATAAATACTAAAAAGTAATTGCACCATTACTTTGCTACCTGTTAAAATTTATGATATGAATCGACTACAACCCTTTTTCTCCTTTCTTGACTAATTTAAATATAAGCTTTGGGTTTGTTTTTGTTTTTTTTGGATTCCACTAAAAAGCCAATTATTAAAGTGTGAGTCATGAAACTATAATCTCAGACACCTTACAATGTCTGTGCTGTACTATAATTTCCAACTTGAAAAAGAACTTTGTTTCCTCTCCCCGCCCCTTCTCCCACCCGCCTGGTATCGAGCCAAATCCATTGCGTTTCCATTTTTCAACTTCTCCTGCTGCCCTTATCCAGTTCAGGGCTTATGATTGTAATACTAAAACAGAGCAACTTGTCAAGGCAGAAACAGTGATGATGAATGCCCCACTGCTCTCTGTTCTTGTTTGTTTTGGGGTGGTGGCGACGAAGAGCGGCGTGGGTTTGTTTAAGGGGGGTCAGAATTGAATTTTATGCTTACTTGTTGAGGTACATATTCTTGACCGCGGCCGCTCGGCTGTACTCGAGCAGCCAGCATTGATTAAATGGAATAGTCCTGTTATCTGGATTTTAAAAAAAGAGGGTTGGGACGGGGGGGGCAACACGAAGACGATAGCGGCAAAGCAAAAATAATGAGTTCTTTCATCTTGGCAGTGAGGGTGTCTGTGTCTTTCAGACTTCCCAGGGAGATGAACACAGCTTAAGGAAACGTTTAATTAGAAAATGCCAGCCTTGTGTCTGTGTGTGCAGAATAATAAAACATTTTTGATGTGAATGTGACAACACGTTTCCCTTTCAGCTGCTTTCAGGAGCCACTAAAAGACATGAAATCAAATGAGCCTGAAGAGAGAGGTGGGGGGTAAAAAATAAAAATAATTACCCGCCTACGTTAGCGCTGCTGTTACGAAGACGACAAGGAGCTGGTAATGATTCCATGGCTCTAGGTGTTTCACATGTGTCACGTTGCGCCGCAATTCAGCTCGGTCGTCTTCCTGTGGGTTAGACAGGTAAGTAACAGTCTGAGAAAATCGATAAGAGTAAAGAGAAGCTGTTTTGCCTTGATGACTCCTAAGGGAATTTTTAGAACGGCGGTGTTCTCGTACCCAGGGATTTCTGGGAAGAAAGGCAGCAATCACTCATCATTCAGCTGCATTTCTGCCATTTAAAAGTCCTTAAACTGATTAAAAGAACTTCCACGACAGCGACAAACGTAAAGATTTAGAAGCCGATTGTTGGTCAGTCGGCTTCTAAAATAATTGGGTTTTACCTCTGCCTCTCATTAAGACGCAAACAGTTCAGTCTGCACCTGCAATACGGTTTGATCAACGTCTGATGTAGCTAATTGTACTGACTGCTGGCAAGCTACAGGCGTTTTCCTCAACATCAAAGCTAACTCCGGATGTCCCTGTGAAAAAGCTGAAATGAAAGGGCAGATAAGAAAATTATGGAAAACAACTCATGACAAGAGGAGGAAGGTTAGAGTACTCATGTTTCAAAGCAGCACTGTGGCATATAATTAGCCTCATTAGCTTAGCTTTGTTTGAACCACTTCTAAATAGTACTGTTTGTAAAGTGAGACGTTCAGGATTCTTGAGTTTGAGAGAATCTGTAATTAACCAGAAATGACCGAATTTCAATAGTAAACTTGCATTGACAAAAAATATTTTGGGTTCAAAAAAAGTTTATGTTGCTACTTTTGAGAATAAATAATTCTGTGTTTTCCTTTTATCTCTGTTAGCTAGTTGCTAAGCTAAAGCTAGAGGAAACGACATGTTAGGAAACACACTAGGAACTAGGTAACGCCCTCTTTGGGCCATACCTTAGAGACAGGCTAACAAAGGGAGTGGGAAACTGCTCTGGGAGGCCATTTTGTCTGTTAGCTCTTAAAGCTGGCGGTTGTGCTGGACCAGCTGTATTTTGGTATAAATAAATAGAATTCATAAATTCAACTCTCTGACTCTTCTGTAACCTCATACATCAAGAACTCAGTATGAAGAACGCATAATTCTCCTCACTACATCGGTTTAAGTCTGGCTGAACGATGTGCGTGCCCGGTTGATTTTTTTTTCTTTCTTTTTTTGGGGGGCGATTTTATTGTAACCCACAGGAAGGCCCAGAAGAAAATCTTTGGGAACCACTGCACTAGCAAATCTAAAACAGCTCCAAAAACAAAGTCATATGCAGGTTCATCTCAGTTCATTCAGTTGTCGGAAGAAAGAGATGTTTGGACTCTTTTACACAGACATTTATGGAGGCTGATTTGCTTTGGAACAAGCCACAAGTGCCTTTGGCCAAGAAAATAATTGTCGTTTTTGGCACTTGGTTGTTGGCATGATGTCTGCCTTCGAGTTTTATATAAGCAAACAAATGGGGGGGGGGAACAGCAGTTTTGTCAAAGTCAATTCCAGACCCCAGATACAAACCAATAAGACTGATATTTGTTTTTCATGCCCCAAATAAACAATTCAGAGGGTATTTAAGGCAATAATCATCCTCAATATTGTGGGAAAGCTTTGGGGATAATTTTTTATTCTACTTAAATTTGAACAAACTGATCAACGCTTGCATTTTATCCAAATTTTATGTCACTGGACGTGAGACCTGCATCATAATTCTACTGGGTGTAAACAATAGTGAAGAATTATGAAAGAAATCTGTGTCACTGAAATGCATCACGTCACAGTCCCACCACTCTTAGCTCTGGCTGCACGTGTGCGGCACATAGGCCATGCTAACGTAATAGTCTATGTAAATTTATGTTTTCTGTGTTGTTTACTAGTTGCGTTGGGGTCAGAGCACAAAGATTTGTTCATTTTGGTTAAAAAACTATAGTGTGTATGGCAACTATGTCAGTAATTTACCAGTAGAGGTCAGTATGGCTCCAAAAATGACAAAGATGTAGGGAGAATCGGTGTTCTCGGGGAAATATCGCGTTCTGAGACAGATAGAGACGACCGTTGCTAGGATGGTTCTACATGAGCTGTGTGTAGCGACTGCACCACCAAGCTGAGCTGTTTTGTGTTGCAGATTTTTGATTAAATGTCGCGGCATCAATTACGCAATCTTTTTTGATTGTTTTCACCGTAGCACATCCAAGCGAACGAACTTCAAAATTGATTCATAAATACTTAACTTCCGTAAACGGTGCACTGCTGCGTTCAGAAATACAATTAATAACTTGGTTGCTAATGATAAACCATTAATGTGGCTGATCACTTCTTTATATTTGGGTCCAACCTTTGCATTGTGTAAGATTTAGTGATATTGATTGATGTCTGTTTACTTCAGAAAAATGGATCGGATAGAAAATAAGAACATTATTTTCTTATTCGAAGGCTGTTTTGACTTGGAATAATTCCAAAATAAAATTCCAGTCTGTCCAGTGTGACCCTTTCACTCCTAAATAGAATCCGTTTCTAAGTCCAGAAGCTTCTGCGTTTCCTGTTTCTCTGCATGTTCTCCTCTGGTGGGGCGTATAAAGTGACCCGTACTAATCTGAGGCGTCAAACAAAATACCGAAGACGTACTCGGAAGGGATCTCTGGGCCTCGGAGGAGCTTTAATGACCCCGGGATGAACTCCGTCTTTGTGAAGTGCGACGCTGCCAGATGCTGCTCCGCTGGCCTCTAAAACCAAGTTAAACACGGAGACGAGCGCAAGGTTATTGATTGCCTCCATAAACGCTGGCGAGTGCTGCAGGGGGAAGAAGGGAGAAAAAAAAAACAAAAAAACGGTGGAAAGATGGAGGACGGGGTGAGAGGCGCAGCAGCTGCGGGCCGGGCTTTCTGAGAGGGTGCCGTTTGTTATCGGAAGAGGATCAAGCATCGCACAAATCACAAGGCAGGCAGGAAGCTCCACAGGGAGGGATACATTTACTGACACACACAGGCAAGAACAAAACGGGTCCAGGTTAGTCATCCTGAGTTGCTCTCCGTTAAGATAGCCGTGCATTTTCAGACATATCCCTGGGCTGTCAACTTTAATGTGTCAACGCATGCAATTAATCCAAAAATTACAATATAATTGACCAACCTATTTTGCCTTTCTCACGCAGAGGGTCACTTATGTCACAGCTGCGCTTTATGGACTCGACACGCAGGAATCGACTAACCACAGTGAAACATGAAGGTTTCCTGCGACAGCAGACATTACCAAAAGTTGAACATTTTTCAACTGTGTTGTGTCACATCGCCAGCACATTTACACATTAAACCTGTATGAGCTCCAAATTTCACCGGCACGAATTATGCAGGTCGCTTGGCTGAGATTCGTACTACTTGCTTTAAAGCTTCCAGAATATCAAAAACTAGGCCTGTGAACATTAACGCATGTGATTAATCTGACAAGGGCAATTGCCCAGGGTGCCCAGGACACCCAAGAACAAGTTTGCTATTAATTGTATGCATCTGTAGTGGAGTAAGTTTCCCTTAGGTGCTGTTAAAAACTAAACTGGAAGACTACATTGCCTGCTTTCTGTTGCAGAGCAAACCAAAAACTGAACTGTTTGCATTTTAATTGGTTGGAGTGCGGCAGAAGGAGGGGCTTATACAAGGCACCATTCCTGCAAGAACCACAACTGCGTGCATTTTTATGTTAGAAGCTTACAAAGTTAAGCATAGTGATTAATCTGATTGGATTTGATTTTGTAATTGATTGACGGCACTAATATATAAGCACACACTCACCCTGATTCTTATAATTTCTCATTAGGACTCAACCAAAAACGCACACACATTCTAAACTGCAGACCTGTGTGTACACCCAATACAGTCACAAGCTGTGCAGTTCATGATTTCGCCACTCAGGCTCAGCCATTTTCTTTTCAACAACAAACATGATGATATGCAGTGGATCAAAGCTTCCAGCAGCCTGAAGGTGGGAAAAGTTTGGCTGAGGTTATTGGATTAGTCTTTCTCCGCTTTGTGGTGTTGCGTTCTTAACTTTTAGGACGCAGACTGCCGGGATTAGACTCTTCACAAAGGGACAAAAGAGTTGAAAGGTTCGCCTTAAAGAAGAGTTGTGGCTTCAGACGAGATTTCGGCACCTCTCCCGGAGCAGAAGAATGGATGGTGCTTTGCACGGCATGCTGGGTTTTTTAAAAAACTGTGTCAGCGTAGCTCTAAACCTTAGCAGGCAAGACCAATAAATACCAATTGTAATGTGCTTAATTTCTGACATTTTTATGAAATAGGATGTGAGGGGTTGGTTAAGTAAATCCTATCAATAGGTTACAGGTCGGGTGCATCCACTGCCAGTTAATCATAGGGTAACACACCCACACACATATGTATTATTACCCATGTTAGGACTTTGCATTGATTTCCATTGACATCTAAAGCTCTACCTTTACCCTACATTCCTAACCATAAACTAAACCTAAACTCAAGTCACACTTTAGTCCAAAATCTAACCCATAAGCAGCACTGGGTTGGACCAGGCTTTGGCAATCAGGCCCCACAACATAGAGAGCATTTGGAAAATGGTCCTTATAATGTATCAAATACAAGATCACTACCCACATTAGGACTGTATTGACTTCCATTCATTTTAGTAACTTCTATTAAGCGTAACACACACATAACTCAAAATCAACTCACATGTTGGTGCCAAACCTGACCCGTAACCCTAAAACAGCACCTCAGTTCGGGTTTGGTCCATACAGGAAGCAGTCAGTCCCCACAACGTGGCACGTGCGGGGAAAACACATCAAATACAGGGCCGCACACACACAAGACATGAGGGACCTTTGAACACATACATAAACCGTTGTTAGCTTTAGCCTCCAGGAGCAACTCATCTGGATTTATGAGCAGTGAAAACAGCAACAGAGTTATCTTCTGCAGGAAGGCTCTCAGCAGTTTGAAGGTAATATCTTACCTTTATGAGGCATTAAAGAGAGTGATCAAGAAAATCTGTGAGGTGAAAGATATTTACTTTCAAATGATGTTTTTGCATCCACAATGTCATCTTTAACGGTGTGTTTATTGGTTATGTACTAGTCAAAACTTCCATGTTTCAAGACGGAAATACAAGAAATATGTACGCGTGAAAAACTGTAGGTCTCTCAACACCTTCAGTTTAAAATATGAGATTTTTATGATGACATTTGACATGATTTGACATTGCTGCAATCTGAAGTTTTCCCCGTTTATTGTGACGGCATAAAGTTAATTGTAGGAGATGTTCTTGCAGTGCGCGTTGAGTTAAGAATGACCTGGTCCGCTAGAAAGGGCGTCTTGACTGCACCGGTCTAAAGTCTGGAATATTTAACATGCTGGAGTGTCGGAATGTGTGACGTGTTCCCCCAACGATTTCTTTCTGAAACATGGAGGGAAATTGTAGACAAAGAAGACCAAACAACTAGCCATCTAGCACCAGAAAGACATCTTTGATCTCAAGAGATTTTCAAAGACTTTCCATTTGACATCTGATTGTTGGTGAGTGAAATCTTTACCTGTGTATACAACTAAACCTGCTGTAGTTGTGTTTTTTTGTTGTTGTTTTTTTTACGTCGTGGTGTGCGGTCTCAGAGTTTGAAACCCGGCCAACAATTTCAAACTCTTGCCGTGCGAACCGGGCATCTGTACCTTTTGAAAACCTTTTCAAAGACTGGGAACATTGTGTAGCGTGTCCTCAGCTCACCGTGTTTTCATAACCAAACTGTGTAGCACCGCATTTTACGCGACTGAGACGTTGTAGCCTTAAATTTCTATACCCCAGAGCCCTCTCACTGAGTCTTGTAGCTGTAATGGTTGACAGATGAAAAACAAATCTATTTGAATAATAATAATTATGACTTTGACATACATGTCATGCAGCTAGTAATTTGCTGTCATCATTTCTATTACCAAAATTCAACATAATTACAAGGATTCTGTGTTTTCTTAAATCATGGAGTTGGCACAAAACAAAACACTCGAACAATTACTTTTCTTTTTCTTTTCAAGCAAGCAAGAGGGAAAGAAAAGCATAACACGATCCTTTAAAGTGGAGCAGTCGAGAGTTCCCAAAAGTCTGTGCAGTTCTGAAAACTCTTCTGACCTTAAATATCCTTTTCAACTACAATTATCGATCCCGCTTTCTCTTTCATCAATACTGACTACAAATGATTGCTTTTCATGTATGAGAAAACATTTTGTTCAGATGTTGGAAGTGGTATTTGTCCTGAAGAGGAATGTCGTCCCTGTGGATCATTTATGGAAAAATGTCAGCCGATAAAGAACATTTTGTGGAACCAAAACAGTTTTCAAGAACACTTTCACTTGTTCTTTCTTCTCCATCGTACTGCAAGGTGCCTTCTTTGTGGATTTTCTCGCCCAAGCCATTTCTGTCTTTACTGGAGTAAAAAAACAAACAAAAAAACAAACAAAAAAAACTGTCCCTCGAAGATCATATATTTAAATTCCTTCTAGTCATCAGAAATGAGCTCTTGAAAGAACACAATTTTCTGTGCTTGAGAAATCCCATCCATCACCACTACCACCATCACCTCCCCCCAGAAAAATCTTTCAATGTTTTAAAGTAAAGAGCTTCATTAAAAAGATGAATGGTATTAAACAGAAGGTGGAATTGGAGTGGATACAAAACATGTCAAGAATGAATTAAGAAAAAAAAAATACAATTAATTGCAGCTTAATTCTGTCTTAAACAAATCCGATGAGGGAAATATGTAAAATAAATAAAAACCATGCCCCACCTGATAGCACAAATGTAAACTCCCTGAAAGGATGCCAAGTAAATTCCCAACCCACACCCCTTCAGACTAGCCAGCAGCAATTAGCAAAGACCCAGTGGAGCTGCGCATTATACGAGTTACTTCTCAGAGAAATGCTCCAAGGAGTCGATCACTACGGGGAGAGGCAGAGCCACTCCCCCAGCAGCTGGTAGTAAACAGCTTACGGCCATAGCTGGATGTGGATTTGAGTTTTCTGTCAAATCCAGCTGAACATGAATTAAATGACAGAAACTAATTTTCTCACTGAATCTTTGATTCATTTTGTCCAGCTGTAGACTGTTAGACTCTGTCCAATAAGAGTCAGCTATTGTGTATTTGGTGCTTTTAATCAGTTTTCAGTTAATTTCATTCAAGTCTAAGGAACACAAAATGTCACTAAAATCACTCTGTCCTTTTACAATTTTCTGAAAGATTTTAGAAGTGCATCGAATCATATCGCTCGCCAAATATCGTGATACACACCATATCTTGACCAGAATATTGTATCGTGAGATCATTGTATCGCTACACCGCCAGCTAGAAGTAACCTTGAAAATAATTTGACTCATTTCTGAGCATTATTTTTAAAAAAATAATGGATTCCGTTTGCCGTTTTTTGTCAAAAGAGCTAGTCACCGCCTTCTCAGAAGCTGCTAACTATGTCCATGCCTGGCTTTGTGGGGATGCCAAAGAGTGAAGTGAATCATTGTAGCATTTTTGGCGAAGTGACTCCACAAATTACCAACCCATCTGAATGTCAGCAAAAATACCAGGAGTTTCATTCACCGAGCAAAAAAGGCAAGTGCGTCTCTCTGAGGCGGCCACAGATTCTCAAAGTTGAGGACCAAGTCACTGAGCCGAAAAAACACCACACACCAACACTTCAAACGCTAACGGGATTACCGAACTCCGAAAAAGAACATGTTATTTCTCGCGCGCGCCGGAGCCCACCTGGATCTCAACAGATGTGTGGAGACACACGTTTTAGGAGGCAGAACACTTCGGTGTGGGAGTGCAAGACTCTTAAGCCTTCCATGAGTGCGGTGAATGTGTGTACAGAGAGCCTGCGTGGGCTGGGTGTTGGTGCGTATTCATGTGTGACTCACTCCAAAGCCAAACATGATCAAAGCCGGGACAGACTGAGACGGACAGACAGCGGAGCGCAGAATGAGCCAGCCGTGGCTCCCGTCCAGTCCTCACATTAGCTGCCTGTCGGTCAGGCGCACAAATTGTTTGGCAAACTACTGATAAGACACCAACCGCAAGCGGGGTCTGCGGGCATTCAGCGATGTCTTTGAGCCGTGCAAAAAACACCTGCTCTGATATGTATTTAAAAAGCAAACGGCCGCGCTTCGCCCCACTTTGAACGTCGCACATCTGGTCGTGTTGCTGCGCGACGCCGCCGTCGGCTTTGCCAAGAAGGCAGGGAGGCAGGAAAATACACAAAAAACATGTTTATTGTACTGCAAACAAAAACGTTCAAATCAGTCCAAGTCACTTGGCGACGCGTCTCTCTCCAGGTGAGCGGGAATGTCGAACAAGACTGATTGGGGTGATGTCCAGGTTTCCTGGAGAAGGCCTTTCAGCTGGATGACACAAAAACGCGCTGCCGCCTAATGCGCAAGCTACAAAGATCTCCTGCTGAGGAGCTGCTGGCTCTTAAGATGGATTCTCGGTTTCCTCCGTGTCTGCGGTTTTAGCTTCCTGTGGGTGGGAGGGTTGGTACGGGAATCAGACGGCCACTCGATGCCTGAAGGAGCTGCGGTGTTTGTGACGCTTTCTGCTGCGAACCTGGCCAGAAAGGACAACTACCTTGTGGTTTTCACCCAAATAAAGGGATAAAATGTTTTTAGCTGCTTCTGTTTAAAACAACAGCAGTACAGTTTCGAACAATTATTCCGTTGCTGCTACTGAAATGATACATAGATTTAGGGCTAAAACGATTAATTGCGATTAATCGATTGTTGAATACATTATTAACTAATGCAGAAATCGATTAATCATTAACCAGAGAATATAGACCCCAAAAAATGCCATTTGCAGAAAAAACGACATTTTCAAAGGAGTAAGGAATTATCTTAATTTTACAATTACAATTAAGATAAAAACCACATCTTTGTCTAAAATATGTTTGTAGCTGAATCCTTTTCTACAAATGACTAAATGTTAACAAAAGGAGTACTATGTTGGTGCATTTTAGATCAAATGTTTATTTTTTTGTTTAGAAGCTAATTGAAATATTTGTCTTTAATGTATTTCTAACTCTGTATAAAAAGGCTTACGTGGTTAAATGACATCTGCAGAATATTCAGATTTATTTGTCCGATTAATTAATTAATCGTAAGAATAACCAACTACTAAAATAATAACTCGTTGCATCCCTATATAAAGGTTTTTAAAAAAGCATAAAGTTGTATCAATGTTGATTTTGTTGTGTATAGACATAGAGTGTAAGAGAATACGGGTGAGTGCAGACAGACACTCTGTACATGCTCGACATTTATAAGAATTAAGTTCTACTTCAGTCAATTCAGTGACTAAGTGCCTTTTCCAGTTTTTGTTTTTTTTTACACTCGAAAATTGCTTCTTGCAGTTTGTTTAGAGAATTAAAATATGAAAGTTCCCCATGACTTTTCCAGTTTGGATTTATTTTTAATTAAAACGCTTCGGAGCTTTTCTAGCAATGTCTGATTTGCAGCTCACATTTTAGAAAGAATTGTAAGACGCCAAGAGGTGACGGCTATAATTTCTTGAATCCAATTCTTTGCACGGGATATTCTGCATATTTTTATATTAATATATTTAATGTATGAATCATAATCCATATGGTGACCCCTGCCTTGCTGAATTTAGTCTAATTTGAGGTTGTTAATTTGTTTCCACACCAGTTTCGTTGGTTTGGTAGTGGCTCGAACATAAGTAAGGGTTGTAACTGTTTGAATTCACATATTTGTCAACATCTATTGCACAATTAAAATATAAAGTTAAAATTAGAGATGGATTGAGAAATCAGAATGTGGGAAAAGGAGTATTTTTTGCTTCTCTGGCCAAGTGGAAATGTTTGCATTTGGTGAAAGCGCCACAGTCCTGGATGCTATTAATGAGGTAATTAGCCATTTCTATTATAGGTGAAATGTTTAAAATAAACTCTGAAGCACAGAGAAGCTATTTGATAGGGTTTCTTTTTTTTTTTTTCAAATGTACATAATCCAGAATTTCATTTATTATGCAATCTATTGGCTTTTATGGCAATGATTTAAAAGGAACCTTCTAAGGAAAATTTACATTTTGCACATTTTTGTACTTCCATTTGGATTTCTACTTCTAAAAACAGTCCAAGCGCTTAAAAAAAAAAGGTCATGTTTTATAGTGTCTGGAAAATGAGCCATTTCAAAAACCTCAGGTCACAAATCAGCAGCAGGCACTGCCCGTCACCTAGCAATGCAAGCTGAGCTCTGCCACGTTCACACAGCTGGTTTTACCGCTTTACAATGGCTGCTGCAAAGTCTTTTGTTTTTGACTCGCCATCCAGAAACCACTTGCTACACTCTTGTTGGTTGTGCAGAAGCCTCCACCTCTGCTTTTCAAAGATGTACGGTTGCATGATTGTGCATTTGTTTGCAGCCATTTTTAGTGAGTGCAAACGTTGACTTGGGGGACCGGCAGCTGCTTACTCAGATTTAAAATGACAAGACGCCCGAAAAGAGCTAATCCTGAAAGGACTGAAATCTCATTATCTAAAATTGATTTTGTGCAAAAATAAATGTATGAAGCTCTTCGAGGAAGCATAGCAGGTCATCTTTCATAAGGTCAGTCATACTGTTAGGTTACCATCGCAAGACATCCCCATAAAACACCATGGTTCATGGTTCGCAGGCAAATGCCAAGTCAGCTCACGCACACACAAAAAAGTGAAAATAAGTTTAAAAAAAAGGCTCATTAAATGCAACAAGAGAGCAAACAAGGCCAACTCTGCTGAATGGAGTCTAGCAGAGTTGCTGTTTTCAGTGTTACGGAACATTCTAGGTTTGAAAATGTTTTTTTAAGAGTTGAAGGACAGTTCCTCACATATAAGCAGGTCAATGGAAAAGCCTGACGATTAGAAATTGGTTTCAAAATTCTGGTCAATTTGACTGAGAGAAATATCTTCCTCCAGTCGTAGTTTAACTGCACTGCTTCCTAAATTGTCATAATTATAGATTCATACTTCAATTTGATATGGATTGATTTTGTGTTGTTTTTTTTTTATCTATATGAATGAAATCTAAATGCTACAGATGCTTTCATATTTATTAAAAATAGTTTTCCTGAGAGGTATGCCGTACCAGTCAGGGACGTGCAGATAGATATTAAAGGAGATGCTAGAACACCTGCTATTTTTCCTGCAGCCAAAAAATGCCTTTCTGAAATCTTTTTTTTTTTTGCGTGTGTGTATTTTGTGGTCTAAGATAGCATATGGCCGTTGATCTAAAATAGGTATATGTATGATATCGAAGTTATGCCTGTGAATTTTATTTTTTATTTTTTATCTCACACTACCAAGATGGCAGGTAGTTTTTCCCCCTACTTGAGCCCCTGCCTCCCTCCCCCAAGATGCCTGTGAACACCTCTGGCACCTCTGATTCACTGTGAAAGTCTTATAACGCACTTTGAACTTGGAAAGCCAGTTAACCGTTGCTCATTGTCTGCCAGTTCGCGTTTGAGAAGCAGCTTGTTCACTTTTCTGTCTCTCTGTTCCCTGCCAACCGAAGTGACGAGACGGATTCGCCGGGGCGGCGACAGACAAAGCGGCGGACGCTGTTATCACCCCTCCCTCACCACACGGCTGCTGTCGCAACGCGTGCGCAAAGTCAAAGTGACCTGTTGCCATATAACTGCATAAAGAAAATAACAACAAATATTAAATGTGACTTCTGTAACTTGCCCAAACAAAGCATTCGTGCTAAAACGTTAATTTAAATCTGCTCTTCATTGATTGCTGTTATGCATGAGGCTGTTTTGTGTTCCCTGCATCCAAATTACCCATCGGAGGCAAGTATTGCCTGAACTCCAAACCTCACTGCCGAGTTAGGCTGTTAATCTGTGAGCTTATCTGCCACGAAACACCAACTAAGCTGCTTTAAAAACACCTCGGTGAGGCGGCGTTGTAAAAACTCAAACTCTGCACAATTTCGGGGCGATTTGCAGAAGGTGAGAGCATTTAAACGGCGACTGAAGCAGCATCCGGTTGCTCTCATTATCTACCATTCAATACTCTGAAAGCCTCTGCAAGAGAATTTGGCGTCCATGTTTGTGCGTCTTTGCCCCTATCTTTCTGTTGTTCCTGTTGGCGAATGAATAATTAATTTGCCTTGTGAAGCACTCACAAATGAGGTTTAGGTTTCCTTTTTGCTGAACTAAAAACCTGCTTTGATGTTTCACACGGCGGCTGGTGAAGGGAGAGGGGAGAGGGGGGGGGGGAATGGAATAAAAATAGAAAAAGCAGCTCTGTTACAGCAGGTTCCCTGACAGCGCGCCCTACAGAGGATTTTGGCGAGGGAGAGGATTTGAAGCTAATCCTGCCGACAGAGTACAGTATGAATGAGGGCAATGAAGTGATACCTGCTGCATCTCGACGAAGTTGCTCAATGACACCCGCTGTCAGAAGCTCTTAACTGATCAAACTGGTGAACTGCTACTTAAGGGAAACGGTATTTAAAGCAACTGTAATCCGGTAATTCAGAAGGACGGGGAAGGCGCCTCCTCCGCCACAATGGACAGTGATTTTTGCAAATCTCCTGCTGGTGCTCCGTATCCTTCCTGAATCCCTCAAACAGACAATGCGTCTGAATGTAGCAAGCAGCCAAACCGTATAGCTGTAATTCTAGATAAATAAAAATAGGTTCATGATTTGCTCCTTTTAAGGGAGCCAAGATCCCACACTTTTTAAAATGCAATTTAACCTCCGACCCAGTGAGATTTCTAGGCTGGCCATTGCCTTCTATTCACTTGGATTCTGTTGGTGGAATTTCTCCTGAACCAACCAGCGAACAGAAGAGGGCGTGAAAAATGAAGTCGATGTTTTGCTTTCTTTTATATAATTGCAGTCTGCCTGTAGTTTTAGCAGAGGCAAAGGAGGAAGTGAGCATAGCAGTTCAGTTCGTCTTGGCCACGCCTCCAAATATTGAGTTCACAGTAACATCCATTTTCATTCAGCTCGAGAGTCCTACATTCTTCTTAGGATGTATTCAGACCGGATTGTAGACTCGGTTCAATTGGGGACTGAAATTGCGACATTTGTGACATTTTCAGAACTCTAGTTCGCATTCACACTGCACTGTGTCAAATGACTAAAAGTAACTGAAAAACCTGTTCCCCCCCCCTCCCGCCTGAACAACTGAAAGAATCGACACAAAACCTCTGAAGAAGGCCAGGGCAACTCCCTTCTTCACAAAAATTAAACAAAAACGGAGCAGTGGCAGATTTTATCAGTTGTAAGATTATGTAAAAAAAAAAATGATTCAATTAGTTCAGTTTTTGTCATTTATTAAAGGATTAAAAATGACAGCTTCTGCAGAGTGCCACAGCAACAGGACGCCAAGCTGATAAAAAGTTGTAAAACAAATTCAAACCATTTCTGTTCTGCTGTTCCTCGCTTCGTGTCGGCAATCAAACCCGTTGACATGACAACTGACACAACATCTTCGTTAACCCGAAGAACAGGGTGTAATGTATTGACCAGAATGTCCTAACTTCCTGCTTTTGTAACAGCCTCTAGTCAGGTTGCATTCAGACAGGTTCTCTAGAGTCCACTTCAACCGGACCGAGATTTTTGGCGGTCGATTCGGCTTCTAGGTCCGTTTTGGAATTCAAATTTGCATTCAGACCTGCCAAAAAACTCTGACTTTCTAGACAAACGGATTAGAGTCTGATTCAGGACTCTAATCCTGGGTTGGGCTGAAGTCGTAGAAAAGCGGACAATTCTAATCTTTTGAAACGCAGACATTTTCAAGTTTTTCTAGAAAATTTAGAGATTTCTTTGGCAGAAATGCACTCCTTCTTTTTTTAGATATATCTACAATTGCCCTGATACACCGTTGTAACGTTCAAAGGAAAGCTCTAACAAAATGAAATCCTCCAGGGATTCCTCCATGACCTGACCCGCACACTGAGCATTCGCAGTCTAGCACCTTTAGTTGCGGATTACATTACAGTCTGCAGAACTAATCAGCCTTTTGTTTCTCATTACCCTCCAAACATCCCACTGAGGGTTTTGAATTCAAAGCGAGACCGTGCCCTTGCTGGGATTCTTGAACCACAGCTCATATGTGCTTTCCTCTCCAGGTGCTGTGCTCCCTGTGTGGGGTGAATCACCGCGTGAAACCACAGCGACACCAACAGCTGCCTCCGTCGGTGTTGACCGCGTGACAGAATCTGAGCGCAGAGCCGCTCTCGGCGGAGAGCGGGGGACGGCAACCGGTGCGCCTCGGAGCACATGCCGGAGGAATCCCGGGCGGATTCATATTTCATGTTCAATTCATGAGCGTGGACGGTGTGTCCTTGTCTGGCGCTTTCCAGTCCGTGGCCACGGATTTAAAAACTGCTCTTACAAATTCCCAAACTGCTGCTTTAGAGAGCAGGGATGGTGCAGTGGTTTAGGTTCTGTTCGTAGGTGACTGCTTTGTTTTGTTTCACTGGTGTTGGGTTTTGATATGGCTTTCTGCCCTGGAGGGCAAAATCTTAAAAGTAAAGGGAAAAAGACAAAACTGTAGAGTTTTTAAAGGACAATGAAAAGTCACACATTTCATAATTACCTTTCTAGGCCTGTAAACGTGTTTTAAATATATTCAGATTTTAATTTTAACGCCTAAACTGCATTTATTATTTGGTTCATTCATGACATGTTGCATTGAATTAATTATTTACTTGAGAAATGAAACTTAATCTGTTGTGATTATTGTAGCTCTGAGTGAATCAATGGCTGCAGTGTCCAAACTTCCACCTGCCCACTCAGCTCCTTCAGACTAGCCAACAGCAATTAGCAAAGACCTGGTGGAACTGCACATCCACTGAGCTCATATAAACTTCTTCTCAGTGGAAAACATTGTTACAGGGTTAATAGAGGAGTCATGTTGTGATGACTTCCTGAAGGCGGAATTTCGGAAAGAACAGGAATTTTTAAAGAGACAGAGACCTAATTTTAATGCTTTAAATTGAAACGTCTTATTTATTTTCAGTCATGTGTATATGTAACATTTTTCAAGTTAACTATTAACTTCAGCTATCCATTGTGCTTCAGGTCCATTGTGCTAAAAAAAAGGACCAACTTAGATTAGTTGTTTAGTTTTTATTCCGTGGGGACATTTATTTATTTGCTATTTATTTAACTTGGAATGAAACGGCTCTCCACAAATGGAGAGGATATGCATTTGAATGTGTGTGTGTGTGTGTGTGTGTGCGTGTGTGTGTGTGTGTGTGTGTGTGTGTGTATGTCACTGGGTGTCGCTCTGGACGCCATGCAAGTTCTGCCAGTGGCAATCACTCATCTTCAGCCGTGTCATGCCGGCATCTATTATCCACTCAGCTTGATTGGAAAAGCAATGAAAAGAAGCAAACACACACTTTTGAGTCCCACTCGAGAGACCCTCTCCAGCTCAGGAGTAGCAGATACAGCAGAGGAAACTCCGCTTTCCATATTCCCTGAAGGCATCGGAGCCCGAAGTGGTCCTGCTGACAGTGACGGTTCAGCTGGAGCACGAAACACCTGGGCAGGACATGAACGCACTCCCAGACAGGAGAGCAACTGAATATCTGAACATAAACTTTTCAAGTTATGGATCAAATTACAGAACCGTGTGTGATTAGTCATTCTTAAATCTGGAAATGTATGCAGGAAAGAAAAAAAAAGTAAAACAAACTTAGGACAAAAAGATTGTAAATAAAGTTGTTCCGACTGCGACCGATGGATCGCGTCCCACTCTGAGCCTCAGCGTACAAATGATACCGACCATCTGGTTTCCAGCAAAAACTTATCATTTAATTTAACTGCAAACTAAACACCTGTGTTTATGCTGTAGATGTAATTAGGGCAGACAGCAAATAAAAACAGCGTCGGACATGACAAATCTGTTGAAATAGGCAATCTATGTGATTTATTTTAAAGTTGCACAACTCAACGCTTTTAAAGATTTGAACATTTTTAACTTACAATTAAAAATATAATTTTCACGTTACTTTTCTGGTCATTATAAACGAGTTCCAAAGGTGTTTCGGCCGACTTGGGACACTTTTGATCTAAGTTGACTAAAATGTTCCATCTGCAGTTTGGATTGGGTCATTTTTTTATTTTTTGATTTTCCATCATGCCATCTGGATTTGGCGTAAATTTATTTTGACGCTATTTTTATATAAATATCTACAATGACCAAATAGAAACACCTTTCAGAACCTCAGGACCAAATGGTTTAGCTTCGCCATGGCGACCGTTGTTTCATATACTGTTTTATAAGTTAAGATGCTAGCAGCTTGCATTTGCGTCTGTAATGTGAACAAACGGGGAAAGCTTCTTGACAGCAACGTTTATTTCAAGACAATCACAAAAGTAACGTTTAATAATTAATACTCCACACACACACAGATTAATTTAAAAAACAATTGGACCTGAATTGCAAATTTAAAGACTTTGAAAGGCAATTAATGTACTGGGTTTTGTTAAGATACATTAGATTAAGACAGATAAATGTCTTAATCTAAGACATTTATTCTTAGATAATCTATTATACTACAATAAAAAATGTAAAATCATTCAACTTTTAACTTCCACCATTCTGTAATGTTTTTTTTTTTTTTTTGCTTTCATATAAAATTCCCATGAAATACACAAAATTGTGTGGCTGCTATGAAAACTCTCATGCCTTTTAAAAGCTGAACCTCAGCTAACGTGAAACAGGGAGAAAGTGTCTAAAAAAAAACCCCCAAAACAATGTAATTAGACGTAGGCTTAGTGATGACTGGCTGGGCAGCGAGGTCGTAATGAGCTGCGGGCCAGACTCAGTCACGATGAGCGCTGCCATTACTGCTCTGATCTCCCCACCTCTCTCCCTGCTCTGCTGCGTTAGCCCTCGACACCCATCACCTTGAGTTGCCAGCAAAGCTTGACACTGATGATACGTTCCCCGGGATCCGGGGAACAGACCTTATCCATCATCCTGCTCTCTTCCAATAAAAACCTTCGCCGGGGAACATCACAATATGATGCACTGGAGAGAAGAAATTTAACACCCGGGAATCCAAGGATAACTAACCGCAAACTGAGTCGGGGGCGCGCGCCCAACGTTAAGGTCAGACATCCCACAAAGAAGGCAAGGGAGTACAAACCAGACCAATTATTTTAACATTGCTTAGATCAAACAGTGGGTTTGTAGCACATCTGATGTCATCTTCACAAGGAATGCTAAAAGGGATGTAAAGACTTTTCGGAATAGATTCATTCCACCTGATGTGGCGTGCTTTTCTTTTTTGAAACATTAAGAATTAACCCACTGTAGGAAAATGTTTATTTCTCTGGTATATGTAGAGAAATGTCTGCATGTTTAATCTGTTCTTTAGAAGAAATTTTGAATGTTGAGGGAAATATGAAAAAGTCATCCTAATCATGAGATTAAACCTTTATTGGCTGCTTTGGTGGCAAAGAAGCCAGATTTGTTAATTGAGTCAATTCCTGAAACTTAGTCATTGTACACAGTTTTTGTTGAGAAGTTTAAGGCTGCATTCACACCAGCCCTGTTCGGTACGCTTAGTTCGATGTGTAGTTTGTTTGCCAAGGAAGTGCGGTTCCTTTGGGGAGCTGTGGTTGCATTGTTGAACGTATTAAAACAAAAGAAATCAAACACTGGTCCGCCGAAGAACCCAGGCGTTGATTGGGTTGAAGTCAACTTTGGCGCAGTTCGAATGGCTATGTTAACACCAAACGGGCCGGAAACCGCTGCAATAGCAGGGAGTGGAATATAGTGCAGGGCATTCTGGGTGAATACATCCAAAGCAAACATGCTAGCAGGAGAAATATCTTTTTGTATGTTTACTATTAGCATGGAGCATCCTAAAGCTATAAAATGTTGGTAGTTTTGTAGAAACCTCAGAAATAGGACAGAAGGTTCTTACGGAATACAGTTTTGCCATGCTAGCTACACAGTGCTAGCTAAGCTGACTACTAATAGAAAACAGGGAAAGCCGATGCTGTAATATACTATTTCCGTTTCAACATAATAGGTATCCTCGTTTGTAACTTTAACATTGACAGAATGAAATAGTCCCAACACAAAAGAAGATGTGGCACGAAAATACGTGCACTACTGAACCCTAATGTGCTTGCTGCCAAAAATGCCTTTATTACCCTAATAGTCCAATTTGTTCAACAGAGAGATCGAAGAACATCCAAGACAATGTTCTGTACGGAGAGACCACATACATTAAACACTGACCGTTGCCCGGAAGCCACAGTAAGACGATGGATGAAGATCAAAAGCCGTCTGCACATGAACTAAATGTGGTCATGCCTCAAGATTTCAGACGGGAGGACGTTTGGCGCGAGACGGATTCACCGAGGTAAATTTGAGGTTTCAGGAGGAGCCTCCGGTGCAACGGTGTGAATTGTGGCCACGATGTGTCACGGTGAATGCCTTCTTCAGGGCCCTCCTGCAAAATAACTATTGATTATCAATGAGACCCTGAATGGAAATCCAATCAACAAGCTGGATAATCATTTGAAGTCTTTCATCAAGCTCGGAGGACCTCTAAGAGAAAATGGCCAGAATGTTTTGATCCCTAATTGCTCACAGAAGTACATTTATGCCTGAATGTTAAAGACGGATCACGTCGGCATGTTTTCAGCCTGGTTATTTACATCAGAGTGACTTTGTTGGCTGTCTGCAGCTTAGCAAAGTAGATTTACAAAGATAAATTTGTTTAACAGAAACAAGACAATTAAAAAGCTTTTGCGCTACGATGAGGTGGGTTTTTCAGCTTGATCAAAATGAGTTTATTTTATAAAACTGCAATGGAAACATCATGAATCATGTGATCAACAACCAGATATTACTTCTGGCAGAAAAGATGAAGACAACAGGAAGTGGTAGGAGAATGATTCCCCGGCGGAATGTTATTTTGTTTGTCATTATGTTCCGCTTGTTTATTTTAGCCTGGTTTTTATAGTTTTCTATGTTATGGTCCACTTGGAAGCCTTCAATAAGTCAACATAACCAATAAACAGTGGCGGCTTCTCACAAACACAATTCATTTTGAATCTGGACACAGGAAAGCGTGTAATTCCTGCTGTGATTTCGCCTGGCCATCGCCTTCATACGCAGTTCCGCTCGATTCTCATTTCTCTTCAGTGCTCCGTCTGGGCTTCCTCCCATTGAAGTGGATTCACGGCCAAATTTTACAGATTGGGTTAAGTTTAAAACTGAAACGCCTCCAGCAAGCAATCGTTTCTCGATAGCCGAGAGGTCAGAACCTCTGTAGGAGGCAAAAGAGTTGCACTTTATCAGGTTACCCCTAATTGTAAGGGGAAATTAGTGCTGCGTGAAGACCGGCCCTTCTGCTAGAGCTTTGGTCATATCATACGAATGATATGTTCATATATATGTTAAATCTAGTGGCAACCTTGGTATTTTTACCAAGCACTCACCTTTATATCCCAGGCCCAAAGTATTACCTTGCAGTGCAACTAGGTGATTTTTTTTAGTTTTTCAAGGTGTTGTTGTTGCTTGTAAATAATAATGGCTGTGACTCACAATCACTGAGTTCAGCCTCCATCAATTTAACTAACTTCACACATCATCACTTTTAAAAGTGTGCTTTTATTGGAGAAACAGTTGCTCTAAAAATATATAGACTGAGTAATAAATATTTTAGTTAAGTGGTAAGCCCATTAAAAATGTAGATCTCATAATGATTCCTTTGCTTTGTCGTCGATTTATTTGATTCTGTACCACTTGCTTGCTGCCTTTTTGCGTTATATTTATTGTTTGGTCTCTGCTACGGCAACGGGACAAAAGGCTCAGATGGACAGGCCAGTTGTCGGGTTATTGCCTCGGCAATTCATCTTGGCAAATGTTTATATGAACTCCACACTCCATCTTGGTAAGAAGTGCATTTACAGACAAACACAAACTAAATGCATTAGAAATTCATGAGGTGGGCTCAGGTTTATCGTGGGCGAATAGCAAATGTTTTTAGACGCAGATGCTCCGCAGGTGGTTTGATTTTCATGCAGATCGGAAGATGCCGCTTGTGAAGGAAACAACCGAGGATTTAATTTGGCAGAAATGTGTAACGGGGCCATCAAACCTTAATTACAGGAGGGCTGCCGGAGACAGACGCACCACTTCCCTTCTATGCTTTTTCAGAAATGCATTAGGTTTTGTCTGGGGAACAGCAGTAATAATGCGACAGAGATGCTGTCAGTAAACATTGTAAAAGATCGCATAGTGTGTGTTTGGAGTAGGCCATTTCTTTTGCCTCGAACACGGCAGTCTTTTGTGCTCGTGTTGCAGGTGTACAATTTAGCTTTTTGGTAAAAGCAACATTATAAAATGATTGCCACATCTGAGTCGGGTTTGTTTCCTTTTCGTTGAGTCGACGGTAAAAGTTCTCCAGGGAACAAACAAGTTGTGGCGCAAAGAGCGGCGATTTGTGTCATACATAGATTTCTTGACGAAAAAAATATATATATTAGAGAAGAAAACATCACTTTCTTCAACATAATTTGGAGTCCTGAAAAGCCTGGAATATTTTTGCAGCTTTCCACAGGCGTGTTGGACAGAAACCAGCTAAAAGGTTCTGAGGTGATTCTTTCTGGACGTTGAACCACTCGACTTGGCAGAAATGGTTGGCGGAAACTATAGCATACTTTTTATATACCTTAGTTTTTTGTTAAGGACAACTAATGCCTAATTACAACTGTAAGAAAATTTCACAAGCTAACATTATCTTTTTGTTTCGTTTTCCACCGGATTTTGCCTCTTTTGATTCAAACTTTCTGTATTGTTTTTTTTTTTTTCTTTTTTTTTTTGTCCAATGCCATCTTGATGATTGTGTGGGTGGGATGGTGTGCGTAATTTTCACCCTGAGTGGTTTAGAAGAAATCTGTTGTTTTGCTGTATCATTTAATTGCTTGAATGCCGCGCACTTAAATTAACTACAGTCACGCAGATATTGACTTCTGACCCGCACTCTATTTCTTTTAGTTTCAGTGCAAGAGGATCTAGTTTTTTTTATGCATTTTCTAAGACAAAAAAAAGGCATTTTTCTGAACATTAGCTCACATGTGGAGTGAAGCATAAAAAAAAAGATAAAAAAAAGGTGTGGGCAGGTAAAACGGCATATAGTAGTAAGAAAAACAAATGTAAATGAGCAGAAACATGCAGGTACAGGCGCTCCGTTAGAAGCCTGTAACGCGATTCCACAGTCAGATGTGCTCCACAGATTTACATAGCAGGAAGATAATTCATGATCCCACAGTACGAGACTGTCATCTCCACTTCATCTTGTGTTTCTGTGTTAGCTGGGCTGTTATTTACACGTCACGTCACGTGTTGGAGAGCTTCAATTGATTTCTGCTGAGGAGACTGGCTGTGCGATCACTTTGATTCTCTATGTAAAGCTAAAGGTCTAATAATAATCAGAATATTATAATGGCTTCCAATAACTGGCATTTTTCTTGAGATTATAGAGGGTGTGGGTGGGTAATTTTGACAAAGCAACCTGTTTCATCTTTATGAGCAAATTTTCAAAGACACGAGTGAAAAATTAAATTACTGCCTAAAACAAATATATATATATATATATATATATATATATATATTTCTATTTCTACTTCTTTATGATTCAGACGTGGTTAGAAGTGTTTTTACATCGATTTATTCTTGATCACTGCACACTTCACAGTGCGCGCATTTAAATTGTGTGGGATTTCATTATCGGGCCCAGTGAGTCTCCAGTCTGGTGCCGTTCTTATTGGGATCTCGGCTCATAACATTTATCACACGGAGGGGCCGTCGCCGTCGCATGCGATGCAGTACAGAATAATACCTGGGCAACTTGCTGGGGGGGGGAACCGATAAAATAAAATAAATTGGCTTGGAACAAGATTCGCTTCCCTGTGGAGAAGATGAGATTTCTATCAAAGCAGATATGTGTGCAAATCATGGCAAGTCTGTGCCGGCTTAAAATTCCATTTTAAACAAGGCTGTAGGTTAGAAAATACCTTCATGACCCCGCCAGAGGCAGAAAAAGTCAGAAGAGAAGCATCTAGTTAGCATTTAGCTATTAAAAAAAACAAACTATTTCTTTGTTTGACTTGTGGGTTTGCTGTTAAGATTGTCCAGTCTTTCTCTTCAAGAGTCTGATAGTGAAAACTGACACACCTCACTGCTTCAAAGTAAAATGTCACAAATTAGATTCACAAATCTGGAGTATTATAAGTTCTTTGTTATTCTGAAAGGAAAAATAAATGTGTGAGGAGACGCGCTTTAGTGACAGAAAGAGCAGTTCATTCTTAAAGAAACAGGCCCAATTTCAAGGTGCTGAATTGGAAAGTTACGTTTCTTTTAAGTTACATTTGATATATGTACAGAGTTTTTATAGCGGCTGAAGGTGAACATAGTTACTCGATTGTGCTGTGAAATGACACTATGTGTCTGGAAAACGTGCCGCGTCTTTAAAGCGGTTTGTTTCTCAACTAAAGTTTTTCCTGAAGTTGGTTCCTGCAACGATTCCAAGCATGCCGACAAACATAAAACAGGATGAATAAATGAGAAAGGTATTTTACTGTGAAGCTGAATGAAAAGTGGATTCCACTGTGAAGTGGACGGAAGAGGATGGACACTTTTCTTTTTTCATTTTAGCAAAAGGAGGTTCAAAAAGTCAAGTGTGCTTTTGTTTTAAGCTTCTTTCAGCGAAACACCTTTTGCTAAAATTAATAGCTTCTACTGGTAGTTTTATGAAATCTAAGTGACATTTTGTGAAGCGCTGTCCTTTTTCTTCGTTTGCCCTGCTGAGGATTCAATTATTTTTGTTTTCATACATCATGTTATTGATATCCACATTTGTTCGAGTTGACAGTTTCATTCCACATTCAGGATTTTCAGCCTTTGCTTTTTATTTATTTTTTATTTGTGTGTGTGTGTGTGCGCGTGTGTGCGTGTGTGTGTGTGTGTGTGTGTGTGTGTGTGTGTGTGTGTGTGTGTGTGCACCAATTCTTTCTGATTGCTTTCCACACTTCTGGAAGATTACAGGTTTCTAATGCAAACACGACAAGGACTATGGGCAGATGGGCTAGCTGAAAGGACAGATGATCCTAATGGGTGCTCATCCCCCAGCAAACAGAGACACACTGTCAGGATCGGTCTGTCTCCCTGACAGTAAGCAGCAACAGGAACGGAGGACAGGTTTGCCACCTGGTTTTGCTGAATCGGATAGGAAATCATCTCCTCCGCAGCTAAAGACACGTTTTGCCCCCAAGTTATTTTTCTTTCACTTATTGCACCAGGGTGTATTTATTCCCTGTCGGTGCTCCTGCGGGGTGCCTCAGTGTCACCGTGTGCATAGATTTGAGCGCCAATACACACGTGTGTGGCAGCTTTGTTTGCCGATCTGTTGACCTGCAGCTGTTTGTCCAGAGATAAGCATGGAACCACTGCATGCCTCGAGTTAGCCAGAGGGGGAAAGTAGGCAGGTTAAGTTGGAGGAAAAGTCTGGAGCTGAAGCTAAGCTTTCTCCCGGTCTCGATAAAGACAAGCATGGTTTGGTTTCACGTTAGCTTTGTTTCCATCGACCGTATGATGGTGCAGTTTGACCACAAATGTTCACGCCTCGGCGACGTTTGTTTACGTTTTGTTTTGCGTCGTCGTTGTCCGCCTCCTCTCTGAGCTGTCCAGAACATTCTCACTCCACACGGTCTCACACACCGTCCTCCCAACCCCTTCATATCTGGTGAAAGCGTCTTTCAAAACGCCGCCCTCCCCTTCGCTTCGCTTCCCTTCTTCCCTCGTCGCCGTCAGTTTGGCTTCCTTCTTTCTCTCGGCTTCTACCAGAGGACAGGGAACAGCCGGTGTGGAGCAGGACGGGGTGAAGAAGCACCCAGTGATGAATATTCATCGCGTCCCAGCAGTCGCCGCTCCCCAGTCGCAGTGCCACTGAGGCCTCCAGAACACAGATGTCATCTTCCATTTGTCACCGGCAGGACGGGACCAATAGAAAGACTTCATTTTGCCAAGGAAGGCAGAGTGACAGGAGACAGAGCGTCCATGTGCATTATCGTGACATGGAGTAGATATAACCACCGCCGAAGTGATTTGGGAGCACTGAAAAAATGCCCAATAAAACATCAGAAATCTGTTATGTTTTGTAGGAAGGGAAAAAATTGCATGTAGCAAACAATAAAGGCACCGTCTTAAAAAAGAAAAAAGAAAAAAAACTCTGCACATCATCTTGAAAAATCCACATATTATGAACAAATTGTTTCATGTTTGACCAAGTTAGTCAACATGTTGTTTTTGTCAGTTTCAGTTTCTTCATTATGTATTTCACATTGGCTGATAAGCTCCTAACTGCAATGACTGAACAAATTAAAAGTTGTTTTTGCACGTTTGTGAAGTATTGGTGTATTTAGGTGTGCTGTACTGGTGCAGAGTTAGCAAATACCGGATCGGTCATCAGCTGGTATTAAACCTCAGATATCGGTATCAGAAGTGATCGTAGTGGATCGGTGCGTCCATAAATGCCAGCACACAGCGTTTATACAGACAGCTTTATGTACTTTGATACCTCTTGATACAGTCCAGCATAATCAAATCAAATCAGTAAATAAAGTGGAAGTACAGTACAGCATGTCTATAAACGTACCAAGACAAATGGTCAAACTAAACTGACACAAATTTGCTTTTTGTGAAAGAGTATCAAGTACAAAGCTACTGTAGAAAAAAACTGCCTTGTTCAAAGTTTTTCCCAAGCTATGGAGGTGACACAGCAAATTTGGGAGAAGGTACTTTTGGTCGGACTCGTCAAAGTTTGCAAAACTTTGTGTTCTTTTCTGATTAAGGAGACGGGAGTCGGCTGATTCCTCTTCGGACGTTTATTAGGAACATCAGGGCAGGTGGTACAGGGCAGGGAAGGGCCAGTACCAGGTCGGGAAGAAGTAAGTTTAGATCAGGCCCAAAAATAAAAAATAAAAATAAATCCAGCCCGGCCCGACCCTGAACGAAACCCCACATGTCATTCTAATTAAGACTTTACTGCTTATATTTTTAGTCCACCGTTTAAGTAAGTGCAACTTCTCCTAATTTTAGCTTTTTTAAGATCTGTCTACCCTACTTCATGCTGTAAGACAGGCTCTGTTTAAGTGAGTTCTTGATTCTACAGGTCTGCTAGTATTCAAAGAAACGTGGTTAACGTGGTATTATATATTTACTGCCTTTCTTTAACTCAATCGCGTACCAATGTTGCGTTTGGTTGTTATGAATATGCTGTAAATATCAAACATGACTTCAAAGAAATTTGATGGCTTGAAATTGGGGCTTTGTGTCTTTAAGAAGCTGCTACTCTTTCCAACACTCCGCCTTCAGCACGTCATCACAATAGCGTTGGGCTGAGAAGTGGCTCGTATAATAATGAGCTCAGCCGACTCAGTCCCTCCAGGCGTTTGCTAATTGCTGCTGGCTAGTCTGAAGGAGCTGAGAGAGAAAGTCGCAGGGTAGGGCTGCTCTGTGAGGCGGAACAGGAGGATTTCTCAAAGTAGCAAAAAAAAAAAAAGTCAAAGCAACAGGCCAGGTGTATTTTTGATGAGGGGAAAAAAGTTTATTTTCATCTATTAATTACAATCATTTAAAAACTCTTCCTTGTTTTTATTTTTTTGCCTAATATTAAAATGCATTTGATCATCTGAAACAGAAAAACTCAAAAGCAGAACAAATCCTCAGGGGTGGCCAATACATTTTCCCAGCTGCACACGTGGCTGCTCCCGTTCCACAGACGTTATAGACCTTTATTGTTAACATCTAGACATTTAATTATTCTCAAAAAGCGACGCAGCCATGCAGGTATTTGTCTACAGTCACCTGCACGAAACCATCAAACGTTCTCCGCTAAAAGCTGCGGTGCGTACCATAAGCCACAGAGCAACTTTCTTCTTTTCCACTGTGCTTATCCAAAAGAGAAGCATCGAAGAGTAAATCAATGTTTTCCACAAACTGAGCTCTGCACACAAAGTAAATCCAAGAAACATCGATTTTCACGTTAGCCCCGCAAAAGCGGTGGGGAAGTGAACAAAGTACACACGTTTCCCCGACCAGCAGGAAGAAGCATCAGAATGTAGAGCCTGGTTCTGGTCCGGTTCAGCTGGACTCTACAGAACAAAGCGTGTTGGAATCATTCAGAGCAATAACTCATAACCTCACTGAGAAGAATCTAAATATTTGATCTGCTATTGTGCTCAAAGTTAGGCTTTTTGAACTTTGATTCAACTTTGAGAAAATATGGAAGAAAACTAAATTTGAACACTCAGTTCTGGTAAAAGTTTGCAAATGCTCATGAGGTTGAAAGTCATTATAATTTGGAGTTATAATTTTGAATCAAAGGTTCAAAATTATGAGGGCTCAAATATGAACCCACTTAATATTTGGAAAAATGTCGCTTAGGAAATTGTTTTTGAAGCCAAACATTTTGCAGTCTTAAAGAAGCTTTGGCATAATTAGCTGAACATTTGGCAAATCTTGGTGGAATTGGGATAAGTCAACCTTTTTCTAGTTTCCTGGTTTTAAATTTTCAAAAGGGTTGTAGTTGAGATCATTTCTAAAAGCTTTTTCCAGCCTGCACTTTGGTCCAGCTCTACCAGAACAAGTAATGGCATGGAAACTCTGACACTGTAGCACTTCCAAAGGCTATTCTTGCAATGAAATCTATTTTATTCAATCACTAATGTTTTCCGACAAAGCATGTAGCGCACCGGTTTGACGCTATGAAGCTTACCAGAACCTGCCTGCACTGCGAACAGCGAAGTGCCGAGCCGAACGACGCGGCTGTTAGCAGCTGCGTTTCCATTAGCTGTAACTGAAAATTGAAAGTAGGAAAATAAATGTGCTCAATGGAAACACTACATACTTTTTCAAAAGTGAGGTTGTTTTTCAGCCATATCAAAACTTTTTTCGCATTATGAGTCACCTGCTCAATGTTACTACTGGCGGAAAAACATAAAAGAACAAAATGACAGGAAGTGTTAGGAGGATGATGGTTTGTTTTTGTTTCTTTGGACAATGTGCAGCTGGCTCCATCACCTTTTCACAAGGCGTAAAAAGTTGTGTTGAATCCATAACTCTTCTGTGAAATCGCCCACTAATTTCCCCAAAACGTAACATGTGAAGCTGCTGGCAAGTAGCAGGGGTTTTTCACTCCAGCACCTGAATAAGACGCAAATGTCTCCTCTGATGGATTAAGATCAATCATATAACCGTTTCATCCATCACTGCCACGATTTTTATTCACATGCGATTTCAATTTATTTCTTACTTAACAGAAACACCAAAATTGCTAAATAGTTTCTTCCACACTAGCAGCAAATAGGCAAAGATTTACGCGCAGTTGTAATGGAAACGCAGCTACAGCTAACTCAATATTCGGAAGCACGACAAACACGGTTTGAATGACTTCGTTCACTTCCTCTACTGCCATCGCTAAAAATTGAATTTAGTTTAGAAATCAGACAGAAATCAACGTCATCGTTCACAACCTTTCCTCCTGTTCGCCCACTGGGCCGGTTCTGGTACGCGAGACTGGAATCAAATTGCGGATCAAGGCGATGGCCAGGCTGGCTTAAAGAGTCGATATGAAATGTCTTCTCCTGTGCAGAAGGAAGAAAGCAACTTTATTCTCTTCCACCTCTTACCAGCTAAACCACACTGCTTCAAGTGAGGCTTTTCAACAAAGTAGCTTATTACTAATTCTTGACTGTCAATTGTAATTGTGCTATATAATAGCTTTGAACTACAGGAGATCATAGCTTTTTTCCCCCCAGTTTTTTTTTTATTTTTTAATTTTTTTATTTCTCTCCACATGTCTAGGAGGAGAGCGCCTGTAGAGCCATTGCCATATGACCTAATTATCTCTCATTAGTGGCCCCAGTAATTGCAGGACCTTTTTACAGCTCCATCTCCTCTCTTGCACATAGAAGGGGATTTCAATTAGGCTCGCCTCGCAGCTTTCCTCTTGCTTCTCTCTCACAGCTAAACCCCACTGTCTATGGCAAGCCGATTTAACATAAATTCGGTTCCGTCTGACTATCCGTAATTACATTCCAGATATGTGAAAATGTATTTTGACTAGACAAAACTACATTTTGACTCTCCGGAATGGTAATTTAAGATATCTGCATTTACATTCTGACTAGTAAGAAGAATAATTCAAGATATCTTCAATTACATTTTGACTAGTCAAAATTCCTTTCAAGATATCTCAAATGACGTCACCGGATTCGTCATTGGAAGGGTCATGTATCCGTAATTATAATTTAAGATATCGCGGACGTAATTATGACTAGTCAGAATTCCAATTTTAGATATCTTAAGTAAGAGATTGCGTGTAAGCCCCTCGTTAGCTGGACTGAGCTGTCCAAATAATTTGCCTGAACTTCCAATGGCGCTGGCAGTTTTAGACAAAATTGTAAGAAAATGTCACAATATAGAAAGATCTCTTCAGTATGGGATATGCGGAGAGCGCGAGAATCGTGTACTTGAAGAATGTTTAAGAAATTTGCAAAGAATTTCTGATTTACTTTCTGCCGACACACACAATGCCCTGAAAAACGGCTTAGAGGAGCTGAAAGTGCTGCTGTCGACCCATGTCCAAGCCCGCAGCTCGGGCCAGTTCAGGTAATAACCAGATGTAGTTTTTATAAAGTGGTAAAGCTGTCTGCCTCTTCGGAAATTATAGTAAAGCCAGCCAGCTCTTGATTTTGGCATGCAAGGTATTATAGCATCCTCTCCTCTGTAAATAAAAGCGCACCTCTGGTTTATGTCTGATTCACACTTTAAGTTGCTTTCCAGCGTCTATAAAAGTTTAAAGCTTTATGTTCATGCATTTGCAACAGGAAATTATGTATATCAAATTGAATTTATACATTGTGCAAAATGCACAATGTAACCCTTAGGAGACACAGGGACACCTCTAGAGGATAGACAGATATAGACAGACAGATAGAGAAAAATAGATGTATAAAGTAAATCTTGTGCTGAGGTATTTAAATATGATTCTATTTTAGGTGGTCGAGGTAGACCAGCTATTCATATTACAAGAGAGCAAATCGACTTTCTTTTGGCCCAAGGACACATGGTCAAGAGTATGGCAAACATCTTTGGATGCTCAACATCATTTCTTTATAAAAAGTCCAAAGCACTTGGTGTACCAATCAGGGGAAGGTTGGCTGCTGTGAATGATGAAGACCTTGAAACTAATATCAGACAACTTCAATCCATGTATCCAAATTCTGGGACTGAGGTATGGAATCTAAATAAATTGCTTCTGAAAAGTAATATGTTCAACCGTACTAGTTGAACTATTCAGTACTAATTATTTTATCATTTAATGTAAATGTCACAAATGATAATGATTTTAAAAAAGTATTTATTTTATGAGCAGATATTAAATCTGAAAGCTATATTTTATAAAAGATTACTTTCAAAATATGAAATTGTGTGGTGGTTTGAAATAGTAAGACCACATGTCCTTCATAAAACCAGATGATGCGAGGCTTGTTGCACGCACGAGGACTAGTGGTTCCACGACGTAAGGTCCGTGAGACGATGGCTCGAATCAACCCGATTGCAACTGCAAGGAGGTGGAGCAGTGCAGTGTCTCGACGTGTCTATCATGTGCCATACCCCAACAGTTTATGGCATATTGATGGCAACATGCGTCTCATAAGGTAGCTGAAAATACCAAGGATGTATTTTTGAGTGGATATCTTAGAACTAAATTCACTATACACATTTGAACACATTATTCCTTATACACTTTTTTGTATTTCCATTTAGGTGGGGCTTTGTGGTCCATGGTGGCATCGATGGATGTTCTCAGCTAATTACTTACTTGAACTGTAGCACAGACAATCGCGCCTCAACAGTGCTATTTCATTTTCTCAAGGCAACAGGCCTCTATGGTTTACCTTCTCGAGTGAGGTCAGATCATGGTGGCGAGAATGTGCAAGTGGCACTGGTGATGAACCTCCTGCAGGGCATTGAACGTCGGAGTCATCTAAATGGGGAATCCATCCATAATCAGAGAATTGAGCGTCTTTGGAGGGATGTGTTTTTACATGTTCTGGAACCATTTTATAGCATGTTTTATAATCTTGAAGATTCAGCCCTATTGGATCCCAGCAACGACGTGCACAAACTTTCTCTTCATGTAGTTTTTCTAACTGAGATTCAAAGCCGACTAGAACAATTCAGAAAGGCATGGAACCACCATTCCTTGCGTACAGAAAACAACAAAACACCAACACAAATCTGGACTGAACGGATGTTAGCAAACATGGGTGCCAACAGCACAGCAACTAACAACGTGTTTGGTGAAAATTCCAGCACACCAGAGACTCTTGAAGAACTTCTGCAACAGCATGGCCTTGGGCACCTTCCAACCACTGATGCTGAAGAGGTTCCTAGTGTAATTGTAGAACCACCCCAAACCAGCCTCAGTCAGCAGCAACTTCAATCAGTTAATCTTGCAGTCAATCATATTTCTGATCTGAAGGAGAAATACCAGGCCTGTTGTGCAGAAATTGCTTTATTGATTTAAGTAAATGTCACTATGTTTGAGAAGTGACAAACATCAAGAACATTTGATCAAATGCATTGTTCTGAAGATACAATTACTACAAATAAAACTCAGAATTGACATGAGTAGGTAACCTTACAAATTAATTATAAAATGTAAAGGTGTTTAAAGACATGACTAGTCAAATATACATCCTGGAAAAGGGAAAGAACAATTAAAATTCTACTTCTGAAAATGTTTTTGTAGAAATGACTAGTATCTCCCAACCTCCTTTTCAAACACATCTTTTGGACCCTCTGAACTTCTTTAGAATTTGATTTTGTTTTTAATCCAAATGAGCAGTGTTCATTACATGAACTAGAACAATCATTACAAGAGATTAAATTAATATGCCCCTTTACACAGCAAAAACAAACAAACAAAAATCTTACCAAATATTTTTCAGTGCAAAAATCTTTCTACACTTCAAATATGACACAAGTAAAATATAAGTAACTTTTCATCAAGACATGAGCTTGTTTTAAGTCTTTTTTTTAAATATTGATGAAAAAGGACTCACTGCACTGGCAGATTATTTCACTTAAAGCAAAGATGTCCAGTTATAAGTGAAATTAATATGCTAATGTAACTACTTTTTTTTTAAACAATAATAAAGAATTATTGACTTAAAACAAGCTCATATCTTGGTGAAAAGTTACATGTAAGTTAGTTTTATCTTTAGTGTACAAAAACATTTGCACAAGAAAGTATTCCAAAAATACTTGGTAAGATCTTACGTTTTTGCAGTGTGGCTCAAACATACACCTTTAAATTGTGAAACCAAAAAGTGCTTAAAAAGGCATCTATTCTTTGCATAAAAAAAAGAAAATATTGTATTTACATTTTAATATTTTCGAAATTTGGCCGTTAAATTACCTTGCTTAAAACACTTGCTTTAAAACATTTAACTTTTCAAAACATTCCAACTTTTTTTTTTTTTTTAAAGAACTGCTTATTACACTTATTAGCTGATTATGCAACACCAAAGGTAGGTGCCTGCAGCACCCCGTCTGTCATGTACTTTGTGAAAGACTCATAGTCTGGGTGTACAGGAAGGCGGAGTACTATAAGGCATGTATGTGCTTCTGGGAAGACTTTGTTAGCCTCATGGAGGAATTCAATTTGTGGACGATGGATGCTCCAGAAGCAAACTCCAGTATCATTTCTAGGGTAATGGGACTGCATTCTCCTTCTGAAAGACAAAATGTTGAAATTCTTACCTTTGATAAAAGGTATCCAGTGTCTACTCTTAAAGACATGGAAGAAAATGTGTTGCATGTCTGTTCTTGTTCCTCCTCAATTTTTTTATATTGGTGATGACAATGCATTTCTTGTTAGTAAATATAAATCAATAAACATTTTGAAGCCAAACCATGACTAAGCATGATCATTGTAAATAGTATGTAAAAGTATGCATTCATGCAACAAATTACTCAATATATATTTACTGGCCAAAAACAGGCCATTTCTACGGCAGCTTAACAAAAAGACTTTCCAGGAAAGACACTTTTCTCCTAATTTAACTGTTTTTGGTCCTGTCACTAGCCATTTAAAAAGTGTGCCTCTATATTCAAACTATTTCATTTTGGACAGTGGTGATAAATCGGTCACAAAATGTAATTGATACCGGTTGTGCTTACAATATCAAAATAATTGTACCTTCAATATCCACCAACCAGTCTCTCCAGTAGCATATGGTTTGATTTTCTATCCTCCTTTCATTGCTGCCTTGCACAGAAAAACACACTTGGAAAAGTGTGTACAGGTCCCGTGCCCAGAGTGGTTTCTCAGCACAGACAAACAATTCATGAAAGAGTGCAGGGTTTTTCTGAATCTCATCTAGCACATTAAGAGTCTTCAAACCTTCCACAAACCTTTAAGAAAAGAGAATATGCTCTTACTTTTAGATACAACAAGATTTCTAATAGAAAAAATTTGGATCTTGCTTACTGTTGCAATGCAGTGCTCACTCGGCCATTTACAAAGAAGTCTGCAGCAGATTGCACAAGGGAGTCCCTCTCTTCCAGAGTAGTTACACGCCTTAATGCTCCAACCATGCTCAGGGTATCTGCTGCCTGCATAATGGCTTCGTTTGCCTCCACGATTGTGTTTGTGTCCTGAATCTAAAAAGACAAAAAAAATATATGAAACTGAATGTAAGCTTATGATTAATATCTAAAATGCTTAAAATTGCTACTAACCCTGATCAACTGCTGTCTGAATGAATGGTTAACAACTTCCTCAACCAGGGTAGATTGAGACAATGTGCCACAAATTTGGTCAAACAGCCTTTGAGAGAAGAAATGTGGTCCAATGCCTCCATGCACCAAACAGCCTGATATCATTTTTCCAATAAGGTTGTACATTTTTGACTCCAGCGCTAAAGAAAAAAGAATTTACTCGACAATTAGCCATCCTTAAGAATTGGGGGAGGGGGAGAAAGAATACTGACCATGAGTGTCCAAAGCCAGTTGACGGTTATTCTCATGCCCCTCAAAGACATTAGATTGATGAATGGCTGTCATTAACAGTCTTAGATACTCTCGTGTGGGACCACCTTCATCAACTGCCCCTTCAGCGTTGTCCTCTTCATCCACAAAAATAACATCCAGTTTTGCTGCTGAATCAAAACGGCGTCTTCTGAAGGCATGCAGGCTACATTCTAAAATTCTGTCCCTGGACACATTTATTTGGTTGCTTGTAGGACAGAAAGTCATATCAACCTTGCTGTATATTTTTGCTAACATCGTCTGAAGATCTGTTCTGTAAAAAGAAAATCTATTTTATTGTGTATTGTTGGAGTAAACAACGGTTTGAAACTGTCAAAACTAATTACGTAAGACACTGCCAGAACATGCAATTTTTACTCACTCATCCAAAGGCAACTCTGGTGGATGTTGTGGAGACTCAGGTGGCTCTTCTTGGTCTTCCAGTAGAATTATAGGTTGCTCAGTAAATGGAGAAGCTGGTGCCTGGTCCTCAATGATAATCACCTGTGGAGTCAAGTTAGAGTGGGGGCAGAGGGGCAGCCTTGAGGTTGCAACCACAGGAACTTCAGAAGTCAATTGTGCTTGAGTGGAGGGCTGGGACACAGCTGCCCGGGAGGAGAACAAAGTTGATGTTTCTGGGGAGTTGGGCCTGGTCGACAGCACTTGAGGAGATGTTGGGGCCAGTGGTGACTGGGCTGACAAAGATGTCAGTGCTTGGTCAGAAAGCAATGTCTGTAGACATAGGACAGAAGACAGTGACTGCTCCAGCATACCATTCGCTTGTACTGGACACCTTTCCTAAGCAAAATAAAACAAAAACCTAATCATGCTAATGTCAATGTCAATTTTATTCATGAAGCACTTTCGAAACAGATATTAATTGCACCAAAGGTCTGCACGGTATTCATTAAGCACAGACAAAAACACATAAGAATAAAACACAAATTAAAACAGACAAGTACATTACAATGTTGGGCCTTACAAAAAGCCAAAGAATAAAAATGAGTTTTAAGGAGCGATAAGAAGTGTTCCAGACTATGGGCAGATCTAATGTTAAAAGGTATGTTTTTCCAAAGATTAGGAACAGTGACTGCGAATGCTGATCCTATTCGCTCTCACTCAGCCTGGTCCAAGGAATATGTAAGAGCAATTTATTATTTGACCGAAGTTTTCTAGAACTGGAATGGTCGTGAAGAAGGTCTTGAAGAAAAGCTGGAGCTAGGCCATGTAAAGTTTTAAAATCCAATAAAAGACTTAAAATCAATCTGATAAACTGGTAGCCAATGCAGAGAAGTGCTATATGCTCTCATTTCTGGGATCCAGTCAAAAGTCTAGCTGCAGCATTTCGAAACATTTTGGGGGAAAAAAATACTGACGACATCGTATGGGATCTGGACTTAATTACTTTACCTGAATTTCTAGAGTTGAAATCCAAAGCACGTACAGAGTTACAGATGTTGCTATGCCATGATCCATAAGTGACCCTGATGAGGTGTGGATGATATTGCTTGTTGAACACTGGATATTTCACTTGCCATTTCATCTTGTCCGACAAAATCAAACAAGACCTTCAAAAAAAAGGGTAATGCAATTTCAGTTACTTGAAAATAAATAATATACATTCTCTGAATGAACACATTACCTGAATTGGGTCAGACACATTGAAAGTTCTCTTTCTGATAAATCCATTCGGATATTTGAACTTCAACAGCAGTCAGATGTCAGTGCTTGGTCTGACATCTGACTGAACTTGACGGTTCTTCATATACTGCCAGTCGTTGCTGCCGTTCTTCAATTGCCTAAAACATGAGTACTAAAACCTCTAGGTAATCCATAAACTACAATTATCCTAACAATGTAATACTTCTTACTTTTATGCGTCTTTCCTCCCAGTACTTGTAACACTGTCTTTTCCTTTCCTGGTAGAAAAAAAATTGTGAGCAACAACAGCAACAACAAATGATGATAACAAAAATGTCAACTCACATTTTCTTGGTCTGCGAGCAAAGACTTTTCATACTCTTCATCTTGCTGGGACAGCAGAGATTGCCGATGTAGAAGTGTCTATTGTGAATACAGCACAGAGTCAACATCAGAAAAAAGATCTAAAGCTATATATTGTTCTTGAAATTAATGACCTGCTCTTCCCCCAAATGTTGTCTGTTGGTATTCTCAACTTCTGGAGAGATATCCTGTCCTGGTGCAGTTGAGGGTTCTGGAAACAAACTCCTGGACATTGCTGCGCTTGAGTAGGTTTCCTAGACATGTCCAAGACATTTCAAATTATGGTGGCAGATATTACTCTGGATATACCATACTACATAAAATAATGTTTGTGTACAAAACAATCATACCTGTGACACATCTGCTCGTGGTAGAATGTAGAGTCTGCTTTTGCCAACCTTTTCCTTCAGCTCCCTCACAGAATTCACTTGTAGTTTTTTTTATCTTTCGTCCTTTTCCAGCTCTTGCCAGTTCAAAGCCAACCAGATTTAGACTGATGTGTGGGTAGCTTTGACAGTTCCGACAAGCTCCAAGTCAAGTTAATTTTGGAGGTCTTGGTTTCTGTCCCCTCATGCACAGGGTTGCCTGAATAATCAATGGTGACAAAGCAATGTTAAACACAATAACAAAGAACATGACATTTAAGTTTAAACTCATCAGCCCGCCAGGTGACTCTGGTGAAAGAGTAAAATTATGATAAAGTGGTGACTTAAAACCCAAATGGAGATGTTAAAAGCAAAAGTGCCTCCTTCTGTCACATTACGCAGGTGTACGAAATAATGTCATTTTTGAAAAAATATGCCCACCTAATCCATGGTTTTTCAGTCTTCGTACATCCGAGGGAGAAGGAAGAACGTCAATATTAGGACCAGAAAGCAAAAAAATATTTGTCTTCCAGACAACGCTTGGCTGCCTCCCAACCGATCCTGCAATGAACACAACAGAATCACACCACTGATGCTCCATTCATGCTAACTGACATTCTGTAACATTGAGTGTGCTAACTGGGGTTGCCACCTTTCACAAGTTTCAAAAAGGCACGCACACTACGTCTTCTCACGTAATTATGAAAATTGTGAAATTAAATTAAAATGTGAAAGCCGATAATTTGATTTCTCATAATGAACAAAGACTGGCTACCTGCCAGGTTTAACCCGCCTCTGGTGTACTTGCTCTCCATTGCTGGTGCGAGATAGGAAGAAATCATATACAACAAATCGCTTCCCATATCGCTTCAATAAGGGACGTAAAAGTTACTTGCTAAAATACTGGACTATTCCGCATTTTATAGACAATTCCATATTTTATAGGACGGATGACAATTCCAGTGCTAAATAAATAAGCTACTTAAATTTTGCCAACATTTCTTTATTCCACTAGCACGAAGCTAACGTAGCCTGGAAAGCTAATTCTATGAACTGGCATCTGAACATCCACTTGCCTCGACTTCTCTGCATTTGACGTCGAAAAAGTCTTCTTGTTGAAGAGAATAAATTATCAGTATTTCTTAATTCATGTCGAGCACGAGCTGCCGCGCTGAATATTGTGTTAAAAACACGAGTATTTGAACTGGACTCTCCTGACATTGTGAACCGCTGAACAGTCAACTAGCTTAAAGCTAGAATGCCTTACACCCTGCCTGCCAAAATGCTACGTAAATCAGTGACGTTTTGACTAGACAGAACGCTAATTCAAGATATCTGTAACGTCATTTTGACTAGTCAGAATGTTCATTTAAGATATCTTAAATAGAAAAGTTGAATAATTCCAGATATCTCTAATTCATTTAGAGATATCTTAAAAGGAATTTTGGCTAGTCAAAATTATAATACAAGATATCTCTAATTTAGTTTTGTCTAGTCATTATTTGCTTTTAAGATATCTATAATTCAATTTCCACTAGTCAAAACTACATTTCTACTATCCAAAAATACATTGAAGATATCTTGAATTATGGACTAATTAGAGATATCTTTAATTACAATTATGACTAGTCAAAACTACAATCAAGATATCTTGAATTTACTTTTTGACTAGTCATAATTAAATTGTAGATATCTGAAATGTGTATTTCAGATAGTCAGTAATTCATTGTAGATATCTTGAATTGAAGTCCCCATACAAATCAATGGTAAATCTGACGTCATTTTGACTAGTCAGAATGTAATTAGAGATATCTCAAATAGGTATTTTGTCTAGTCAAAATATAATTAGAGATATCTTAAATTGCTAAAATGTCTAGTCATAAAACAATTTGAGATATCTGGAATGTAAGGGCGGCAAAACCGAATTTATGTTAAAACGGCTTGCCATACACTGTGACCTGTGTAGTCGAGCGTGGCGGGGCAGCGGGCGGCAGGAAGCTCCCGCGTCAGAACGTGTGAATTTCTTCAATTTGACTTCATGCATTCCCCGTCACGCGCCCATCAACGAGACACGACAACGAAGACAACCAGAAGAGGTGTCTGTCGGCGGCAAAAGAGGAAAAAGAAGCTTTTACGGCATTTATTTTTCCGTGAGGGCCGCGTCGTGAGAAATGCATCAGAGACAAAGTATGTATCACAATCAGACTTCCTGTCATAAGTAAACAGCGGTGTGATGCGATGCTGTGGAAAGTCGCAGGTATCTGAGCAGCAGAAAATAGCCCCATCAAGTGAGATTTCGTCAAGCATAAATAGGAGAGGAGAGGGAGATTGAATCAGCGGCCATTATGTTCGCCGCCTGAGAGCGAAGTTGGATTCCCAAAAGGAAGACACTGAGAGGTTGCTGGTAAGAAGAGGAGAGGGGGGTGAGAGGAAAAGGCTCTGCGCCACTCAAGCTCATCGCTTATCTCTGGCATCACCTCAAGAGTCAAATCACCCTAATTAACGGGGAGCGAGAAAGAAAGGGGAGGGAGGGTAAATCGATCCTTCAACAGAATAATTAACCCTTTCTGTTCTCAATTTCTTCCAAAAAAAAAAAAAAAAAAGTTGATTGGAATTGACTGAGATTACCTTTCGTTTCGTTAATTGTGGCTTTCGGTCAAACCAAAGGCGCGCGGGTTGTTATCAAGAATCGGCAGCAATTAAGTCTTATTGCCTCCCTGCGTTTCCCCGACTGCTTAACAGAGAGGCGTCGAGCGAAAATGCGACACAGCAAAACGGATGAGTTTCATTATGTTTCGCGCCACTCAACCAACGAGGCTGCGGGCTTTTTCTGTTTGCTCCGAGCCGCACTCGAAACAACAGGGCCGACTTCAATTCTTAAGAAAGAAACCTGAATGGGTTTGTTAAATAATCAACACCTTGGACTGGAAATGGAGCTCGCCCAATCGTTTGGGCAACATCAGCACGACTTTCATGCTAAGCTTTTAAGGCTCCCAGGATCTCCCCTGTGTTAAAAGCTAAGGCATTTTTATTAAATGCCTTACTCAATACAGCAACAAGGCAGTTCAAAGTGCTTCACGTGAATCAAACTCAAAGACGCATAAATAACACATTCTTCCATCTGCCACCTCGTACTTGGATTCCCTCTTAATTTGTTTCAGTCTCGAGAATAAAGGCAAATAAAAAGCTGAGATGAGGAACTGCAGAGGTCGGTGAAATAACGTTGAAAAACGGAGCCGTGACAAGTCGCACAAGATTAACAAGGCGAGGAGAAGTTGGGGGGGGGTGAACGGCTCGCTCCCCACGTTCTCGGCGCGGCAAATAATTCCTCTTTAATCAACACGGCCACATTTGTATGAGTTATTCTACATTCACACACCTTGCTGGGGAACATAAAGGTGTCTGCGGGGATTCTTCCTGGTCGGAGTTATGGCTCCCATAACTCCTACGTACACCGCCTGTATCCATTCATCGTGTTTGGAAGGAGCCGCGCGCTGAATCACGGAGGCCTGGACTCCATCCGGAGCCGAGGAGAAGAGAAAGAAAGAAAGAAAGAAAGAAAGAAAGAAAGAAAGAAAGAAAGAAAGAAAGAAAAAAGAAAAAAAGAGGCTCTGGAGAAAAATTGACACAGTGATGTGTTCAGGTGAGGTTGCAGCGAGATATTTAAAAAGTATTTACAGGTGGGGTGGGTTGGGGATGAACGCTGTAACCCCGTTGCTCATGGGTAATTATTAACGCCGCCATTTTGAATGAAAAATGGGGGTTTCTGGCGTCCCACGGTAAAGTGATTAAAACGCCAACATCATTTATGACAGTCTTCAAAGGAGTGGCGCACGTTTCGGACGCAACTCTAATCACTTCATATGTATGCAGTCGGCGGGTGGCAGGCGACATGACGGCTGCGTTTCGACACGCTGCAGGCTTTTGCGGCGAAACCAAACCGGGCAGGAAGGGGGAAAATTGGACGGGCTTGCTTTTAAGAGGAGTTCGCCAGCCAGGCAGACTGATGCGAGTGACACCGGGGGCTTTAGTGGGAGACGACACGACACGACGGGCGCCACGCCGCTGTCTTCCTGCGCGTCCCCACGGCGACCCACTTCCAGCCCTCTAATTGCAGTTCCCTCTTTAAAACTGCATCGCTGCGCAGACAGGAAGGTTCATCTCTGAGCTGCAGCCGAAAATTAATTAGACATAATGAAAACTTTTTTTTTCTTCTTTTTCTCGTCAAATATTTGGGTGGTAAGCGCAATTATGAAATTATGACAGAAGCGCGTTTTACTGAAACACAACACGGTCCCACCATCCAGAAAATACTCCACAAAACGCTGTTGCCATTAGTTGCACTTTCTCTTTATTAGCTTATTTGTTACACGCACATTCGAAGACGCTTAGAAAGACACACACACACACACACACACACACACACACACACACACACACACACACACAGAGAGAGAGCGTCGGGAAATCTGTCTCACTCTGCTGTTCTCAGCAAAAGCCTTGTATGTCAGTAATTATCTTAACTGATAATGCAATTGCGTCAATAACTGTCTTAACGGGGACAGAGACGCGTTACCTCACTGCGTGATTACACCAATCGGTGTAATTGTGTTTACGCGTCACTGCGTTGTATAAAATCCGTTTTCACTGTGTGATCATCGCGCTCATCTGCACGGGAGCTCTCTGTGAAGAGCGGTTACCTTGTGTGAGCAAATTGAGAAGTAGCTTTGAGACTCGATCTCTTCCTCGCAGTAAACGGATTCACAAAGTTTTGGGGTTTTTTTAAAGCTTAACAGCGGGCCACCGCACAGATCACAGATTTCTTTTTTCTTTCCCACTTTTTCTGTTCTTATTCAGCACCAACAAATATCAGATTCAGTTGTCATAAACTGATTGTTCCAAACTTTACTTGTCCCTCACATCACACTTAGCGTTGTTTATTTTAAATGGGGTTGAATAGTTTATTTTTCTCTTTATGGTGGTCCAGAAGGGTCAACAATCAAAAAATAACACAACAGCAAAAACTATGCTAGGCTAGCCAGTTTTTTCATTATGGACACATTTTTACTTTTACTTTTTAGGGTTTTATTTTTGATTGGTTGAGAGACATGATGGATGTCTCAGAATTTCTTGAGGAATTTGATCAAAGCGGAATGAAACACACATTAAATTTCTTCGTTGTTTTTGCCAGTGGCAGCTGGCCCGTTCGTTGAACTCTCCAGTTAGCAAACCCTACTTTCAAAACACACAAAGCACACCACAATAGATTCTTCCAGCCTTCAATTTTGGGGGGAGAAATGGGATTGTAACATGAATACATAACGTCTTCGACTGTGTTTTATCAAACAGCTGCACTGAGCATCCCTAACATTGTTAGATACCGCTAGAAGAGTCTTAAGTGGATTGTAATATAAAACAGTATGGCATTCACTTTGATGAGATAATCCAAAGATATCATCTTAAACCAGATCAGTGTGAGGAACGAGGGAAACGATGTGAGCCGCTGGCCAAGCCAGTGAGTGTGAGGAAAATATAGTGACACCCATCCTCACAGTAATTCTGTCGTAAAGCAGTCCGCCAGTCTCCCGATGTAAATTTATTGAGGCGGCTGTAAGGTTTTACAGCCGGTGCTCTGCACTGGATCTGAGAATATTTGCTCAGAGCTGTTGAAGTTATGATCCCACATTATGTTTCTCATCACAGAGGAGCCATAACCTCTCCTCGATTATCTTCATTACCATTAAAACAGCTACCACAGGCCGAGCCACAGATTACCAGATGGACTGCAGCTTGATGAAAATTAATAAATAAAAGGCTCGTTTTGCGAGCCACAGCAACCAGACCGACATGGAATACATGAAGGAAAATTACACGGGGTTCCGAAGGTTGTTTACAAATGAAAAACTATTTAAATGGTACCTAGATTTATATTCAGCCCCATGGAATCAATAAAACCAAACGTTTTGGACATCTCTACTGGCTTTGTGTGTACGAAGATCATTTTTTTGTAAAATAGTTCAAGCTATTTTTGTAGGGTTGGGCGATAAAAATAACAATGAATATCGCGACATACGTGATGAATGTCAGTAGGTAATGCGCTTGGTAAAATTTGGATAATTTCACTGCTAACTCACTCGCTCTGGTACACTAACAAACAACTTGTTGAGGAACATGTGCAGCAGCGCTTTCCCGTTGATCCCCCAACGTACACAAGGCGTACTTCGCTCCTCGGAAGTCCGCGCCGAATCGAGACAGACTCAAAGTGGGGCGTCCGCCGGTAACATACGGACAAAAGTATGTTCTTGGTGACACGAGAAACTGCTTGTGCTCACATCGAAATGATAACGTTCAGACTCAACGCAACAAGCCGCAAGAACCGATTTCAAGTCCAAGCTGTGTTTGCATTACAAATGTGCCCAAAGTTTTGTCAATGTTCTGCTAAAAACGTGATTGTGGAAAGCTCAAATAAAATTGTACGTGAATAGAAAAATGTTCATCCAACTACTTCCTGTCGTCGTCTTCTTTGTGGTTTGCACCGATGGCAAAATCCAGTCGATCGCATTTTGAAACGACTAAGCGCCCAGGAGGAACTCCTCCAGCGCCTGAGTGGTGAGGTCGAGGACAGCTGTGGAGACAAATCAGGGTTTTCCGATTTATTTGGTGTTTTTTATTCATTTATTTTCAGGGACAACAATCTAAAAGCATTTTCAATTGGGATTGAAATAATATGAGAGCGAAAATATCTCCTCACTTGCCTGCTAATCCCCTCAGAGTCAAAGCGAGACGCATGTGGCCTTTTCCAGGCCGCACCGCTTCCTCGCTTAGCTTATGCAAAGATCAACAGATCAATTTTTAGGGGAGCGCAACAAAAAAGATTAAGGAGGAAAAATCTCAAAACGAAGCCCCTCGAGTTTGTTTCTCAACATGAAGTTGTTTTTAGTTGCGCGTCTCCCCACAGACAACGCCGCCTGTCTTTGGTAATGAGCAAAACTAACAAACCTTAGGAGGGTTCCAACCGCAGAGGGAGCTTAATTAAAGAATAATTTGGTTCTGTTGTAATTAATACAGATGTTGGGAGTGATGTGATAATCTAATGCCGATGAAACGTGGCCTACCTTTTGAGTCGCCTCTAGGAGAAGGAGAGCTATCACGGCCACTTGGGAGGTAACGTCAAATAAATACCTTGAAATTGGAAATTTAATGTGATTTCACGATCCCGCTCTTCGGCTGCACAATGGACTGGTAAGTGGTGAAATGTAATTCTCCTCAGGCTTCTGTTTATGTTTATGTGCGCAAGGAAACGCCGGCAATTACAGGAGTTACTGCAGGAAAACTTATAATTTATCGTGTCTGAACTCTTCTTCTCTGGATGTGTCGGTGTACTTTACTCAGAGCGTGTGGCCTCCACTTCTGCCAAGCAGTAAAGAAAAACAACAAATTCATAGATCACAAAGTGTGCTGTTGATGTGAGCGTTTCAGAGAGTAAGAGACAACTCCCTAGCCTAGCAGTGCAACACTGCAGGTTAAAGGTGAAGAAGTCTGCATTAGACTCTACTAACGAGCTATTTCACAGTTTTCTTGTACACTGGAAAGACATTAACCAAAATTCTTTAATTCAATTTAAATATTTTCTATTTGTCCCAAAGGCAACGTTATCCAAGTATCTTTAAATGGATCCACGATTATTTGTGACAATTGACTTTATTTTGAAAATATTTGTGTGACAGCAATACAGTAATAATACTGTAGGGTGTTGAGGACAGTCCCCATGTCGTTCACGCTGCAATGCATTGTGGGTAAATGACGTGTAACTGCCTGACTCTCTCCAGCCAAAACAGAGATGAGTAACATTATTGGTCCCATTATTGGAACCTCAGAATGAGGCAATAAGGTGATGAAGGTGAGGAGGAAGAGGACAGAATTGGCCGTAGGAGACGGCTGTTTGCTGCTGCTGTTTCCAGCTTCATACAGGAAACAATGAATGTCACTCACCTCAGTCTGCTTCTCACTGCATGATCCGGAAGGTACTTCTGTAATTCTGTGTCCGGTTTGGCGACGGCTGTTTAGGGTCCAAACTCTGACCGGTGTTGGTTGTGGTTTCACATTCAGTAGTGGCGTTCTAGCAGTACAGAATGGACCGTTACGCATCATCAACCCACCAGGTGAAGAAATGGCGACATCCATTGGTGAAATATATAACAAAAGATGTACATTTTTTAAGTAATTACGAGTTTCCTATTATTTAGTGAATAGGAAAACTACAACATCTTTCGGCCAACATGGTCAACTAGTCCTGGAACCTTTAAACTTTGTACATAACATAAAAAGTAGACTTATTTTTTAAAAGTTATGATTCCTTTTGTGACATTAGGATTACCACCGATCGAGATAATCTGATCTTTGAAACCTTTGGAAAGAGGAAATCTGTTCTCCAGGTTTCTCGTCTGTGTGGCAAAAACAGCAAAAACAAAAAGTGTTTGTTTGGCTCGGGAGAACTGGTTTGCCCAAGGCATCATTAATGCAGAAACCACTGCTGGCACCTGATATGAATAGCATTCAGCTGTCTCTGTGAGTATTCCTAAACTTCCTCTCCAGCAGACACTCAGCTCAGCCTTAGCTTTAGAGGAGAGGAACATTTTAAATTCTAGAAAATGTACATATGAAAGGGAATAGAAATGATTCTTAATGTACTTGAATAGGAGCTGCGGCATTTAGGTCTTTCACGCTGCATGCCCTGACAGAGGCTAAAGTGAATAAGTCGTCATCTCGCATTAAAATTCATATTGTATCACCGACTGGGACTGAGCCCATTTTCTCCGCTGTGCTCTCGCCATGAGCCACACAATAGTCAGGGAGACATCTAATGAGGCAGGAGAAAAAATATTAAGAGGGGGAAGTCTTCAGGAGTTGGCTTTCTCAATGGTAGGGCTTCAAATTCAATAAGAAAACCTTTTGACGGAGCTTTAGGCAGGTGGGAAGGAGAGGACAAAAGGAAGAAGGGCCCAGCAGAGTGACTAAGATGGGCTGTGACAATGTCAGCTTTGGTCTGGTCAGCTTGCGTGGATGATAACTGAATATGAGGGCAGCTTATAATAGAATGAAAAAAGAAAGGATTTGCCAGGTTATTTAGGAAAAGAGCTTATAGCCAATGGAAGCCAGAGACGCATTCACCCTGGCTGTGGAATCGTGGACTGTGTCTTTACTCTCAAGGAGTTTGCTTGTCTGGTCCACATTTGTTTTGCTATTGGTGGAAAAAGTTTACAACTGTGTCCTCGGTGGCTTTTTCAGGAGGGGTGGTGTGAGACTCCAGGGGATGCTTCAGAGCAGTCCTCCCCAACTCCAGGGCCGCGGACCGGTACCGGTCTGTGGACCGATTGTTACCGGGCCGCACAAGAAACAAATATTTCCGTTTGTATTATCTGAGTCTGGAGGATCTTTTATTTTGAAGGCGTAAACGTGGTTCACATGGCACAAATAGTTTTTTTTCCAAACTTCTGTGACCACACACGAGAATAAAAGTACAACAGGTTCGATCGGTTCGTGTGTCCAGCAACACAGCAGGAGCAACAGACGAACCGATTCCAATCACGAACATCCCGATTCTAGAAGAAAATCCCGTTAAACCCCCAACATATTGTATGTGAATTGCGAATCAACGAACACGGATGACGATGTCGAAGCAGTAGTGACAGTTTGTGGACTCATTTTAAGCGAGTTAGTGTCAGCATCAAGATCTGACTGAAAGAATAGCCTTATCTTTATAACCTATGTATGTCACGCTAAGGAAAGCTGGAAAGTTACCGGCTTTTATCAGCTGCTGTGCCAGTTTCGCTGCAGTTCCTCTCCTTGTCATTTCTGTTGATGTCCCTCATACAAAACGCTGAATAAACATTCCTGCTGTTTCCACACATCATCTCCGATGCCACAAACTCCCGGTCGTGCCATGTCAGCTGTTTGGGATTCACCGGCATGATTGCGTCATTGCGCTTCCTGACTGGCTACCTGTCAACCGGCTGCGTTCTTGCGGATCAACAAATCTCTCTGACCGTTTCATGTACCCATAGGTTTGGGTGAGCACCTGTATAAAAGGTCTGTGTGAATACAAATCCCGATGTGATTGCACATGGACTGTTATGGTAGGAGAGAGTCTTCAGTCACCTGGCAAGAAACTTCATCATCTCACCTGCTGAGGGCTTAGCAGCCAAGTCCAGAGTGAAGCGCTTTGGATTCCTCTGCACTTGATGAAGCGCTATTTTAGGTATTCTTATCTTCAACAAAGTGTGTGGTGAAGACAATACAAGCATATTCAAAAATACTAGCGGTTTATGCCAATGGGATAATCCCCCTCTTTTGCATTTGCTGCTCTTCTGTGAATCTTTATATGTCAGAAATCATTGGAGTCAATGATGGATTGAACAGATGGTTGGAATTTCTTCCTCCTCTCTGCTCTTTGGTCCAGCTCTACATCCAGGAAGCCTCCTTTTCAACTCCTCCAGGATTTGTCCTTTTTCAGGTATTAGTTGAGATTTAAGATGATACTCCGGGTTGTAAAAACAATACATGCTCTAGATGCCATGGGTATGCATCATAACAACTGACCAAAAGTGAAAGGTTAAGAGTAAGTCTACCAAAAGAACAAAACCAGAATTAACATAAGAAGAGCTACTCTACCACGAAGCCGCCATTTACACATGAGGCGACAAGCAAGCTGTCCATGTTCAGGTTTGTACCAGAGCCTGGATTCAAGTGTCTGAAATGAGATTCTTATAGAAAGTAGTAAGGGAAACCTGTTACCTACTTGTCTGTGACCCAATCTCAGAGAAGTAGAAAACCATTGATGAAGTCATGGATTGTCGCTAGCTTTGAAAAATAGCATGAAAGTTTGCACAGTCGCTTGTTTTCTTCTCTCTGGAGGATCTTCGCTCTGCCTCAGTCATGAACCAAGAAAACAGATTTTACCTTTGATCTTGCAGCTCTGTGGCTTCACACGGTTTAACCTTTGCTGCCTTTGATAGTCTTGAGCCAGCTCACCATCTGGTTAGGTTTTTTTTTTTTTCTTTTTAGTGTAAGGCTATTAAAAAAAAAAACGATTCGTAAAGTTTGCAATTGCTTCTGATCGCTTTTGTACTGCAGCTAATTGCAGTCCTCCTGAGCCACTAAAGCTCAAGAATGGTTGGTTTCCATTTCATTATATGCAAAAAACTTTAAAAAAAAAAAAAAAAAAAAAAGAACTTGAACCTCAGGGAACCTTCGGTATAATTTAGGGAATTATTTCTGCATATTTTATAATAGAAAAACTTACATAATTTTTGTTTTAGCCCTTCATAAGGGCTAAAACATAATCTAGCATGTTTATAGAGTGAAACCGTCCATGGGATTTCATACTTATCAGCTTTTAATAACCTGTTCCGCTTGTTTATTTATGCACAGATTTTTTTTATTTATTTATTTTTTTTGGAGAAACGCAGGGAACAAATCTACAGCCAGACCCAGACATTTTAATCTCCACTTGACATTAACTCATGCAATTTTATCAAACAGCTGCTTGAAGCCAAGGATCATCTTCCTGTTTCTGTGCGTCGCTAATTACATATAATTACACACACAAGCCCGCGCGCACGCACGCACGCACGCAACACACGCAGAAGCTATTTTAAATACTGGTTGTTTGGTGTCAGCCATCTTGTTTGAAATTGTTTTAAGGCAGAAGGATTTGGGATATTTGCAACAGGAAGGATTTCTGCTGTGGTGGTGTCTGGTTTATTAGAGGGAACAGGGCGCAACGCCTGTCATGTAAGGCTTGATGCTGCCCCCTAGTGGCAACATTGAGTGTTTAACTCATTTGTAGTTTCTTACATTTGCTGAGACTCTAAAATTAAAACACGATTAATTAAAAATTATGCTCAAGCAATGATAAAAAAAAGTAGTTTTCCAAGACAGGACTCCAATAAAAGCATATTTGGTAATGTGTATTTTAAAACGTCTTCAGATAAAATATGTGAAAATTCTGGCATTTTAAAAAATGACTTTTTAATTGTTTTTTTATTATTACAATATTACTAGTTAATTCAGGATAAATATTCGCTTTTTCAAACATAATTTTCAACATGAAACTTAGAATAAAATATTTACAATATGTGTAAATTAAAATGATGGTGTTTCTCTGATTGATCTCTAAATGGTCCATCAGCATCGGTGAGATCACTTAGGATTTTTCTTCATATGAAAAATGAAGTCATACTTATTTCCTGTGGTTAAAACCAAATGAAGAAAATGGTTTGATGCATTTTTGATGATTGCCTCTGTTTTTCTGGAGTATAACATCACACTCAAAACAAGCATCACAGCAAATACAAGATTTTATTTTAGATACAAGAAAATGAGATTATTTACACTTACACAGAAAGAATGTCTGATTTGTAAAGTTGCCTTTTCCAAACCAACAGTTTCAGTTCAACAAATACTCAAGCAGCACGTTTTCTGTTCTGTACTGATTCTAGTACAGCATGCTCAACACCTTTACTTATTATTATTATTATTATTGTCACATAACTCGAACACACCAACAGGTCAAGTTTCTTCTCGTCTCTCAATAGGAAGCAGTGGCCAGTAGCTCCCCCTACTGGCCACATCATGACACTGATTAATGGCAGAGAGCCTTCATTCAGCTGCACTTCAGATGCCGCCATTTTTAAAAAACTTTGCCCCTGTTGAATTTTACAAACACTTCTAAAACACACACGTTACCAAAAGTAAACCCCGGTGCTAAGTGTTGGCACCTTGAGCTCCAGCTGCGAGGCGGAGGCGATGCAGCTGTTGCCGTTCGCCTCATTTGGCCATGGAAGACGCCGCCTCCTTCTCCAGACTCTGAGCAAAGCGGTGGTTGAGGAAGAGGAGCTGGCCGTGAGGAAGCAGGCGGCTGAGGAGAATGTCGATCCGGCTGCTCTTCAGCAGGACCTGGAGGAGAATGGTTGCTACGGTGACTATTTGCTGATAGAGAGGAAGTTTGTTGGGGTCTTTTTTTTTTTTTCAGGAGAAGAATTTATTTATGTTTCTGAAAGAGAGTAACTACAGAATGATGCTGCCACCGCCACCAGACGTTACAGTGAGGATAAGATTTTCTTTATGGTCTATTGAAGCTTCATCTCGACGCTGAGTGGCAGATCTCAGAAACAAGATCTGTTATGAAAGGACGTAACGCAACGACTCAAAAAACGGTTGGACGTTTTATGAGGAGAAATGAAAAGTTAAACAGGTGGTTTAAAACACCGAAAGGAGAGAAAATTGGAGCTTGTCATCATTTATGACAAGAAGATAAAAGATTCTTTCATCTCTATTAAGTTTGTTACAACTGGAAACTAAGTGGAATATGAATCTGGGCTGGCAGTAAGACAATCCAAAGCCATAAAAAGTACAGCACTGTTCCCTTTCCTATCATGACAGATTCATGTGCCAGAAAACATTCTGTAGAAAAAGTTTCAAGATCTTCTAATCCAGGACCACATCTGAATCTTGTTCAGTTTTGACCAAATAGTCTTGATCATTTGGTTAGTAATGCCTCCTGCTCACCTCGCTGCCTTGCCCCAGCATGTGCAGGTTGTCCAGGCAGAGCCTGGTCAGGTTTCTTAAGACGCCCTCAGCCAGCAGCAGGTTGTCATGAGGCTCACAGACCAGCGTGAAGCCCAGGCTCTGGACCCCCAGCCACAGAGCGCTCACTTCCTCAGAGAAAGGGTCGCCCGCTCTCAGACGCACCACCCCGCTGTCTGCGTCCTGCAGCACCAGGGCCTCGTCGCCCGGCACCGCGTCCACCGGCTGCCGGCCGCTCGCCTCCCGCGACAGGGTGACGGCACTTCGGACCTGCCTTCGCGGGAGAAACGGCATCACAGCAAGTTAGACGTTGTTCGTTACAAATTGTGGCTGAGAATAGCAAAATAAATGTTTCTCTTCATACTTTTCTTTACAAACTTTAACATACACTGCAAAAAAATAGCTTTTCCTTGTATGTGCGTTTACAGTAGCTGGAGATCATTGGACCCTAAACACTGCCCCCTATTGGCTAACCAGTGTAATACACCCCCCCTTCTGGCTAGCGGGTGTAATACACTGCCCCCTATTGGCAGTGGACTGCCTTGCAGTCCAGATTTTTATTTTATTTTATTTATTTATTTTTGCCAAGTCCACATTTCAGTATTTCGGACAAAATGCTGAGAACTTGAAGAATATCTTGTTCTTCTTTCCATAGCAAGAGATATTTGCAAGTAAAATAGTTGTTATGCTGCATTAATTTTATGTTAGGTGAGGAAATTTGAGTTAAGCATAGACCATGTATCAGCGATCAGAGGGCAACTGAGAAAAATGTGAGAACATCAGTATGAAAAAAAAAAATCAAAGCTGAAGCCAAACTGGAACCGCCATCACGACAATGACCTAAAAACATCCCAGTAAAGTCACCCAGAACTGAGAAAGTCCTAGTCAAAGCCCGGAGCTTGACCTCGAGGAAACACAGCGAATCCGTCTAGAAATGCAATCCCTCAAACATAAGAAGTGAGACAAATGTGTCAGGATTGTATTTTCAAGAAAGGATTTCTGTATCTTCCTTCATTAGTGACATTTAAATCACGTCATAAGTTCTTTATTCCAATCCGTCACTCCTTTACTCTACATAGATTTGGCGTTTGATGTATTTAATGAACAGGGGGAAAAAATCGCATTTTTGGAAATGTTTAAATGTCGGCGAATCATTAAAGGACCCATGTAAGGATGATAGACCGGGATATGACATGTGAGTTTGTGTTACCACAGCAACGCGCTCTCACCGCTCCGCTTCCGGTGTCGCTCCTGTCCGGGATTAACAATTGATAACAACTCTCCCCGCCTCCTCACCTGGCCACCACAGAAACCTTTTCCCTCTGCAGGAGCCTCCTCTCCTCCTCGCCTCCTGGTTTGGACAGAACCGCCTCGTCTGGACCAAAGAGCCGGGAGAAAAGCACCCGGCTCTCCCCGGCGGACAGAGCGCCGACCGGGGCCACGGTGTGGATCAGGAAGCACCGCACCATTTCTCCGAGACGCCTTTCAAAAACCTCTGACTCCAGGAACCATTTAAAGAGCCACTCTGCGTCCTCAGGATCTTTACTTCCGGGTTGGTCAGGTGATCAACTTGAACCGGGTTGTTGCAATGCGACGTTTTCACCAGCAGAGGGCGCTGGAGATTCTTTTTTTTTTTTTTTTTCTAGTTTTGTCCATTCTTGATTAAAAGGATTAAAATTGTACATCTGCACATACAGTAAAACATTTATATATTTATATCTATATAAACTTTTTCTTTTTTTCAATTTTCTACATGTTACTGAGAAGAAGTTCTAAAATGTAAGAAAGTCTGGAGGAGGTTTCAGGCTGAGTGTCACCAGAAGACAAGCAGAGCCAACTGGTTATCAAGCAGCTGCTGCTTCTTCAGAGTGTGTGTGTGTGTGTGTGTGTGTGTGTGTGTGTGTGTGTGTGTGTGTGTGTGTGTGTGTGTGTGCATTAGAGGTTAAGCTGCTGTGACAGCGAAAGAGAAGAACACACTCATTTCTCCATTGCGGACGTCTTCTCATCTTGTTTCCTGACAAACCCGCAACCATTGAATTGCGAACGTTGGTTTCCCGGGGCGTCTCGGTCAGTCAGCACCCAGACTGGAACAGGTTGATGCTTGAATTCAATTCAAGGATTCAATTGAAATGTCTTTTTTTCTTTTAAATGACTTTTTGTGTTACAAAATAGGGTCGTGTGACTTTGAAGCAATTCAACAACCTTCTTGTTTGTTATGTTCCTTACATGGTTTGGGAAAAAAATGCAAAACACATGGGGTTTTGGCAAACCACCATTAGGGCTTCAGTCACAAAGGGCCCTCTTAAGAAGCCACATCCTCATGTTGCGTGAAACAGGACATGCGTGGGTGAAGAGCATCTCTGACACCTTATGGGTAATTTTCCCTCAGCTAAAAGACAGCCACTACAGCTAATGATTAACCAGAACTTTCCGGGAACTTTGGATGTGAACGTGAAGCCAAGTCGCTCTGCCTGACCCCGCTGCAGCTGTTTGACCTGATCCGCTTCTCAGTCCAGGGTCTCATCGACTCGCAGCGAGCGTGAGAGTCGTGGAGCGGCTCGTGTCTGCCTGCCCACAAGAAAAAAAACCTCAACCAGAGTTTTGTTGTTTTGGAAATCATCACATGGAAATGAGTCACATTTCCATGTGATGAGACATACCAGCTGAGTAAGAAGAACAGGATGTGGCGAAGGGAAGGGCCAGTTCCACGGACCAATGGGGACGAAGAGCGCCGGTTTGAAACAGAGGAAGCTTAAAAACAGCACGACAGGCAGACGACTGACGATTTTATTAATTTTTTTGGTCTGCTGTGTGCATTCTTCTCCTCAGCATGCGACGGTGTGCAGAAAGCATCGGTTCCTGAAAAACCCTCAGAAGCAAAGTTCATTCCTACACGCCCACGGGCCACACCCGGGCACGGGCTGCATGCTTTGCTTGCCGGCTTGCAAGGCTGGTTGATTCACTGGCTGGTTTGTCAGTTTACTGTCAACGCCTCAGCAAGCCGGTGGCTGCAGGTCGCAGCAAGGCTGGAGGTTTTTGGTGCCGGGTTCAGCCTTGTATCTTTGCACCTTTTCTGTGGAAGTAAATGCAAAGGACGGCTTCTGTATACATGCATATCATCACCCAAGTGATCTTTTGACAAAAAGATTTCAAAAGGGTGACAACATACAGAACCAATTGACTTACTTCACTGGGTTGATTTATTTTTCTATGTTTTGATATTTTTTCTTGTGATGATTTCCTGTGTGCTTTCTTGATCAGGTCTTGTTAGATCAGACAATAAGACTCAAACATGTACACTAGATATCCACTGGAAATAAAAAAAATGTTAGGCATCTTGAATATTTGGATGTAGTTTCTAGGGCAAATATCTCAGTACAATTAAAGACAAAACAGGTAACTTGTTCTAAGTCAATAATAATGTCGATGTTGATGAAAAATACTCATTCCACCGGAAAATTATTTGACTTATGACATTCATCCTGTGTTAAAGATAAAATAATCTGCCAGTGGAACTAATACGTTTTTCAAATGATTGACTTAAAACAAGCTGAGAAGCTTTTGTCTCATTTCCGGTGTACTGAGATAGAAAATGGGCCAAAAATACTTTGACAGATTTGGGTGTTTTTGCTGTTGGTGGGACGGGTCACGTTTCCAATAACACGCAGCAGCTCTGAATATTTGCTCTGTGTCTTTTCCAGAGAGCTGTTAAACTCCTGTCAAGGCCCGTCATGCAGCCAGGGGTCCGCCTCCAAAGAAAGGAACGTGTGTGTGTGTGTGTGTGTGTGTGTGTTGGCAGAGGGAACAGACACGTGCTGAGGCGAAGAGGCCACGCCTTACGCTGGCTGCTGGAGGGAGAATTTGAAAAACAATAAGAGCAGCTCTGTGTTGCAGGAAGACCAGCGGGCCCCGCCAAGCTGAGGAGAGGAGCAAACAAAAGAGCAGATGTGCTGCACATAGAGATCAAACATGGCAGCGAGAACCTCTGCGTACCGAAGGCTCACTCTGCAGGTTGATGGAGCCGTCCAGATTTGCAGACGTCGGTGGGAAAAAAAAAACAAAACAAACGAAATTCGAATCTGAACTGAGGCTTGCAGATGTTTTTATCCTATAGCCTAAAGATTTTAGTTTCTGTCAGTAAAACACTTTCCTCAAACTTTCTGAATCATATATACATATATATACTGCTCAAAAAATAAAGGGAACTCTCAAATAACACATCCTAGATCTGAATGAATGAAATATTCTCATTGAATACTTTGTCCTGTACAAAGTTGAATGTGCTGACAACAAAATCATTGCTGATTGTCAATCAGTGTTGCTTCCTAAGTGGACAGTTTGATTTCACAGAAGTTTGATGTACTTGGAGTTATATTGTGTTGTTTGAGTGTTCCCTTTATTTTTTTGAGCAGTATATATATCCCAAAGACCTAGCTCCAGAGCTGGCTAGCGAGAAGGTTGGCCTCAACATATAAATAAATGGATGGATATTGGGTGTAACCCAAATATTTGGCTTTCAAAGACAATTTCTTCCCATAACCAAGATGCTTATTCACAATTCTTTGAGTGTTATTTGTACAACTTGGAAGGAGAAAGCCACAAAATGGCAACTATTGGGTATGAAATGTGTCTGGGGACAAGACAAGATGGCTACCTATCCAGAGGCTCTAAGTGAGAGCAACCTTGTTTTTTCCTTTTTTTAGTTTTAAGCCTACATAAATTTCTTACCTCATGTGTGGATTTAACCTGGCAAAAACCAGCCCCATGTTCTACACTACAATATGTTCTGGGATTTTTGGACCCTCAGCTATTGAGACACTATTGATGTCTTGAGGCGTGGACTCTGTTTAACGTCGAAATTTAGCTGGTGACTTATGTGATTTGCTAATTGGACGTAATGAAGCTCACTAGAACTTGCCTGCTAGTCTCCACTATGAAGAGAGAAGTTAGAGTCAACTCAGTGTTTTGAAGCCTGGCCAACATGGACTAATAGTAATAATGATAATAAAACCTGCATGGACTGAACCGCTTCGTTCATTTCCCTTGTCAAAAATACAGGCAGACAAATGAAAGAAAAAATAAAATGAAAATAAAAAGGATGCTAAAAAAAAAAAAAAATTGTCTTTCCACAAAAATAAGATGCATTGATGGCAAAAAGAAAAATGATATCCAAGAATGCATGTGACCTAACCAGGGTTGTGAATATCAAGTCCTGGTTCCACATTTGACAGAAAGGCTTCAATTCAACCCGTCTGAATTCATATAGGATCTTTATTTCAGCAGCTCCACCACAAGCCTGCACCAAAATACTGACGCCATCCTACTGACACTCACACAGGTTCAGAAACGGGGCAAGACCGTTTTATCTTTGAAAATTAAGTCGTCACAGAAAAGGGGAAAAAGATACAAATCAAAGATCTTTTCACTCTTGCCGACCTGCAGCATAAGAAAAAACTTGAACAGTGCAGTTAACAGGTAGTTTGGTTTGCTTTGGTATTTTCACTGAGAAAAACAAACAAGTATTGCAATCGGTCAGGGAGGAGAGAAAATATCTGACTTCATCTTTTTTTTCATGCTGTTACAAAATCCAACTAGCATTTTGGGAAATTCTGGACAAGATACTACAATGATAAAGAAAAACATATCGGGGCCAAATCAAAAAATAATATACATTACAAAGGAGTAGGAAGGAAGAAAAAAAAAGCACCTCATGGTGTTAAAACTAAGTGCTAAAAATGACAGGGAAAATAACAATAAAGACGTGATTTATCATTTGGTTCAATTGTATTATTGCAATGTCACTGATTTGTGCTTCCAGATCAATCAAATTTTTCTATATATACATCTAAAAAGAAAAAACAAACAGGTAAACATGAGCAATAGGTCCAAGTGGTTTCCTTAAAACAGTCGCTTTGCAGAACGTCAGCATTCTGTGAAGAGGCACTTCTTTCCTTTCGAGTCTTTCCCCAATCGTGAAATGGAGCATAAATACGTAAACAAAACTTGGGGGGATTTGTTAAAATTAAAAAAAAAAAAAAAAAGGGGGGCGGATAAAAGAATAATAATAATAATAATAATAATAAAAAAAAGCCCCTTTCTGTTGGTGTTATCCAAAAAGGCCTTTCTAGTGGGTGGGCTGAGGCAGTGGGCTGCATGGGGAGGTCCTGCTGAGTCCATTTGCACGGGGAGGCAGGTTGGGGAGGAGGTGGTCGTCACCATTTCTTCAGTCGGCAGTACATGTCCCGCTTGCTGCGCTCTCCGGCCCAGGTGCGGCTCTTCAGGCGGAACTTCCTCAGGTCGTCCTTGAAGTCTTCGTGGTGCATCGGCCGGTAGGACTGGGGCTCACACTGGGTCTGGACGGAGGAAGAGCACACATTTAGACAATTTTATTTTGATGAAAAATATTGTTAGGCCTTCATTTTATGACTACATGTCCCTGTAGTCATTTGAGATGATAGGGACATGCAATTACTCAGAAAAACAACGAATCAGGAAATGTTTTGGCCTGGAACTCCATGTCATCAGCATAAAGGGAATCTGTAGCTGAACTACCTGGAAAAAAGGGAAGAACTCTTTGTATCCGCCCTTGAGGATGTAAAGTTCGGGGTAGTGGAGATTGGGATACACGTTGACGGCGCGGTCCCGTTCCCTGACGAAGCGGCACATTCGAGGGCCGCGCTCCGACGAGAACTCGCAGTGGAAGACGATGACGACACGCTTCTCTGGGGAGGAGGGGACGATGGGGGTCTTGAGGAGGAAATCCTCCACTTGGTCTTCTTGGTGCAGGTTCAAAGCCCCCTGAGATGGAACAGAGACCGCTCAGAATGCAAAGAAATCATCTTTATATGTGTTTCTACCTCATCAGGTTAAAACTGAAGAGAAAGTTCAGTTTGTTTATTGATTCTGACTTACTTTGATGTGTCCACCTTCAAACTCGTAGGGGTAGCGGCAGTCTATGACGATGACCTGATCTACGAGGTGATCAAACTGGCCAGTGAGAGCCGCCACCATCTACAAGTCGACAGAACGCCCAGTAAAGTTATGAAAACAAAATGCATCCATGCAACAAGTCCATGGACGGAGGTAGTACAGGAGGAGAGTACTCACCATTTCTGAGGTAATATATTTGAGGTCTTGATGTTTTCCATCCACCGTTGGAAGAACGAAAGGCTTAAGAAGACAAAACGCAATTGGATTGGAAAAGTCGTTTCCTTCTTTAAACAACCAGAGAGAAGGGTTTCAGACTCTAACCTTAGTGAAGTCTCCGATCAGCTCATTAGAGCCGTCCGACTTGTCCAGAAGCTTCTCGATATCTGCGTGACAGAAGGACTTGGACCGTTGGAGCAGCGAACAACTCTGGAAGGGTTAAGGAGGAAGTTGCGGAAGTAAGGATGCGTGTTGTAACTGCATCCTTACTTCCGCAAGGATGCGGCAGACCAAGATGTTTACTGTGTACAGTCAGAACATTGTAGGTCTGGGTTTCCATGGCAATTAGAGAAAAGCTCTGATTGAGACTCTTCAGCGAATTAAGAGTCACTGGACGATGTGCAGACTGAGCAAATTAGTAAGAATGAAGAGGCTCTGATGCTGTGGACCAATACATGCTGAACCAAACATTTTGACTTGTCCACTTGCAACTTGGGCTTAACTGAACTACAAAAATTCCTGCAAGGAAAATGGAGGATTCGCAAAACCAATTAGCTGGAAGTCAAGATCTTGTTCAACAGCTCCACAGCATACGCGGCAACGTCATAGCACTTGCTAAAGATAATTTTATAGGCAATAGAAAACAGGCTGAAAAACTTGGAAAGTTCTTCATGGTTTACGTTTCCTCCCGTTTAGGCACAGAAACTGACCGTTCTTGGAGATTCTGGACTTTGGTCCAGCTTGGTGAGAGGTGTTCCCGCGACGCTCCGCCGCCTCTTCACCCTCACAGGAGTGTTTTCATCTGCAGGGCAGTCGGGACGCTTCGCGGCGGGGCGGGACACTGGGCTGGGCATGGAGGGCGAGCGGAACAAGTTGCGTGGCCGACACCGGACGATGGGCTACGGAGAAACAGATCATTTCTAAAGAAAACCAGTCTTCATGTCACATCTCTTTGTTGACACTGGTGCATATTTTAATAACTTACAGAGTCCTCTCCTGTATTGTCAGCCATAAGTGGCGCAGTGAGCAAGCTCACCATTCCTGTTGGCATCCCAGAATCATCCTGCAAGAAATCCTTGATGAAATCATTTTCCATTTTATTTTTTCAACGTTTGTACGGCATCTTACCGCCATGTTGTCATCGAGTACTTCCAAAAAGCCATCGTCTTCGTCGTCGTTCAGGGAGGAGGTCAGGGAGGAGCGCCTCAGGAAGACGGGGCTTGAATCGTATTCGAGCTGCTGGATTGGCGGAGGTGAAGAGAGCTGCGAATAGGAAACAAAAAAACACTCGTTTCTTTCCGAAAGCTAGGTCACGACCTCCAGGGCGAACGTGGACGGATTCGTCACCCGTTTTCTCACCATGAGAGCCGGAGCGGAGCTGGGACGGGCGGCGAAGGCGTCCTTTAAATGTCCTCCGTTGAAGGAGCGCCCGCGACACCGAGACGCGGGCTTGGATGGTTTCTTGAATTCAAAGAACTCCTAAGTGTATAAAAAAAGAAAAGAAAAAAAGAAAAGAAAAAAAAAAAAAAAAAAAAACACAAGAGGAGAGAAAAGAATTATACATTTTAAATGTGAGGAATATCTACCAAAGACGTCTGTAAAAGAGAAGCGAGTTCTATTCACAGCGATATCCATGAGTTTCAGCTAATAGCCTGGGTATTATTGTCTTTATCCACATTAATCCACTTGAAGCAGAGAAGATTTAAACAATGACTTCGGAGATTCTAAATGAAATGGAGTCAAACTTAACCTGAAAGATGCAATGCCATCGCCGCGGTAACAGTATTTCTAGATGCTTTGGAGGGAGAATGACCCACTGACCTCTGGCATGTTCTCCTTGTTGTCGAACTGAGAGACGGAGGGCTTCATTTGTTGAGGCTGCTGGCCAAATATTCCGTAGCGATTGGAATCCGCCTCCTGTCCTTTCAGAGCCGGACTGAAGCCCAGGAGCTGGGGCTGAAATGGGAACCAGTTAGCCCACCATTGATGGAAATCCCACTTAAATGGGCAGCATTATGCCCAGAGAGCCACTTGATAGCACAACCAAGTAACTACATTACCTTCAGTTTTTATAAAAATGCTATATATATCAAATATGACTTCAAAGCAATTTGGACTTCCTAATTTAACGCCTTGAAAGTGTGAACCGTCTCTTTAAGAAGCTCCTGTTCTTTCTGAAACTCCGCCTTCAGGAAGTCGTCGCAACACGACTTCTATTAATACTTTGATGCTTTTATCAGAGCTTGGTTAAGTAGTTTCTATGGACACGTTGCAGTGCGACACGCCCTACCATAAAAATGAACACAATTTTACATAATACTGCCCCTTTTTTCTCCTTTACTGGTATGTTTACATTTTATCTTCTATAAATCAATTAAAATCTTAGCTGATTTATATATTGGCATTTCATTTAAAAGCAATGCAAGAGAAATTAGTCAAAATACACAGGAGTAGAAAAAAAACTATTACTATTAAAAAAAGAAACTTACTGGCAATGAGTTGATTCTTCTAATTGGTATCTTCCTATAAAATAAAGGCAAAAAATGGAATTTGAATTAGTACAGATTATATTTAGTCAACAATTCCCTACCACAAACTTTACCACAATACTTTTATATTTAAATACCCCATTTAGCTACTTCATTGACACAATTCTACAAGGAGACAAGCCTAAAAAACCCTTAGACTTTATGAGTGACCAAGGCTTTTGCAATAAACTACCAGTCATTTAGCGTGAATAAATTTAAATTAGCTCCATTTTCATTCTCAATATTTCTTTGAAGGGATTTTGTTTAGAGACATAATCCATTTTATTAACAGTTTCTGTTGTGTGTTTTGTAGTTTTGTTTTATAGTTTTTGGTTGTCATACTTTAGATTACTTTTTTTTTTTTTACACAGTTTTTGGTTTATTTGTTGTTATTAGGGCTGGAAGGGGGAAGAAAAAAAAATAATAATAAAAACAATATTTTTAAAACAAAATAAAACTGACTTCATGACTGAAAAACAAACAAAAACTTACTCGTTGACAACTCGCCGTGACTGCTGAATGGCTTTTTCAAATCTGCAACAACACAAAAGAGAAAACCCGTCAGGAATTTGACAGGACGTCCCGCCGCAATTAAAGAGGAAACCCTGCCTCTGGATTGGTGGCCGCTGATCAGTTCACTCATCAGGAAGTTGAGTGAATCAAAGAGGAAAGAGGTGGTGCTTTGTGTTGGAGTAATGCCCACATGTATGCTAAACGAGCAGAGAGCCAAGAGTGCAGCTTAGAGAGAGGAGAAGGTTTGGGTGGGTGTGGGGGAGGGGGGAGGGGTGGTGGGGGGAGAAGCAGGAGAAACGATGCACAGATCAGCTAATCTAGCAGCTGCCGGCCCGTAGCTGGAGGAGCTCTTTGTTAGCTGATGGGGGGAGCGTGTCCCATTCATCCAGCTCTAGAGGACGGGAAAGCAGTTGTTCTATAGAGGTCACCCTGATTTCTATAGCACACACACAAAAAAAAAAAAAAAAAATAAACAGACAAACATCCCCTTTCCTTTACTTATTGAAACACCAGTGTGCCAAAACCCAGCAGAGATGGGCGTCATCTCGCCAACACAGCGGTGCTCAAGCCGACTGCAATCGCGGCCAAAACTGGAGAAATTAAATTACTGGCAGGCCACAAAAGTTCATAAAAAAATATTATAGATATTCAATTATAAAATATCCACAACATAAAGAAGGACTTCAAAATGTTGCCTGAAAGATTTGCCTCGTCCAACTGTTTTTTTTTTTTTTTTCTTTCCACGTTTCATTTTTATTAAAACTGTCACCTTGTTGTGATGGCATGGTTCCGAAATATGTGAAGAAAATTTTAAAAATTCCAGTGCTACTATTGCATTCTGTAAAAATGCACAGTTCACAGTCAAAACAACCAATCAGTCAGGAGGCGGGTCTTGGCACTGCCAATCATCCTCCTGAATGTGCTGCTAAATGAGCTAATGGTGGAAAAACAAACTTACATACTGCCACTTTAATCATTTATTCTGTGGGCCAAAGTTTCTTTTTTTTTTTTACTCATTCTTGTCCTGGGGTCAGAGGCCAAACAAAATCCTTTCAACGTCACACTTTGTACACTCCTCCTCTAACATAAGAGCAGAGAACATCCTCCTCCCCGATCCTGGAGGTTTCCTAGCAACCCAACAGCTGGGAAAGGGGGTCAATGAAGCCTTTAGCGCCCGGCCTCTTAGCCACTGCGAAGAACTTCCATCAGAGAGCTGCAGATGTCTCAAGCTGAGTCAGGAGGCCACCCAAGATCAGCCAACTGCTCGAGATAACAATGAAGCAGACACGCGTCGCAGAGGGCCATGTTTGGGTTTACGCAGCGATAATACAGTCCAGATATGGCTTTTTGCCATGTCTCACCAAGCGTTAAGAGTCGACCACTGTCAGGACGTTTTGTCTACCTATAGAAGATTAAAAATCTTTTTTTTTTTAAAAATCAGCTTCTTTAGTTAAAAAAAATAAAAATACTTAGGATTCACACAAGAGTTCAATTAAAATCTGAAAAATAATAATAAAAATAGACATGATGTCTGAGTTAATGATGAAAATTTTCCAAAGTACTACTGCTGAGGAAAAAAGAAACAAAAAAAATTCCACTCAAGACAGTGTTTTGATAATCTATAAACAAAGAAAGAAAAAAAAAAAAAAAGAAAAAAAAATACAGTTTTCATACATTTTGTTTTCTGGAAGACAAATCCAGTTAAGGAGATAAAGAAAAATTAGGCGATTATGATTTCTGGCTGGTGGAGGCTCTGGAAATAAAGTTGCTGTGCTGACGCGACTGTCAGATTAGTGGAACAATAAATCCTATAAATTAAAAATGAAGCTTGGCCAAGCTGAACCCAAGCACATGGTTAGAGAAGCGATGGGGGTTAGAGAGGTGGAAGGGGGGGCGGGGGGGGGGGCAGAAACAAACCATTGATTAGAACAGACAGGAGGAAAGAAAAGGAAAAAAAAAAGAAATAAAAAAGAAACTCACGTGTCTTCCACTTCCCCATCCACAGGACTAGGAAGATCTAAGCCAAGGCCTGAGAAAATGGGAATCTCATATTTATTCAAAAGACTCCAAAAAAAAAAAAAAAAAAAGCAACATAAACAGAGCTGCTGTCCATGAAGTGTGTGGATGAAATTAGCACCAATGAATTAACATGAGACCCCGAGGCATAAGATCTAATAATTATAATAATAAAAAAAACAATGTGTGAGCTCACCAGCATCAGATGAGACGTCTGAGGCGAAAGAAGGAACCTTATCCAGGGGGGGATGCTTTCTCCTTTTCGGGGTATCAGATTGGCTGAGAGTGAGGGAGTCAAACAAAGACACATCTATATGCTGCAAACTTTTTTACAAACGATTTTGTGACTATATAAAAATAATAATAACAAATGGTACCTTCCAAGGCCGCCTAAGTTGTTCATGTCCAGAGCCAAATTGGTGACGGGAGACAACACGGCCGCTGGTTCGGGGGAGAACAGATTCCTGCAGTGCGAACTCCTACCGCTGACGTCGGGGAGGTGAAGCGAGGAAAGCCCGGGGATCCCAGCGGGCCTGCTTTTGAAAGCGCCTCTTTGCGGGCTAGCACTGCCGAAACGGGGCTCCATCTTCCCTGCCTCTTACTCTGGATAAATCCCGGAGACAACAGTTTGGGGGTCGATTTAGCCTGAGCTTTGAGGCCAGACGATGCCAATGAGTAAAACACTCCTGAGCCCACGCTATCCCGGAAGCTAACCAGCCAGCTAGCGTGAATTTAAGAACACATTTCCAAAAATGCGTCTCCGAAACACCGGAGGAAGATGACCCGGTGGCTCCACGTAGACAAAAACGTTCATTCGGCCTTGTAAATATATATATATATATATCTAGAGCCACATAATTACTACCTGTGCCAGAGAGCCGAACGACACAGCGTTATGTCTCTGGCAGCCCCTCGTCTCTGAGAGAGCCTGTTGCTGCTCGTATTTATGTTCAAAATAGAACTCTAGAAGCGGCAAAGTTGCGTCCAATCAGAAACGCTGTAACATCCAGCTAGCCAATTGGAGCCCAAAACGCCTCTTTCCTGTTGTTCTCTCACCGGATAAGGATGTGACCCAATGCTTGTGTTTTTTTTTTATTTAGTTTTTTTTTATGTTGTCTTGTGAAACTTTTGTTAGAATCTTGTGGAAATGAAAATGAAAAGTGATGGTATATAAAAATTGTTTGACTAAACTTTCTTTGAAGTTTTTTTTTCAGTTATAACTTGCTGACACACACAAGCAAGAATGTGTGTATTTTTTAAATGGAGTGATTCTGTTTCCATTGTAAAGTTGCATAAAAAAAGATGGACATTTTGCATAATCTACTGAAAGACACTGTCAGTGTATTTTAATAGTTACAGTCATCAAGCACAGTAATGTGTAAGGAAAATGCCAGGGTGCTCTCACAGCTTGTCCTCAAAGAAAATCTCTAGTACATTGTGACTTCATTGTCTGAGTCCTAAATGACCCTCAGCACAAAGACAAAATAGTTTGTCACCATTCCAGTTCCATTAATATGCCTGTTCCACAATCCTGCCATACCACGCAGTCTAGTCTTTGCTAATTCAGCAAAATAAGGTTATATTATTCCAGGATAGAGCTTTTTTTTTTAAATGAACTATGCAGCTCTATTTCTTTTTTGTGTTTATCAAATAAATTATTTTATTTGTGCATCCAGTTGTGCTCTGCTCTAGCTGCCCTTTATCACTACAACTGTAGAAATAGGGTTTCAGACGGACACTGTGTATGCCCAAAGATCAGAAAATCGTAGAAGTGATTTACAGAAGCGCTCACGTGTAACCAGTTCAACCAGAGTGTGTGCGCTGTCCAACCAACAAAACCAGACAGAGGTTATTAGTTCAAAGCGTATTCTGGCTGAGGTTTGTGGGGAGCTCTTAGATGTGATTCTGCAGTTTCTCTTGCACGGTTGACGTGAGTAAAGCCATAAATCTTTCTCGGGAAGTTAAGTTTCTTATTTGTGCCTCTACAGTGCATTTACAATTCTAAAAGAGACGACGCGCAAGATTCCAAACATAACACCTTAATCCATCGCTGTTTGAATTAGTAATACCAATAAATCCTGCCAGCATCTGGCTGTAAGTTAGAGGACTCCTTCTTGAACATGTTATTGGCTTGGTAGGTGTCAATAAAGTTTAATAAAGGTCCACGTCAAAGTAAGAGCCTGGGGCTCCACATCCTACATGCAAAAAGAGGAAACAAAAGGTGGGGAGTGAGAAGGTTTCTGGCTCCACTCTGCAGCCACCACTGTGGAGCCGCACGGGGTTTCTTTCATATGTATATATATATATTTTTTAATTTATTTATTTAATTTTAATTTTAATCTGACTTTTAGGTATAAACATCAAGTGTCAATAAACCCCATGACAGCAAGTTTCTCCAACACCAGGCCTCTGGGCGTTTGTGTTTGGCAACTTCTAAATCTGTCCCTGATCCTGACAGATCTTAGACGTTTCTTTACAGAAAGTATTTTCATTAAGGGTTGGGTTGCCTTTTGAAATAACCGACTGGTCAACTCTGAAGGAACAAACCGTCAACGAGGTCCCGATTGGTCACTCGAAGGGCCGTTTGCGCTCAGCTTACGTGGAAACGTGTTGGTGCAGCAGCAGCGTTAACATTGACAACAAGACAGCAACTACATCACAAAACTGCTGATCGTCACATGCGAGGAAATCAGAGGCGCCACAGTCAATCTCCAAAGGCTCGACATGGTGCTAGTGGCAGAATGCATGGGGCAGTATGGCAAGCCGCTTGAGTAAATATTCAATTCCTCTATCTTTATTTTTGTGTGTTAGTATGTAGTTACATCAAGACATTTGCTCTAACTAGTTCAGTATTTTCCCATGCCAGTTCAAAAACTCTTAACTGTCCTCAGCAACCATTGACACTTTTGTCCAGACATTCTGCGAGCTAAAATGTGAATCTAGTTAGACTCATAGATGCCTCATCTTCTTGCCTTGTAATACAAGTCAAACTTGCTGAATGTTTGTAGCCGTAGTAGCAAACAGGTAAGAGCAAAACTGGTTCAACCATTACAGTTTTTCTCAGCTGACAGTAGAAACACCAATGACATAATAATAGTCTCTTCACATGACAGATTCTTACTTCTGTGAGTTTGTTCTGTTATTTTATAGCCTTAACTTTACTTTTTTCTTTTCTTTTTTTTTAAAGTTGTTTACCGCAAATGGAAGTCAGTCGCAAGCAGTTTAGCAGTGGAGGAAAACGTCTATTGTGACATGTTGGATCTTGTCTGTTTAACCCGTACGCAGACGCGTGTTGTGGATTTACAGAGAGGTTGGCGTGAGAACGTTTCTGGCTCCACCCTGCAGCCACCACTCTGGAGCCGCGCGGGGGTTCCTGTCATGATTACACAGGAACTGCTGCTGCTTTTCAAGCAGAGGTTTGTTTCCAGAGCTCCCAGTCTGAACTGAAGCACGAAACGCAAGAAAAACGCCAAGACAAAAATCTGTTTCTGGTAACCTTCCTATTTGAAGTCTCAGAGGAAAAGGCCCATTTGACACGTGTATGCAGATTATTTTCAACAAAAACATTCCTACATGTGTCTTTTAGGTTCTTTTGGTTGGTTTTAGCCTTGGACTTAAGATATACCCAAGTTGCAAAAACAAAGACATGTACCTGGACTTTGATTTTCCCTCTAGAAATATCAAACATTACTGACTGGTCTTACACTCGAAATCAAGTTTTTGTTTTTCCATATTACGATGGATTATAAAACTAACTCATTACAAGACCAACATGTAATCCACCTTTATTTGTTATGTGTTTAGCATTATAGGACAGGTTAGCAGTCAGGCTAGCCTGACTATTGCCTACCTACGCAATTCCTCTCCCTTTACTAATCCATTTGGGATTGTGATGTTTTGGAATTATAGTCCTCTTATTGTTGTAGTTTTAATTATGGTAATGGAGGACGTGAACAAAGCCATTCAGTTCGTGTTGGCCGCTCTTCCAGATGTTGAGCAATTAAAGTTGGAGGAGTAAGACGAATGTTTAAGACGTTTTCTATTTTTTATTTTTTATTTTTTGCCGGGAATGTGTCGTAGCATGAGACAGGAATTGGGTCATTAACAGCACACACAATTTCCTGTTGGTTTCATGGGGTAGCTTCCATCACAATTGAGCGCCAAACATTAGCAAATGGGTAAAATCAGACGCAGTCGTCTAAAACCTCAACGGAATCCGAGGAATCCCGTTATTTCTCTGCTCTGCACAAAGCCTGAGAGCAAAGCGCTGGTTTTCACCAGGCAACAGTTGGGCTAACACCAGAGGTGTTTGTCATAAATATGCAACTCTGGGACTTTCCCTGGAACACATTTAAAAGAAAAAAGAAAAGAAAAAAAAAGAAGAACCAAACATCTGCCCATGGATGAGGCAGACAGAGGAATGCTGCAGAAGAAGAGACAAAAGACAAGCAGCGGATGAAGACGGGAGGCCGGAGTTTTGTTGGGGGTCGGTGAAAAGCAGCCGGGGTCGGAGGAGGTTAATGTTTATGGAGTGCAAATGAGGAATCTTGAAAAGGGGTTTTGTGTTTTATAAAAGATGCAGTGAAGGAACAAGGGAAAATGAACATTTTATCACTTTTCCATGAAGATTGCGCCGCAAAATTGATGTCAGCTTTTGAAAGAGAATGAAAACAATCCTCCAGTTTCTGAGTCTTTCTTGTACGACGCAATAAAACACAGATCAAAATGCGACGCAATCGTCTTCGTTGCCGTCGCTGTTGTGGAAAGGGGTCACAGTTTCAAACACGTGAGCACGATCTAATCTCTAGAGGAACCGCTTTCAGTCTCACAGGGCGGTGGGTTTACAGCCGCGGGGCAGGGCCTGGCGCGTTGGTGCTAATGTGTTGGTTGGTGATTCAAACTGGGAGCCCGCTCAGAGGTTTACAGCCTTACATAAGCAGTTCTTTATCTATGCTGATTGCTGGAGACTCAGGCTCTGATCGCTATCACCGGCGGGAACCTGTTATTATTTCTAAAAGCCGCCCTGGTGGACCTGCTATCTTTTTCTGCTAAATATGAAGAACAAAATGGTTGCAGTCAAAAGTTAAAAAGCAATCTTCGTTGCATTGAATATTTATTTTGGGGCTTTAAATGACGTGGGGTTTTCTTATTTCTCAGTGGATTTTTGAAACAAGAATTTGGGCCCAAGAGAGTTCATTTTAGATTTCCTCCAATCAGAACAAGTCGATCCAAAACTACTTTATTGAAGGGAAATTGCATGTTGTTGTAATTTATATTGTTACACATAATAGGATGTATTTATAATTTTATTTTGCTTTTGGAACTCTTTATCAAGTCTATATTCATCTATTTGCACTTTGGATGTGTAAAAGTCCACTTTTGCACACTATATACACTTTTCAGGACAGCACCACCCTCTTCATGTATCTCACCATGGCTTTTTTATTTTTAACTACCGAGTGTGGATTTGAGACCAACTGAACATATATTTACTACTTTTAGGACATTTTCTGATGAAGAGCAGCTGGTTGAAAGAGGGAGAACTGGAAGAGGCAGAGTTTCAGTGGACGATGGGGGTCCTGCTGGGGGTCCTGCTGGGGGTCCTGCTGGGGGTCCTGCTGGGGGTCCTGCTGGGGGTCCCGAGGCCCCGCAGGAGCATTTCCTTCCTAATTTCTAGTACAAAAAAAAAAAAAACTAAAACAAAAGGAAAACAAAATGTTTTGAGGCATAGCTGTAAAAGGGTCAACTGTTTAAACACAGCTTTTTCAGATTGTTATTGTCCAAAGTGTCTTTTTGTTGTTGTTGTTGTTGTTTTGTTTTGTTTTACCACAGTCTAAAATCATGATCATGTTTGGTTAATTTGATCAAGTTGAAAGTCCAGGGGAGTAAAACAATGACTATTTCTTTTTCCAACACTGCCCCCATGTGGACGAACTATTCCACACAAGAATGTATTATAAAACACACCAGGTAAACACTATTATTATTATTATTATTATTATCATTATTATTATTATCATTATTATTATTATTATCATTATTATTATATCAAACCACCGATTAAATGAATTTCTTTCCAGTCATGAATTGAGACTGAATTATGTTTATGTTCTGACATATTCTGTTGTTCTGTTTTATAAATGTAAGTTTGTTGCCATTTTATCCATTTTTTTCATTGAAAGAAGACGCGCAGTACAGCCGGACTGCCAGCAGGTGGCAGCATGTTGTCACTCAACGTATTCCACTTTTAGCTCCAATAGAACTGGGAGACTATTTACAATCCAAGAACACGAAGAACACGAAGAACATTGTTTTTCCAGACACATGGTGCCATTTCAGAGCATGATCAAGTAACTATGCGGTTTATTTGTGTTTTGAATACATTTTCTGTATTGTTACATTTATTTATTTATTTATTTATTTTTTCTTAAAGATTGTGTTTCAGTTATTTCACTAATCAACAACAGTGCTAGACAGTGAGAGCGCGTTTGTATCTGTGCGTGATCTGCTTTGCATCTGGACTGAAACAGTAGTTTCCCAGCCAAAATGGTATCGAAATGTATGAACTTCATCCAGCCAAGTAGTGATAAATTTACCCTCGATAAAATAAAATAAAAAAAAGAAAAAAAAAAAAAGCTAGCTAACAAGGGACTATTAACAGCTAGCTTGCTGAGGCCTCGACCGGCTCCATTCGTAGAATAAAAGATTTCTGCGTCCGATAGAAAAGTAAATCAATGCAGGAGAATATACTCGAATAAATAGTCCAATTTTGAACCATTGCTCATATTCAGCCACACAGAAAAGCTTTTGAGCACTGATCTCTTGAATACCTTGTTTATAATTTATCTCTATTCCACACAGGGGCACTCAGAAAGTTTCTAGAAATCCCCTTTTCTGGTCAAAACATTGGATTTTCGCTTCAAACACAATAGAAATTCTCTGATGTTGCTGAAGTTGGTTCAGATATTTAGCAATGTGTCTCAATACCTCATATAGAAACCAAGTTTGTTAAAACATACAGAACAAGTAAGAGGTACAAGAAAGAAAAAAAATAAAAATAAAATATATATATATATATATATATATAAATAAATGCAACATTACTATAATATATTATATATATTAGAATAAAGTTTGAAAACAAAGCAAAAATGAAAAAATTAAAGGTGAGATCTGCTGAGACCCTTTGAACAACGTGACTGATTCACTTTCAGCTCTCTTTGTTCGTTTCTCTGTTCTTCAACTGCAGGTCGAACAGACCAGTCCAAAGTCGTAAAAAAATAAATAAATAAATAAAAACCACTGAAAATAATCTGCAGGACATGAGCAGGAGTTAAAGTCAAAAGTGATATATAAGATAAGACTGACACCTTCCCACTGTAGGCATGTCATAACAGAGGAAGCGCTGGTGTGATTTATAAGCTTATAACCAAAAGAGAGGCTGCAGCTCTCGCTTTCACCCACAAACCATCCGCTGTGGGATGCAGTTGTTGACAAAATTATGTGTAACATTAATATTAATACGGTTTAAAGCCTCATATGCAGACACCACATTGCTCAGTCTGTACCTGTGTTTAGAACAGCAGAGCAGGAGAGGACTTTATGGTACAGCTAAAAATGATTTAGTGCTGGAGTCGGATAAATATCATCGTTCACGACAAAATCTGATCGGATTCTATCGGGAGCAGAAATAACCAGTGTTTGTCTCCTTCTTGGACAGTTTCGACCCCTGCTGTCAAATACTTCATATTTATTTCATCGCCAGTTGAAGACATGTTGGTGTGATTATAATCGTATTTGCTCGTTTGTTTTTAAGCCTTTCTAAACAAATGTGTCCTTTAATTAACTGGCTAAAAACCCTCTGCAAATCAAGTCTGATTTAAATAGAGATTTCTGAGGTTCTTGCTGCAGCTGCGTAATTTGAGGAAAGCTCACGATTAACATGTACATCATAGGTGTCAAACTCTGGCCCGCGGGCCAAATTTGGCCCGCAGTGTAATTATATTTGGCCCGCGAGGCTATACCAAATGACTACGCGAGCTGGCCCACCGGTATGATACAGCGCATTCATTCATCGCTAATACTACAAATCCCATAATGCCTTGCTGTTGTTTTGGCGCGTCAATCAGGACGGGTCCCAGAAACGCCCTCTCCTCTGTGACAGTAGTTATAGCGATCTCAAGCTACAACTGTCACTGTAGAACCGAAAAGAAAGGCAGACAACAGGAGCTTTCTGGACAGATGGGAGACAGAATATCTGTTTACATATGTAAAAGACAGACCTGTTTGTCTTTTACATATGTAAACAGATATTCTGATATTAAAAGGTTCATTTGTTCAATGCTGGCCCGCGACTTTGTTCAAGTTTTACATTTTGGCCCACTGTGTATTTGAGTTTGACACCCCTGATGTACATCCATTAAAATGCTGGCTGGAACATTTGAGCAATGAGCTAAGAAATGCTGAGAAATTTTTATCACTTAAAGGGACAGTATTATTTGTTTTCCAGAAACATGGTGCCATTTTAGAGCATAATCAAGCAACTATGTTGATTCTATTTAAAAATGCTATAATTATCAAATTTGACTTTCTAATTTAAAGCCTTGAAATTGAGTCTCTGTCTCTTTAAAAACTCCCAACATTTCCGAAACTCCACCTTCAGGAAGTCATCGTAACACCTCTCCTCTAATAACCCCTTGATGTTTTTATCAGCGTACGTTGAGCATCTTGGAGGCGGAGCTAGGTCCAGCCAGGCGTTTTGCACAGCTGAATGGTTGCCGTGGGAGATTAAAAGGTTTCTCAAAAACCCTTGAAAGAGTCAAGTCAACACTCTGGATATGTTTTTTATGAGGAGATAACATTACGGCATAATGTAAATCTAAAAAACAAAAGTCGATTTTACGTCACGCCGCCCTTTTAAATGGCTCCAAGTGTTCCTTCCAGCAGATGGCAGCGGTGAGTCGTTCGCCTGGTCTGGGTTCTTCCTGCCAGCCTGTGTGTGGTCTTTGTTTGAAGCGTCAGCCGAGCTCTCGTAAACACACTAAATTAACCATTGTGTCCCTCTCTCTTTGCACAGCTTAAAAGGCAGGAAAGTGAGGTGTAACGTGCCTTTGGATGGGCAGCCCATGCTAATTATTGCGCTTGGTCCATCATGGACCCACAAAGTCAGCATATGTGTCTTTGTTTGGCATTTCTCCAGGGAGACGGCCGCTTTGATCTGCCCCTCTTTGTCGTCCGTGTCAGATTCACGTGGGCAGATGCAAATCGCCGCGGGCGCGCCGGGCCACTGTAAAGCGGCGGTCCTGGAGCGCCGTCGTTACGCGGCTGAATGGAGGCCGGAACACAGACTTCAAAGCAGCGAGAGCACGAACGTACAATGTGGACAATTAAGAAACAGATTTCAAGCCAATAAAGTCAAATAAAATAAAAAAAAAAAAAAAAAGACTTGCTGGTGTAATTCCATGAGACGTAAAGGAACTAAACATTTTATTCAACTCTGGTTTTGTACCTTTTCCCAGTTACAAACAAGAAGAAAACAGCAGATTTTTAGATTTGAAAGTGGAGACAGAGAGAGAGAGGGTCTCACCCAAAAGTCCAGAAACAAAACATATTGTAAAATTTTAGTTGAGTAATCCAACAATATGTAAAAAAAGTATTTGACTCCCCAGTCGTACGCACAATAACAGACTCTCATTGGCAAACATTTCTTGTAAACGTTGCAAAAATGTTCTATGTTCTTTGCTGCAGGTTGGCAAAATACAAAGCCAAAGAGTTTGGTTTTATTCCATTCTAAAAAAAAAGAACAAAAATTACATAGACGGTCGAGGCTTTCTTAACAAGTGTCTCTCTGATGATCTTTGGTTGACCGGTTGTCTATTAGGGACGATTGATCAAATAAATAAATAAATAAATGAATAAATACATCTCCTCCCGTTTATGCTCGCTGTGCGTCTAGTTCTTTTGGTCGGCCTGGTCTCGCCAATGTTGCGTTCGGGGGCAGACTGGTAGAATCGGCTCTCAGACCACTTGCGGGAAACTTTGTGGGAAGGTGACAGCATCTGGCTTCTGCTCAATACCACTCGATTCTCATCAGACTTTAATCCTACAAAATCCTACAAAAAGTCTGCAGTCAAGCGCAAGGATTTAGATCCCAAAAGGCAACCAAGACACCAGATGGATCTAGAGTTTCTAGAAAACCGGTGTTTGGTATTCTTAAAATCCCAAACACCGCAACTAACGTCAAGAAAGGTCAGACTCAATAAAAGACTCTATCCCAAGTACTAGTCCTATGTTTTTATGACTCATAAATCACTTTTACATGTTACAGCCGAATAAGTTGCTGTATTTTTGGCTGGCGTCTGGTCCGTCCAAATTAAAGTCAAAATACCACCAAATGAATAGAAATGTCTAACCTCACCAGCGATACCGTTCTATGAACTTTTCTTTCTCTCCCTATGGAAGTTCAACTCGAAAGTCATCAGACATTCTGTGCATATGAGTTTACGGAGACCAGAGGCCGCTTGAAGAGAACCTTCTCGGCTCGTGTCCAAACACGACTGGCGGTTATAATGACCAGACGCATACAGCACATGTATATGTCTGTCCATACCAGGGAAGAGACGACCCACTGTAGCCTGCAAGTCCCAGCATGCGACCCTGTCACCTAAGAATCACATTTCTGCCTGAGCCTGTGTCCTCTGAAGCAGCTCATTATGCCTCCATGCGGCTTCGTTATTATGCTGTGAGAAAGACACTGCAGACGGCTGCAGCTGCACAGCTCCACCGTAGAGACGCAATAAAAATAAAAATAAAAAAAACACTGCTACTTTCGTAAACCAGGGATTTCCAACTGAGACATAATATATATTTAACCGCTCAGTACTTGCCAAGAGGAGCATCAACAAGTGCACAGGCTGGAAAAAGCTAAAGAAAAACTGAATAATCACTAGCACTGCCTCTTGTTGCCATGGCTTTTTATAAACAGGAAATGATTTCCAGATAAGAATGACAACATTTTATCTGAACACTGTTCTACCAAGAACACAGATCATTTTCTTAATCAAAGTGAAAACTTTTTCAACAGAATTATTTCACATTAATGTGTGGTTTCCTGGCAACCAAGAAAAGGCTGCAGCTAGCACATTAGCTACCGAGACCGACCAGGAAGTGGTCACTCTTCTGTAAACTGTCAGTCCAAACCTGGGAAGTTCTTGTCTGTATTTTGTCATATTTCAGTTTCTTTTTTTTGTGAAATAATTATAGCAAATTTTCCCAACATAATGACTAAAAGAACCAGTAATATTTTTCTGTTTTTTGTTGTCAGGTTGGAAAACGTCCATTTTCAGAGAAAGAAATCAGCTTTACAGGGCAAAAGTGTCCAGGCAAAAGTTTTGACTTTGACCTCCAGAGCTCACACAGTACAGACATTAAGTATGAACATAAATAAACTTAAATTAGGAATAAAATTATAGAATTTTTTTAATAGCATTTCTCACAAATAATCAACACAGCATAGAAGGAAACCTACCTACGCATTCACTTTATTTCAAAAAAGTTTTGAATTTGAACATTTTTAAATCTGAAAGCAGAGATCAAATGGCTGGTTCCTTACACATAATGCATTTTCTTCAGCAGGTATTAATTCAATAATCATCTTTTTCAAAAGATTATGTAAAGTTCACAGCTCTAAACAAGTTTTATTTAGCTGGAATGAGGGAGAAGATGGAATCCTAAACGTGGCAGCTCCCTTCACGTTATGCATGTGCAGATATGGGTCTGGTCAAAAAAAAGAGAGAAAAAGTTCAAAGTAAGTTTGTGAGATCCTTCATTTGTGAACATAGGGGCTTATAAGATCCATCAAAGCCCAATTAAGACCAGAGAGAAGCTAACAGAACCTCTGGTCCAGTAAAAGGCCTGGGGGGTCGAGGAAGTGTGGCCGCAATATAAGCAAATAGAGAATGTGAGGAGAGGAAATGGCCTGTTCCAGTGACCAGAGGCCAGGAGCGGCGGTGCATTCAGCGCTCTGCGCCGGGTTGCTGCGCCGCTCTAAGGAGCCTCGCAAGCGGCGCTTTAAGGACAAAAAGCTCCGACACCCACAGGAAGTGTAAACAGAGGTTAAGTGTTAAAGTCCAACCCGCCAATTCTCACCTCCATTAAACGGAGGAAAACGGGATGGAGGGAGTTTGGGGGGGCAATGAGGGTCTCCACAGGGCCCTCAAAGATTCTGGGAAGGGGCCCTCCTGTAGGGGCCCGCTTTACAGGCCTGCAACCTCAAAATCTTCAACGTTTTATTTGTTTTTTAAACAAGATTGTTTTTTTTGTGTGTGTGAAAACACAGAATGGAGCATCGACTTAAAAAATGTTACATGTGACGGAATTGACTTTGTCAAACTTACTTTCACTGTGTTTTTTTAACATGACCTCTTAAAAAACTTGACATATTCACTTGGATAAATGTAATTTGATTAGCAAATTAATGAATTTTCTTTGAAAGGTTGGATTACCTGTTTTTTGGGGGGGGGTTTGACAGTGCATTTTTCATTGCATTGAATGCCACTCTATCGCACACTTTAATCTGAACCATCATTGGATGTAGTTACGCTTTTTGCTTCGTTGTCCGTATTTATGCATCTCTAAAAATGCCCCATTATCATCATCATCATCATCATCATCATCATCATCATCATCAACCACTGACATACTGTATAAAGACCAAGAAAACACTGCAAAAACAAAATCTAGCCAAATACTTTTTGGTCTAATTTCTAATGCAAATGTGTTAATAGACTTAAAATAAGGCAAAACTAACTTATAAGTAACTTTTCATCAAGATATATTAGCTTATTGTCTTAAGTCAATAATTCCTTTCATTAGTAAATTATTTCACTTGTAATGTTGGAAGAATATGATGTGTTTGCTAGTTGTTGCTGGCTAGTCTGAAGGAGCCATTTGGGGGAATGGTGTCGGAGGGCTGCTCTGTGAGGCAGGAGCTCACAGGCTTGGAAACTGCAGCTTGGAGGAGGAGGAGCCTCATCCTATAAGGCGGAGCTAGGTCCACCCAGGCGCTTTGCAAAGCTGTACGGTTGCCATGGGATATTGAGAACTTTCTGAAACGTGCATGAAAGAATCAAGGCAACACTCCAGGTATGTTTTCGACGAATGAATGACATTGTAGACGGGATATAAAGCTCAAAGAAGTAGATTTTATTTCGTACCGCCCCTTTAAAAAATGTGTTAAACAATTTTCCACTCTTTATTTATTTAGCTATTAGCTATTGAATAGCTAATAAAATTGTTCCACTTTTACGGTTTGTGACCGAGCCTTTTCTCCTGCATGGTGATTTCACTTGGGCTGAAGTGTCAGACATCTTGAATACACTCCAGCAGTGTTCCAAGGACAGACACGCCTCCCGCTCACTGAGAACGTTAATCCCTCATTAAGTTGGCATCATTGTGGTCAGTTGTTAATGCAGACAGTCGGAGGAAGCAGTGGTCACCTGTAAGCCCCCCCCCCCCATGCCCCCCTCCCATCTCACACAGCAGCCCAAAGGGTCAGGTACAGTGCTGGGAGGGGGCGGAGTTTTCCATTAAAATGAAAATAGCACTCAATCTGCTCAGTGACATGCAAAACAAGCTAGTTCCAGTCAAGAAATGAGTTGGCTTGTCTATCTTTTTTAATCCACTTATCTGAAAACTGGAATCTCTTTATTCCGGATCACAACAGCGAAACGGTCGATATCTGTCCCACGCAGACCTTTCCCAGCGGTTTCTGCTTTTTTAAAAACAACTCCTTCCTTAGATCTCCAAAACGTTCTCCTCTCTACTATTCGCCAAGAAAGGAGCCCTGACAAGAAAGCCGGCATTCGAATGTGTTTTTGTTTCAATCCCACAATTAAGCCTCTCAATCAGAAGATGAAGAGACATTATAGCGTTTAAATCACATCAGCAAGCGTTAAAATATCTGATAGACCTTCACTGGCATGCTAATGACCTGTAAAGACTTGTTTTCACTTCGGCTTGGCCCCTTCGGACATGGTTTAACAAAGCCTGAGGATTTCCTTTGTCATACCTGTCAGACGTTTCTAACAAACCTTTAAAGAAAAAAAAAAAGATGCAATGCTGGTATCTAATGATTGGACGGTTAGAATTTATAGAAACAGTGTCAAGTGCAAAACATCAGGAACAAAAACGTTAAAAAAAAAAAAGTGCCTTGATATCAGTCACGTTTTCAGTTTGTGTTGGCAGACTGGATGATTCAATAACTAAAAAGCAAAATTTACTTTGTTTACAAAGTTTACAAAGACTCGTATGCATAACGGTAGGGAAAGTGTAAATGGCACAAACTAAAATATCAAAAACTTTAGTGAGAAAATGATGTGAATTAAAGATTAGAGTCAACTTTTCAAAAGGTTGCAAAATGTGGAATAAGTTTATTCACTGATGATGTTTTGAGGAAGCGTGTGAAGGAACGCTTCACACGCCGTATCTTTCGGACTCGTTTTTAAAAAAAAGTCAGATCGAATATATTTTTTGCAATACCTTAAGATTCCAAGTTGAGTACCCGGATGTGTACTGCAGCCAGACGGAGGATATGTGGCTTTCTGCCGGACTCCCTTTCAGAACGGATGTGGAGGCCCAGCAGGGACCTGAAGCGACCCACTCAGGCCAAGAGGCCGGTCGCTCTGGATTCATGTAAATGACTTTAAAAAACAAAACAAAAACCCTCATTAGTGATGGATGTGAGGGGACAGGAAAGGCTCAGCACTGTGATAGCTGAATGTGTCAGCCGGGTGAGAAAAGGCCCAGAGATAATAATGATGACGGCGTTTCTTTATGCCTTTGTCCCTTTCAATCACCTGTGAACTACAGCTTCTCCTCACTGCAGCTGCCATCTCAAATCCTCCACTGTTACCACATCTGTTAAATGGAAAATTGTAGAAATGTTGCATGAAAATTCACAAATACTTACATTGTTTCTTTATGTTCTCATTCTCAGACATCCTCAGTCTTTTTAACAATTTGTCTTTTATTTTATTGGGATGATGTTATGTGGATTTCTTTTCAACACCCTGAGTTAATATTTTGCACAACTCTTTGTGGAATGTTGTTTTTTTGGGGTGGGGGGTTTTGCGTCAGCCATTGCCTCATACGTCCCTGCAAAATATCTCAAGCTCAGACTGGATTCAAGTCGTGCCACAAACTTGAAACTTTGATGTACGTCTAACTTTGACTAGGTCATTTTAGCTTGCAAATATATAGTTTATATCATTAAGAGAGGAGATTTAAAGAACAGGCTGTTGGAGGGGACTGTTTACAACATAACACCAGGAAGTGGAGGAAACCACAGTTAATCCAAAAGCACGACGCACTTTTCAGATTTCCTTCAGTAAAAATCAAAACAAAAACTATTTATCAAGTGTCAGTGTTATTTTGGGACATTCTGAAAGCTGGAGATTTGGCATGTGTTGATTTTGAAAGAAACAAAAAACGTGATCTGTCATTTTTTCTATGCTTAAAACAAACACAATTAGGAGGCAGAATGTGTCTCAGCTTAGCATGTGGGAACCAGGATGGCTGCCGATGATTCTTCAGGCTTCAGGGGAGAGACTTGCTAGGAAAAAGGACAGCCCGCTGAGCCATTAGTGAGCGTCCTGTAGCTCCATTTCTCCTCTCAGCCATGACTATGAAAGGAAAGCCTTCTGGGGCAAAGCGCCGCGTATTCCTTGTCTGGCTCCAATAAACAACAGCAGCTAAATGGAAGCACTCTCATTGCAGGGCACAATATCGCAACTTTGACTTAATTGATTGACTTACTTCATGTCTGAATTCTGACAGGTTTAAGATTACTTCAGATTATGATGTTGTTGTTGGGTTTTTTTTACATAGTTTTTCTACTAGAAAATAAACTATAAAATGACAAATATTGCCTCACTCATTTATTTGTGTAAGATAATTTTTGTAATTTATTATGAAAGTACCCTAAGAAAAAAAAAAGGAATTTAACTGGCTTTTATTGAGTAAAGCATTTTAAAAATAGGGTAGAGATTAGAGAAATGCATTGGAGTATACATTAAGGGTTCAACTTAATCATTTCTCATAAAAAAAAAAAAATAAAAAAAAATACTGGATACAAATGACCCCATAAAATATTTGCACCTTACACCAGTTCAATTTCAATTATTTGTTCAATTTCAACAACTTGCTTCATCAGTGTAGGCCAAAAAAACAGCAGACACTTGAAGCTTAATGGATTTTTTTAAGTGAATATATTTACCCAGTTTGCCGAGTAAGCAATTTAAAAAAATTCTGCATCAAACTTTATAGTTTTTGTTGAGAGCTGTTGATCGAAACTATTAAGCCAGTTTCATTGGCTTAGTTCTAACAGCGCAATGCAACAGGAAACAAAACCTTTGCAATATAATTCATCATACATATGAATAGTAACAGGAGCGAAAAGACCTTAAAAATGGTTGTCATTTTCCTCCCAGGAGACACACTAATTTATAAAAAGGCCTTTTAACTGCTAAACTTACAGATTTGTACTCTGTACAGTCAATGTGAACTGCAGTACCAATTTTATTGGTTAAGAGCAAATGTCGTGAAATAAAATATAATATACAAAGTACATTTCGCTATTTTTTTTAAAATTTGGTTTGACGATTTCGCTTTGTTGTTCGTACAAACATATGTATATGTGTTTGTACGAACACATATATATATACTGCTCAAAAAAATAAAGGGAACTCTCAAATAACACATCCTAGATCTGAATGAATGAAATATTCTCATTGAATACTTTGTCCTGTACAAAGTTGAATGTGCTGACAACAAAATCATTGTTGATTGTCAATCAGTGTTGCTTCCTAAGTGGACAGTTTGATTTCACAGAAGTTTGATGTACTTGGAGTTATATTGTGTTGTTTGAGTGTTCCCTTTATTTTTTTGAGCAGTATATATATATATACATATATATATATATTTAGTTTTTTATTTATGTATTTTCTTTTTAATGAAATACAAGTTAAATTGTTAATTAAAATTATAGACCTTTTGGACTGGGGGGGCTCCAGCAGGGCCCGGGTCGTTGTCGAGCTGCTGCCGGTGCAGAGCGTCTGTGTTTGGCCTCTTCATTAGGCATCCCGGTGTCACGTCGACAGAACAAACAGGCCGGAGCGGAGGTCAAAGGGAGCGCGCGGTGTTTAAATGTGTGTCGACTCCGAATGACGGCAACGAGCCTGGAAAGTTTACAGAGCTGGAAGTTGTCCCGAGTTTAAAGACGATGAGGGGGGAAGAGACTCTCCGGATAGTGTAAAGTAAGCAGCCGCGGGCCGGACTGGACAGGACTGGACAGGACTGGACTACTTAATCCAAGATACCGAGTCAGTTCACCGATGTAAACTAGTTTATGGCATTTTGGGACTAGCTTAGTTTAGCTTTATTTGTCACGCGCACGTAACGCCACAGAGAAAGGAGAGAGAAACACAACAACTCAAACAAGGGTATTAATAAACAACAAAAAAGACAAGATATTAAAAAGGTAATTTAATTGAGCAAACGAGTTGCTTGTTGCCGAGCAACGGTCCGCATGTTGAGGACGGGACGTATCAACCCCGTGGATTAACGTGTTGAAGTGGGATTAGCGGAGCCGCTCCGTGGGGCCACAACACCCCCGCTGAATCTGACGCCTCGGCTACAGCAGGCAGCGGGCCTCAAACGCCACACGGCTGCCACCTCTGCTAAAAAGCACACTTTGCTAACAGGACACGGCCATGTTAGGACTGAATGGGAGGCTAACGAGACAATGACCCACGAACCAAGCCAGAACCTGTCATGTGGACGGCCCACGGCGAGTTGTTACGCTGCTTAAAGCATCTGTCGGCCAGGCGGGGCTTAAAAGGCCCCCAAATAAGATGATTTAGGAACATCAAGGCTTTCCCCAGCGGTAATGATTACATTTGGACTTAAGATCCATGCAAGAATTTGTCGTGCAGTAAATCTCCTTGAGCCCCGCCCCCCCGAGGCCCCAGCGCTCTTCAAAAGCCTTGTTATTCAAAGGTTAGGATGTTTGACAATCCCAGCTTGTACAACTCCACCAATTAATTGGATACGTTGTAGTAGGTTTGTTGGGTCTCTCTCATCTGTTGCTTGGAAAGACAAAGGCTTAGCGGGGGGTTGTTCGCACCTCCCCGTGCTGCCGGGGTATAAATCGAGGCTCTTCAGGTGGGTCAGGCATTCATTCTCAAAGTGGACCTCGGAGCAGCAACTTTGCTCTATGATCATTTAATTTTTATTTCCCCCTCAGAGAGCAAATTTGAAACACGCAGATACCGAACAGGCCAATGGAAACCGGCGGATACTCCGTGCGTAATTACGCACAGGCCTCACTATGCGCGCAGAGCAACGGGAGCCGCTGCGCTCCGGCCGCGAAGGCTCCAAGCGGGAAGTCTTTCACCATCGAGGCTCTGCTGGCCAAGCCGGAGGAGGCGGCGCCCAGAGACCGGACCGGATCCAACCAGTGCGGGGTGAAATACCCGCAAACTGCGCCTCCTCCGCACCTGGCCGGGTTAACGCTTCCAGCGGCACAATACCTCTATGCGCCCCACGCGTTGCACCCCAGCATTCACCCGCAGCCTGGATATTCCGTCTACTGCTACCCGCCGTTCACCTACGCACCATCCTGCCGGGGAGCGTTTTACGCACAAGGTAAAAAAAAATAAAAAATGGAGTGACGTCGGACACGTGGAAGATCACGACTCGGCGTTACAGTGTCAGTAAACATTTTCCTCTTTCTTCTTTCGCAGCTGCCGCGTCCAAAGCGAGCGCCGCGACGCACCAGTTCAAGACGAAAGGCGGAAAGTCGAAGCGCATGCGCACCAGCTTCACCAGCGAGCAGCTGTCCCGGCTGGAGAAGGAGTTCGCCAGGCAGCAGTACATGGTGGGATCCGAGAGGTTCCTCCTGGCCTCCGCTCTGCAGCTCACAGAGGCTCAGGTGGGAACTAGAACCAGCTTCTAAAAAAGCAAAACAATAATAAAAACCACAAACCCTAACTATTATTTCTAAAAAGAAATTATTAAAAGCTAAGAGACTTAAAGAAAACAAGCAGATTTTTAAGATTTTTAATTTCCATGTTAAAGTCTAATTTATTCCTCAAATAAATTAAAAATTTTAATTTATTAAATTAAACAGCTTTTAAAATGTCGACTTATCGCTTTAGAAACATTAAGCAACCTTTATGTTATTAATACATACATTTTCACAAGCATAAAAAAAGGTTCATAGTCATTAAAAAAAATTCTCAATTCAGTTATCAGATGCAAACTGACATATACCAATTGACAAATATCAAACAATAAAGTCACATAAATAGTAAAACAATAATTGAATCAATAGTGGCAGACTTTGCAAATCCTGCCTCATGGTTTAAAGAAACTCAGCCTTCCTAGCTAGCTTAAACTTAGCGTTAGCACTGTGGCTAACTATGACATCTGAACCAAAATGTTTGCTTCAACACAAAACTTCCTCCACCACCAATTGCATCAGTGAACACCTTTGGCTTCGCTAATATCAGTGTTAGAATGTAGAGGATGGGGAGAAACACGCTGCTGTTAGCTTGTTAGCAGTAGTTAGCGCTACAACCATTAGCAAATCTCACAGGTTTTTTGATGTTCAGCTAGATTATGCTGCATTTGGTTGTGACATCACTTGATTTCCTACTTCTTAGTCTTGGACAACTGCATGAAGTATCAGCACCTCCCCTTGCTAGCAGGTTTGTCTTTAGCATTAAAATCACTAAGCTAACCAAAACTTTGTACAAAGTTACAATTTTAACTCTCAGTCACAAATTCTGCCAGTTTTGTAGCTTCTTTGAAAACTGATATATTCATTCAAAATCTAACTTTCATAAACATGTCGTGTTCATCACTGGTTCTGCTCAACACGGAACCAGTGAGGCTAACGGCTAGCTACTGTTAGCCTATTCAAAATGTTTACTAAGATAATTTAACTAGAGTACAACGTCACATTTCGAAACTAGTAAGTATCAAAGTGTGAAATAAAATCCATGTTGAAATCCTTCTAAATATTTTTCTCTCCGTCTCTCTCCAGGTCAAAGTCTGGTTCCAGAACAGACGCATCAAGTGGCGCAAACAGAGTCTGGAGCAGCAGCAGGCCAAACTGGCCAAACTGGGACTGGCCGCTCCGCCGAAGAGCCCAGGATCTCAGGGCCACGGAGATGAAGGGGACGAAGACGAGGACTTCTCCGACTCGGACGTGGATATCGACGTGTCCGATGACTCCGTGGACCACTGCTGACCGTTTCAGAACAAAGACTTCCCTGTACATAGCGCTGAGAAAGGAGACAGCTGTCTCCAACTGTCACTATTTAATAGATTTATACTTATATATTTAATTTTCTGCATTTATTCCTCGGAGATGAGAAAGTATCCTGTATCTCTCTATATCTGACATATTTTTAAATATATTTTAGGACTTTAATGACAATGCAGTTGTGTTTCTTTCTTTCTCCTCTGCCCTTCACATCAAACGCTTTCAAAAGAAAACATAAAAGACGTAATTTTCAAGCTCAAATGACACATTTTGTGAAAGTCACATGAGATTCTGGCATAGTAAATAACCAGATTCTTTGATTTTACGTTTTATAGGCATTTGAGTAAAAAGAACATTGTTTTTTTTATTCTATGAACTACTGTCTCCTTTGAAACCTGGACACAGTTATGCAAATCAATTGAGCAGGACAATGATCCCAACAAAACTCAGTTACCAATGACAAAAGTCGGCCAACTTTGAGTTCTTGAATTCAGCCTTGCCGAGGATTTGCTGACTAAGCTTGAAAGTCGGGTCTGTGTTCACCAAATTAAATAATCTCTGAGAGAAGCGGTGGTCAAATATCCAGAGTAAATTATTTCTAAAGCTTGTTAAATGTTTGACAAAAGACATTTAAAGTTCAGTTGTATAAATTCAAACGCAAATTTATATATTACTTGGGGGGGTTTTTTTGCGAACATTGAATTTTTTTCCGAAGTTCATTGTGCCATTTTATAGCACAATCAAATACGTATGTTACTTTCAGTTGATATAAAAATGCAGTATTTAACTTTAAAAAATGTAACAACTTGAAGTTGGGCTTTTGTGTCTTTAAAAGCTCCTCTTCTTTCTGAAACTCCGCCAGCAGGGAGTCATCACAATATAGCTCCTCTATTAACCCTTTAACAATGTTTTTACCAGCGTTTTACTGAGAAGTAGCTCCTATAATGAGCTCAGCAGAGCCGCAGTTCCACCAACTGTTAGCTAATTGCTGCTGGCTAGTCTGAAGGAGTGTTTGGAAACAGCATCTCCTCCTTCCTAGAAGATAAAGCTAGGTTCACCCAGGTGTTTTGCGCACCTGAATGGTTGCCATAAGAGATTCAAAGGTTCTCAAACATGCAGGAAAGAATCAAGGCAAAGATATGTTATGTTGAGAGAATGACATTGTAACATGATGTAAAGCTCAGAAAAGTCGATTTTACAAAAAATTTGTAAAATACAATAAACGGTCTGTGTTGACTGCAGGTGAACTTTTGACCAAAACCTTTCAGCCACTGAACATTCGTGCTGGTAAACCCGATAAATGACACTTCCTCATTACCTCGGCTTCTGCAATAATCAAACCCCTCCTCAGCCCGATCACGCCGACCTCCAACATTTTCACTCGTAGATCATCTGGCCTCCCTCTGCGCCCGGGCGAAGACGATGGAGACATTTCCTCCCAGGCCTGCTCTCACGTAAAGTCGGGGACAGACTCGGGTTCCCCTCCGATCTGTGCAAAGCAAATAAATACCCAGCTGGGGGGGATTATCTGGGTTATCTGTAACCCCCGGGGCGGCAGGGGTCACTCTGTCTCAGCGCCACAGAGCCAAGCTCTCACTGCGTAATCTGTTTAAACCGTCAGCATGGCTGCTCTCACTGCCGGTCGGTGGACACGGTTCCCACAGGCAGGTGCCTGTCCGCTCTCTGGCAGACAGAAGGATGTTGATGTGGGGGTCTTTGTCAGAGTGGCTGATGGCAAACACCAGACACAGCGTCATTATTTTGTGTTTACAGATATATTCCAATATATTTTCAGGCTTCATGGAAATGTGTTTGTGTGGGAAAGCTGCCGCCGATGAGTAAACAATGAAGGAATCACAGTTTCCTGTGCGGGTGGCACGTCAAGTAACGCTCCACTTCTGATTGATGGAAATGGAAGCTTGATTGGAAACAACTGTTTGTCTTTTTTATCATTATTTTCCCTGTCATTTAAAAACGTATACAAGCACTTCATTTTGACACCACGAGGTCTTTTTAATCCTCCTTTGTATGTATTTTTACATGCATGTATTTTTTATCTCTTGCTTTTCTAATTTGACCAGATTTAGATATTATCACTGCTATGCATTGTCCAGGATTTACAAAAATACTCATTTGAATTTTGTGACGGCATGCAAAAAGACAAGTCAGACATTTTCGTTAGACTTCAGGATAAAGTCATAAAATGATTACTTTGTTTTCAGTATGCAACATTCTGGTATTATCTCAACTTTATTCTCGTAATTTTATTATTATATCTTCTTTGCGTGGCCCTAATGTCATACTTTTTGTTTTCTGTCCAACCAAATAAAAATGTCCTCATAGACAAAAAAGCTGGTTTTTATAACATATGGAGCAGAAAATTTGGTTAGAATTCTAATTTACTAATTTAAAAAAAACTACATTTTGTTTTGAAATATTATTGTATTTCCCTTTGGGGTTAACAAAGTATTTTTGAATTGAATTTGAATTGAAACACCATTCATTTTCTTCAATGGGTCATGCATTTTTCTCTAAATTTATATCAAACGAAAGCAGATAGTTTGCTTCATAAAAGAATAATCAAAAGAATAAATAGGCACATTTTTCACAAACATAACTATTGTTTATAATTACATTTACATTTTAAAATATTGCTCAGTTTCTAGCAGGTCGCTAAGAGCCACAGGACGCAGACCAATTTCACTTTATGTCTTCCCAGCTCGTCTCTCTTTTGTCCATTTCCCGTCTGATCTATTGAAAATAAAGACCACTAGAGCCAGCAAAACCTTTAAAACGTGTAAATCTTCAAGGGAAAGGAAAAAAATGAGCTAAATCAACAAAAAATTGAAGTGGAAAGCAGTGAAAACTAAGACGAGTGCCGGAAAGTAAAACGAATCATGGGTAAATCTTAGTTAACAACCGATGTGATCTCCTCTGTCTCTCCTCCCCACCTGGTTCTCCTGATCACTTTGATTAACGGTGAAGTGGATCTGAAGACAGACAGAATTTGTGTAAAAACCCGTGGCCAGCTTTGTCTGACGCGATCAGCCTGGAACAGGAAACCAAACGGCTCCCCTCCCTCCTCTCAGTGTAATCCCATTGAGAGAAGCACACTGAAGCACACAGAATCCTGAGGGGGGGGAAAAAAAAAAAAAACAACAAAACACTAAGAGCGTCCCGAGGCAGGGAGTCAGGGGGGTCATCGCCTCAATTAGCACGAGGCACCTTAACGGCTGGAAACACGCCGGGACTGGCTCTGTTTCTCTGCAGGGTCTGAGGGAAAAGCTCAACTGGTCCATCTTCATCTGTTTCTATAGCTGCTGCTCTCATCGGAGGAGTCAGGTCAGCACCCTGCAGAGTCACAGAGGATGTGGCTCTTTAGTCACTGGGTACTCATACTGAGGGAGGGTCTGATTGTGTAAAATGTTGGCAGCTTTATTATGAGGAAAATCACCTCTGATAAGTCTGTCTCCATGATGGGAACATGCAGAGGTCACATTGGAACAGGGATTACTCTGAAGCACTTTTTAGGGTGTTTTCACTCCTGCTGGTCCCATAGACTGGGTTTGATTAGGGGCCAAAGCTGCAGCATTTGTTACATTTTCAGCTGGTGCGGAAAAAAACCTGTTCCTCTCCTCGCCTGTGGTGTCGCTGCACCAAGAACCACCGAAGAAAACGACATAAAAACGTCTGAAGAAGACGCGAGTGCGACTTCATCCTTCAAGAAACTTAAAGAAAACTGGAGTCGTGTGGGATTTTTGAGGTTGCAGGATTTCTCTTTTGTGTTCGGCATAAAGGCCACAAGCCATTTCTCCCGCTCGCTCCGGACTGTGTTTACCCAGAATGCCCTGCACTACAGTCTGCGTCCTGCTTTCGTGGATTTATAAAATGAAAGACGCTTATTCTTACATATGACGTGGCTCAATCAAAAACGAATAGGACGAAACGCAACAGCGTTTCCTGTTGTGGAAATGTGACATTATGACATAACATCATGCTCTGTTGCTACAGAGCACAACAGCTGACCACTTTGGCGCCCCCTCCAGCAGCGCCCCTTGTAGGAACATCAACAATAATGGCAATATCCAGGGTGACAACGCTGCAACGACATATCAAGATCATTTCTTATATTTAGCGTAGACCATGTAGTGTGAATTGTTTTAATGTTCAGGAACTGGAAGCGGTGAGGCCCTGTGAGCGTTTCCAGTGGCTGCGTCATGTAACCACAGCACCGGTTCCAGTGTTTGACCGTCAGATTGTAATGCAGCTGTGAGAAGGTGTGAAAGTTCTCATGGGGAGCAACAACCCGCTGCTCCAGCAGGGAGACAGAGGACTGTGACAAAGGAGGCGATTGTTGCAAATAGAAACCCCAACCCATTCTCTCTCTCTCTCTCTCTCTCTTTTTTTTTGCATTTTATTTGCAGAGATGAAGCACCACTTTACTCCATCTAATAGTCATTAGCTTTCATTACCAGCGTTTGAAGTGGAAGCAGCTCTTTGTTGGGTCGTGAAAAGGGAACAAAAAAAAAAAAAAAAAAAAAGACAACAGGGGCTCCTCCGCCTTAGGCTCCTGGAAAGCAGCAGGAGTCAGAAAACAGGAAGTGGATACGGTTCTCTGAATTCAAAATGCAACATCATTTAAATCTTTTTTTTTTTTTTTCAAATAAAATAAAAACGTATACTTCTCTTTGCTCGCCAGTGGTCGGCTTGTTTGTGTATTCGGGGGCCGCCGGGGGTCGCAGGTGGCTCCCGGAGGATCCACTTCTCACGCAGGTGGCACAAACGCAGCGACGTGCGACTTTTCCCATCTCGTTATAACGGGGTGAAATTTTCCAAGTATCTAATTGGAACAGATTAGCTGAGCACACAAAAGCTAATGCGGGACAAAACGGCCAATTAGCTTATTAATGTAGAGGGCAGAGCAACAAGGATGACCCAGAACGTCACAAGCGTAAATAAATACACGTCTAAATATACATAACAACCAATGCTGCCAGTTGTTAAGAAGTGAAATCGGTTTTAGCTTGATTTTAACTGTGGTCACTGTGAAATAAGCATGTTTATGAACGCGTCTGTGGCTCTCAGCGCTGTAGTCTCTGCAGTCACCGCTAGATGGCAGCATCTGCGCGAGAATTCATCCTTTTCAGTGGAGTCCAGGGTTTCAGATCCTTCTGCTGCATTTGAAGTCAAACGTTCTCACAATGCGTTGCTTCATATTAATGTTAAATTCTGTATTTTCTCAGAAGAAATTTTAAAACAAATAAGTTTGCTTTGTGTTTGATAGCTACAGCCCCGCAAGCAATAATCACACAATGCAACACTGAGTGACCGATTAGAGAATTTATTCTGTATTGTAAGAAAACTACACATTATATTATTATGATGATGATGGCATAAGAAAAATAGGAAATGTGGTATTGGTCTGAGAAAACTGTATATAAATGTTACATTTTCCCAGCTGTATTTTTATGTGACTGTTTCCAAAATATTTTGAGTCACAAATCATGATCTCTTGCAGTGGAAATGTTTGGGTCCGGTTTCCACTAGAGGGCAGCACTTACATTATGTTGAGGTTGCATGTGTTTCTGAATTTATTGGAAACAACTTGGTAGATAATTGTTCATAGGATGTTTTTCTACGTCTTGACGGTGAACGCGGTGCGTATATTTAGTGTGCACTTCGAGACGCATTGAAAGATGGTGAAACTTGGTTATTCGATGAGAAGAGTTGCTATGTTTCGTACTTCAGCACTCTGGTTGGATGAGACCAAAATGTAACTTTTTGATCCACATACAATGTGGGAAAAAAAAAAATAAAAAAAATAGCACTGCACAGGCCCCCTGAACGCATCATGGTGAAACATGATGGTGGCAGCATCATGAAGTGGGATTACTTACTTTCAGCAGGAGCAAGAACTCTGGGGATAGAACTATTACATGACAAACCTGGAGGAAAACTTGTCTGAGTTTGCAAAGACTCAATGCTGGGGCAGAAGCTCAAAAGTCCTAAACGTACAGCCGGAGCCATACAGTGGTTTAGATGCAAGTGTTAAATTGGTCCAGTTAAAGTCCACGGCTAAATCTGTTCAAGATCTTTCAGGACTGGAAAATGTATATTCTCATCTACTCTTAATTCAGACTGACTGAGTTTAGCTACTTTCCTAAGAACGGCTGGTGAAAAGTCAGAGTCCAGAACAGTGCAGGTGGTAGAGATAAAAAAAAAAAAAAAAATCCCAAACAAAATGCACTTAATCATAGCAAGAAATACTGATTCAGGACAAGTTGAAATCAAATGCATGCCACACTTTTCAGATTTTCATAACAATTTCGACATCAATTTACTTCCACTTCAGATAGGCACGAGTCAATAGTGTGAAATCAGTTTTTAAATATTTGTTAAAACTGCCACTGTGTTGTGAGGTGGACAATCTGTGAAAAGATCTATCTATTCCTCCTTCCTGAGCTCCTATTGCCCTCTAAAGAAATGTACAACTCCCAACCAAAAGCAACCAATCAGAGCCCGGAGGAGGGTCTTAGCGCTGTCAATCAATCGTATGTACTCCCTGCTAAATGGGCTAATGTTGGAGAAACCGCTTCAGGAAAACCATTTATCCGCTGTTTTTGGTGGCTATACTAACTAGCCTTAGCATAGTTAGTATAGCCTAACTATGCCGTACTAGTTAGCATAGTTAACTAGTATGCTATACCATTGCATAGCACATAAAGCAAGCAGGAGAGGGGGGCAGAAGACCATCACCCCCACATGGAGAGTGATTGACAGCGCTAAGACCCGCCTCTTGACTCTGATTGGTTGTTTCTAATTAGCACTGGGAGAAGGCAGAGATGCTTGATTTTTTTTTCAAGTAAAAAAAAAAAAAAAAAAGTTACATACTGCAGCCCTAATACAGCGCCTTGGACTTTTTCCTCTTAAATTAACGCCCTTTGCTTTCCTGGGACATCAAACGAGGACGCGTTATATGAGATGTTTGACTTTTAACAAGAACTATTTAGTAAGGAAAAGCAGCATTAAATCTCCCTCACCCTGAAGGGACTGAACTATAAACGCGTCCAGATATTTCCACAGAGGAGCCGCCGCGCGCGCGCGCGCGCGCACTGAAACCCCCTGTGGTCAGACCGGCCGGCCGGCTCTCCCGGAGCCTCGGGCTGACAAATCAACAACGGGAGGAGAGCCACTGCATGCCCCGTTTTTTCTTTTTTTTTTTTTCTTCTAAATGCCTCCGCGATCCGATCATGTATTAACCAGCAGCAGCAGCAGGAGCGACGGGGGTCAGTGCGCACAGGCCCGCCGGGGCTTCATCATTAAACTCGGTCAAGCCACAAGTTCCTGTTGCTGGAAGGTGAAGCAAGGAGACGGTTGAATGCATGACAACAGAAATGAAAGCGATCTCTGGTAGATCCGATAGTGGAGTCTCGGATGTGCATTTATTAAGGAGCGTTTGATTTAAGCCTCAGTGCAGCTGAATGCCAATATTTCCACCAGCTGTTGTTTTCAAACTAATAAAAAGTCTACTTTTCATATAAACGATCTGATTATTAGCGGTTTCCCTGGAGAGGAGGAAAAACTCACTTCTGTTTCCCGTCTCTTCTGGGTTTCTGCGCAGTCAGATCGGTATCTGCAAACAGAACCGCTGGGACATTTAAAAGAACTGGAAGCGCCGGTCCCGTTCACAGAACCCACCGCCTTCTTTAGCAGCCTTTAGCTCTAAACGCCTAATCAACAACTTGTTTTACCTCATCATTTCCATCGGTAATGATTTTCTAATGCAAGCTGCACGCAAACGAGCGCATTACAGCGGATAATGATTAACCGGTGTGGCGCGCAAAAAGGGGAAGCGGGGCGGCGCGTTCCCGAGTCCACAGAGGACGGAAACTGCGGCGACGTCCTGACAGAGTGTGAGACTTGGGTTGGTTAAACAAAACAAAACAACAACAAATCCAGAAATGAAGTTTGCGTGTAGACAAATCAGCGCTGGTTTGATTTGCGCCGAGGCTGGTCTTTACTGCGGGTGGAAGATGGGAGACTCGCTGTAACCCTAATCCTAACCCTAGTCCTAACCCTAACCCTAATCCTAACCCTAATCCTAACCCTACACTGTAAAACCGCTGGGTTATATCCACACTGATCAAAACAGACTGGAAAAAAAATTATGTTGTAATTATTTTTGTTTGATTTCAGTAGATTTAGAAAAAAACATTTAAAAAAATTTAAATAGATAAATTACAACTTATTTAATTGAAAAAAAAAGGGGGGGGCTCAATTAAAATAACCTTCACTCATCTCGCATGTTGAAAAGAAACGACTACCAAAAAAAAAAAAAAAAAAAAAAAAAACTGGTTTATAAATAAATGTTACTGAAACAGTTCTGAACTTTTAATCTTTTCTTTTAGCTCTTCTTCGGCAAAGTTTTCTGCTAATGTGCAAAGAAGCATGTTAGCTAAACTGGATTTCAACTTAACTTCCTGCGCCCAAAACGTAAACACGATCAACCACAACAGAAAAGGCACTAATATTTACAAAGTCGCCAGATTGAGTGATAATTCAACACATCATGTTTTCAAAGGACACAAAGGACGAGAATAATGCTACAATAACACAGACAGGATTCATCAGCAAAACAAATCGATGTATACACATTTTTATGTTTTAAATGAATATTTATTGCCATCTAAAGTACTTTTTTTTTTCTTTTTTTTTTTTTTTGCAAAGGTCTGGTTCAAGCTCCAAAATTAAATACATTTTCAAAGTAATCAGTAAAAAAGCTCATGAAGGAAATGGAGGAAATGTATAATCCCATCTAGTGGCTAAAGTTAACCTCAAACTTTAGCAAGTGTGATCTCATTATCTAGTCATAAACATAATCCACTGACATTGACGTTATTATATGGTGTCATTTTATGGTTTATTATTTCCAATTTCTTCCAGTGTTCAGTGAAGTCTGATCAGGCATTTTCCTTAAAGATGGCGCTGTGTGAAGAACGGTGAGGCTTCTTTAACTCGACAAATAGGACACAAAGCTTTGGTTTGAACTAACAACTCTTACACAGTTGCATCAACTCAGCATTTGGGTTAAAAAAAAAAAAAGTACAGTTGAAGCACTTTTCTGTAAATTCACTGCTGCTTTGCTTCTTAAATTTTCAGTAAAAATCTGACTTCACGAAACTTCGTCCACAGGATGAAAAGCAAAACAGTGACACATCAGCTCACACTAGAGAATGACGATATTAATATAAAATAATAACAGCTTTTTGTCCTCTAAGCAGCTAGCAGAGGCTAGGGCTACCGGTTAGCATTCGCACATTGACCAACAGGGAGATTCTCATGAGTTTATGGTTTCACGATTGTAGTTCAATATAAACATTTTTAGCTGCATATATTAAATAACTAGTTTTGGAGTTTTAAACAAAATTGCACTGTAAAAAAACAAACAACCCCCCCCCCCCAAAAAAAAAACAACAACATATAAAACATTGCTGAAATGTAGCTAATATACTTTGGTCACTAAACAGTTAAACTTGCACTATTTGTATTGAAATCTACATAAAATGCAAAGAGTTTCACAGTTTAGTTCATTTCTAGGTGTTATTTTTCTTACAGTGCACAGAGAAGGAAATTTATTTCTTACCAATCAAGTAGTGATTGTGTTATCAAAACGTTTTCAAGTCGTAATAACCTAAAAACACAACTTGCTTCTTTTTCATTTAAATCAACTCTTTATCAGCCTCATTACATATCAGTCGCCTGCCTGTGAAAACTTATTCTGGTACGAGTCAAACCTTTAAACAACTAAACAACAGCCAGAGTGTGATGAAGCCACACACTCTTAAATCTCCATCAGTAAAATGAAAGAAGAGGAGCAAAAGAAACATTTACTGAAAGCCAAGTCAAAAAATAAATACGTTCATTTTGCCCTGGTTGAAGTTGGAATGTCACTTTGAAGAGAAATGACTGATTTAATGTTTAAGCTCTCATTTCTCCAAATAGTGGCTCCTAACTTCCACTGAAGCAGTTTTCTCAGAGCAGACTGCCTCCACGAAACAGAAAAAAACAGCACATATTAATCCTGAATATGCGCCTAATTGGCTGGACACATGTGCCGCGTGTAACTGAGCTGGGCCCGGGCTCCTGTGATCTGTGGAGCGGGTTCTCCGGGAGAACCAATTGGCAGGAGCTCCGGTCCAATCAGCTGCCTTCCTGCGGAGCGTCAAGCCACTCGGGGTGGGAGCGTGTGGAGGACCGCTGGCTCTCGGTGCGCATTTGCGAACAGACGCCCTCTGGGAGCGCACAGACTTTGCGGCACTGTTGAGTTTTCTAGCAGCATCTTCAGAGGATCAGATTGTGCAGGCAACCCTCCTCCTCCTCCTCCTCCTCCTCTTCCTCCTCTTCCTCCCCGCCCCACCTCCTCCAGCACCATCCTTCGGTCATGATGCAACTTTGAGCAGCGAGAGGAAGTTAAGAACAGAACAATCCAGCTCTGTTCTTCCTGCCGAGAGATGATGTTCTCTTCCGCCGGGAAGCGCTGCTTCACGATCGAGTCTCTGGTCGCCAAGGAGAGCCCCCTGCCAGCCGAGGACCCCATCCGGCCGACGGCGCTCAGTTACTCCAACCCGACCACAGATGCCTTAATGAGCGGCTACCAGGCTCCGGCGGCCAGGCCTCTCTACCAGAGCCCGGAGCTGGTGTTCCCGGAGGCGGTGAACCACCCGTCCCTCACCGTGGCCCCGCACCAGCTCGGAGGCTCCCACCTGCAGCACCCGCACTTCTTTGGCTCGCAACACCGGGACCCGCTCAACTTCTACCCGTGGGTGTTGCGGAACAGATTTTTTGGACACAGATTTCAAGGTACGGAAAGGAAGAGGAGACGGAGAGACAGAGAGAGAAAGAGACCGCGCTGAGGTGACAGATGTGGGGGCGACCTGTCCGATCAGCGGTGGTCCGCCGGAAGTTTGTTGCGTAAATGTGTTGATTTGAGAGTGACATTTTTTTTTTTCTTTAAGTAGCTTCTTAAGATTTATTTTTATTTTATTTGTTATTTTTTTAAAAAGGTAAGAGATTCTTGTTTGCAAATTGAAACAGCAGAGAGTGGGAACAGAGGAGCAATTTATTTCACTATTATACTTAAAAATCACAACAGAAGAGAAAAAACAAACTCTGGTTGTTGTGTTGAAATAATAATAATAATAATAATAATAATAATAATAATAATAATAATAATAATAATAAAAAATATTTACCACTCAGATATAGGCGGAATATTAATAGTAATTATTAATTGCGTATATTATTAACATGATTTATTTTTTTTTACTCATTTGACTAATTTCTTGAAGAATTTCACAATGATCTATTTTGCAATTTCTTTAAATCTGGTTCAGAAAGAAAACCGGTAACCAAAAACCCCCCCCAAAAAAACACAAAACCAAAAAACAAAACAAAACAAAACAAAAAAACAATCAAATTTATTAAAAATAAAAATACGTTTTTAATGTGAAATTTTAGTAGATTAAACCAAAAAAAACTGGAAATACTACAACGCTGATAAAAGCATGCATGTAAAAACAATAAAATAGACACATTTAAAAGGAAGTGAGCGATGTTTAGTGCATTTAAATGAAGACCCTGAAAAGTAAGTTAAATGCGGTTCATTTTCTATTAAGTGTGATTCTTATTACATCAAATCTTTACTTTTTTTGGTCCTCTAAAAGACAAAAAAAAACTATTAGTTTATTTGCGTCACACTTGGAACGTGACAAACAATTAACTCTGTCACAGTCGACCTCATGTTTCCAGTCTCACTGCGCGGTTTTTGCTCCGAAATTAGAATCCAAATGCTGGAGTTAAATAGCGCTAAATAGGGCTGGCAAGGAGAGGAAAACACTGAGAGTCAAATGTGATGTGAAATAAAACACAATTCGCCATCACTTCAAAACAAACCAAGTTGCTCCAAGCGCACAAATTATTGCGTTTTGTTCGCCGCTGTCAAGTCACTCCGCCTGTCACTCTCCAGTTTTAACGGAGACCCTGAACGCAACACCCGGTTCGCTCAACTGGGTCAAATTCTGAGTCAATATCCTATTTTCTCACTTCCAGTTCAGGCGGAAGACACGTTCCTCTCTTCCCTGTTCACCCAGCGACACTTTGCTCGAAACAGGAGAGTGAAATGCCGAATAAAATTGGAACAGCTCTTACCTTTTTTAAAAACCAAAACCCACCAGTGACGAGAAAAAAACAAAACAAAACAAAAAAAACTAGTTCACATAGCTGATGGTCCGCCAACAAGCCAGAAAAAGCTGCTTTAGAGGCCAAGTATTTCTCCCGTCTCCAAATAGATAAGTGTTGGATAAATGGTCCAGAATGTCACGTTGTCTTTGATCAAATGTTATATGTAAAATAAAACGCGTTACACACAAGTAATGACATTTGTGCGAGATAGTCACTTGAGTTACATTTTTATTTAATTATGTATATTTTTGATCAGGCTTATTCTAAAAAAAAAACAACAACAACAACAACAACAACAACAACAACAGCTGTTTTCACTCCATTGTTTTACCACAAAATATGCGTCACCGTGAACTAAAGTGTCTGAATGGCGTCCAAATAATAGCAATAAAAAAACGGCTTATTAACCGAGAGAGAGAGAGAGAGAAAGAGAAAGAGAAAGAGAGAGAGAAAGAGAGAAAACACGGGGGATATTTAGCGAGAGTGTTTTGACTTTGCATCCAGGGAACGAGGTGTCCCAGGACGGCCTGCTCCTGCACGGGCCCTTCGCCCGGAAGCCCAAGCGCATCCGGACGGCCTTCTCCCCATCGCAGCTGCTCCGCCTGGAGAGAGCCTTCGAGAAGAACCACTATGTGGTGGGAGCCGAGAGGAAGCAGCTGGCCAACAGCCTGAGCCTCAGCGAGACCCAAGTAGGTGGAGTTCATAACTTATTATTATTAATAATAATTATTATTATTATTAATTAAACCTAATGAGTTTGATTTTTTTTTTTTTTACAACTTACAATTCAACACTTATTTAGTTTATGAAAGAGCCTCCATTAAATAAATTTATGTTATTAAGAGTTCATTTTATGGCTGAAATGAGTGCTAAAACCATAATAATAATAATAATAATAATAATAATAAAGGACTTAAATAACAAGGGACCATTTATACAAAGTGAACATTTCTGTAAAGATATAGAGGAGATGCTCACACACAATAAACATTTCTCTTTTTTTTTACTTTATATATCACACCTGCCAACTAAGAAATGTATATTTCTTTTAGTCATCCTGGGCAACACAGCCATCTTGCATGATCTAAAAGCAAAAACTGTGCCTTTAAAACATTTTAACATGTGTTGAGCTATAAACTGGAATGTTATGCATTCAGTCAGTACGAGAAGCAGAAATGTAATCTGAACTGGAGGTGAATCTTTCCTGAAAGCCAGCTAAATCGGTGCAGACCAAGCACATTCGCTACAAGCAGATTTTGGCTCAAGTTTTGAAATGCGTTTCACAGCTCGGTTGGAAAACGTCAGGCAAAATGTCACCGTCTTCAGCAGCAGGTCAGATTTTGGATTTCACCTGCTGAAACTCAACATGTCATAAATAAATGGTGTAAATGTGGCTCCTCCAACAGCCATGTGGGTCTTTAGGAAGATATCTTAAAAACATGTAGAAAAATGCAATATTCAAGCAACAAAACCAGGAGCAAATGACAGCTTCTACCTTAAATACAAGTATTTCAAAACAAAAGTAAGAATAGTAAATGGCACAGAAAAATCCTGCAAAAACAAAAAAAATCGCATTTATTTTTCAAACCTATGGTTTTGGATGGATGGATAAACCTAAACTAGAATGAAAAATGTTTAAATTTAATACAGCCTCATATTTTGCTGATGTTAATTATGACAGATGTTGATGTATTTAGTTAGAGTTGAAAGGTTTAGGCTGAGTTTTCCAGAATTTTTATTCAATTAAAGAAGAGAAAAACCACCAGTGACAAAGGTGCAAATAAAAAGACAACTTTCAAAAATCACAATATGAAAACAATAAATAATAAAAACAAAGACAGCGCAGATAAAAAAATGAAAAGATTATTTAAAAAGGTAAAACACAAAAAACCCCACTCAAATAATAAAAAATGAATAACGAACAAGAAGAGCGAAAGTAGAAACAAATATATTAAAGATAAAAAATTGTTTAGAAGAAAGATGAGCTCTCAAATCCTAAAGTAAAATCAGCTAATGCATAAAAACAAGGTGAAAATAATGATAAATAAAAAAAAATAAAATAAAAAAAATCAAATTTAGACTTGAAATAAAACATAGTAAAAGCATGACAGATTCAAATCGCTGACAAAAATTCGTTGGATCATAAAAATAATAAAACATTAAACCAATTAAACCCCAGATTTAATTGGGGTTTAATTAAATGATGGCACACAGCAGAATCTATGCTGCTGTGTGTGATCTTAAGGAGGAAAACTGAGAGCAAAGCAGTAAAAAAAAAAAAAAAAAGGTCTGGAGCAATTACCTGAAAGAGAAAAGTTCATACAGAAAATAAAACTGATTTAAAAAGCCAGATTTGTGTCCAGCTTGGTGAATTTGCTAAACAGAAAAGTCAGAGTCATTGTTTTGTTGAAGCTCACCATATCAATCCAATTTATCAATTGAAACAGCTACGAAGCACCAACGCAAATAAAGATTGACGTCGATTTTCCCGTTTCTCCTCTTCAGGTGAAGGTTTGGTTCCAGAACCGACGGACGAAGTACAAGCGCCAGAAGCTGGAGGAGGAGGGTCCGGACAGCCAGCAGAAGAAGAAGGGGAACCACCACATCAACAGGTGGCGCATCGCCACCAAGCAGGCCAGCTCCGAGGACATCGACGTGACCTCACAGGACTGAACGCGCACGCGAGCCTGAGCATCAGAGGACCAACACTATTTATTATGTAACATTATTAAAAGCGTTGTTAAGACTCATTAGAGGAAGACTCAAGGATTCCATGTGCGATCGCTCCACGTCTTCATTGAGGAGTTTGGACATCCCGCGCTGCCGTGACGACAGCGGAGCATCATTTCACGACGGCCGAAGAGAAAAGTCGTACCCTGCGGTACCACGGTGCTCCGTTTTTCTTAGTTTTTTTTTTTTCTTCTTTTTTGTACATAGGCCAGTAATGAAGGTTAACAAAAAGCTAATTGTTTGATCACTTCCACCTCACTTCACTCGCTTTCACCCGTGCACCGTATTAAGTCGAACTCATCCTCGAAAGGAAGCTGCAGTCAAGTCAGCGAACGTGTTGGTGAAACGGAACGAAACGGAGAACCTCTCGGACTCCCCACCACTTTTATTTGTAGAGACGGTCTTCGTTGTCCTGCTAATGAAGGTTTCCCACCAGCGGGAGGCGACCTGTGAACCCGGGAAGGAAGTTTTGAGTCGCAATCGCGAAATTGTCCTGGAACCGTCGCAGTGGGCGATGCGTAAGACAACACATCCCCGTCTGTTGCAGGTTCGACGAAGCGCCGCGTGCAGAGCGAGACGTGTGCGGAACGCGTTTCTCGAGCACGAAGTGTATTTACAGACAAACGGTTTTGGAAATAAAAACTTTGTGACGTGTTCCTGTTGCATGGGAGATTGCTGCAAGTTGTTTTAATTGAGATGCAGCGATTTTGGTCCCGGCAGCTGCAGAGTTCACTCATTAGGTTCGTGCAGATTGCTGTGAAACATGCTACTGCAGGGGTTGATGGGAAGACGAAGAAAAATAAACCAAACATTCGAGGCTCAGTGGTGACTGAGCGACAAAATGATTCATTTTGTCAACGTTACAAACTCAAATCCCTGTGTATTTTATGCAACTGACATTTACAAATTAGCATATGGTTGTAAAATGGAGGGAAATTAATCCGTGGATTTCAAACATTTGTTTCAAATAAACAGATAAGAGTGCTGAGCGTTTGTATTCAGACCCCTTTACTCTGACAACACTCGATGAAATCCATCTGACCTATTTAAGTCGCCCAATTAGTAAACTGTTTGGTTCCAGATTCTGATCGTAGTGAAAGAATGTCTTCAAAACGTATAAAATGCACTAAATGTATTTTAATATCATCTGTCTCTGTTTTAATAGTAAAACCAGCACACTGCTTGGTAACAAACTCCAACTTCTGGCTAAAGAAACTGTTAAAAGTTAATGACTAACATTTATCTAACCACTTAAGAGGCATGAAGAGCTTTCTAAACATTGCAACTGATTTATTTATTTATTTTTTTACCTTCACACACGATCCTGTTGACCTTTGACAGATGTTTCTAAGCTGGCCAGATTTGTGCTGCGTCCAAAAGAACAAGGAATCCACAAAGTTTGATTGGTGAATTTTATTAGCTTTTATTGAATTGTAACAAGAAAACTCAAAAAATTAAAAGTGCCCGAAGCAATTAAGAGATCCAGATCTCATTTTACGTCTGATGAGGCAAAGAAACTGACTCTTCCAGGGGAAATCGAGGGTTGAATGGAGGAGAGTTGGAGCTAAAAAGAAGAGTCTGCAAGTAGGATGGATGGAAACGCCTCCAACTGGGCGATATGAGCTTAAGTTGTATCACAATACTTTGTGCTACTATTGTGATAACAAGTGATGATAACCATTTATTGCCCCCTAAGCTCTTAAAAAACATTTCCAAAATACAGTTCTTTATGAAACCAGTCACAAAGAAATGTGATTTAAATCACTAAACTGGACTTTCAAATGTATTGGTATCTATTGATGCTTTTCTTGGAGAAAATAGTAAAACCTTTCAAACCCAACAACAAAGAAGGTCTTAAACACAATTAATTGGAATTGTTCAGGGCGACAATGAATCAAAATTCTTACACTTCTAAGAAATTTATCATGATAAATAGTAAACAATACAATAAACACACACCTTAATATACACCTCCATTACAAGCATCAGGAAGTGTCAGGTGTGTTACCTGTTGGTCATTATGGATGTGAGCAAACCCCTGTTAATATTCAGCTAACGTCGAAAAACTGCAATTTCCTCATTTAAAAATCACACGTGGCGCGACATCATCCCCCAACTACTTCCTGTCGGCTTCTTCGTCGTTTTCGCCAGTAGTAACATCCGGTAATTGACAATGCGACCCATATGATGTGAAAAAAGTCTCTCCATTGCAGTTTTGTGAAAAATAAAACAATTTTGATACAGTCTGCAATACTTTTCAATCATAGAAATGAGTTTTTTCAAAATTTTTGTGTTTCCATTAAGCAATTTTATTCTCCAAATGTCAAATAGAACAATTAAATAGTCAACGGAAACACAGCCGATGTTTCTGAAATCACTAACATTTACGGAGCTGCAAAAGCTTTCAAAGAGGCTGGAGCTGCTTTAGATATTGCTGCGATCTTTTTTAGCGACAGCTCAAAGCGATCGCCTGCCCGGAAGAAACAACGGCCTCGTGACCCCACGACCTCAGAGGAGAGCTGACGTCTGACCCAGGTGTCTTATTTTGTCAGCGCGAAAGAGGAGGGACAAAAGAGGCAGTAGGTAGAGGTAAAACACCCTGCGAAACTCCCCTGAAGGGGGGGGGTCACACACGGCTTGCTTTGAGTTTTCTCAAGATATCCTATACTCACTGCAGGTGCAGAAATGTGCTGAAAGGAGGCGCGGGGTTATCTAAACAAACATGTTCTGTGGCCCTGACAGCCGTGGCTCTACAACCTCCTCTTGCCAGGAAGGTTTTCTGGAACAGGTCGCGTTCTGGTTTGGTAAAATACTGGCGCAATTAAAGGGCCTCCTTGTTTTCTGGCTAAGGTGAACATTAGGAGCAGCATCACCTTGGCCTCCCTAAACGCCGCGTCTCCTGTCAGCCGAGTCAGCAGGAAGGGGACCGAGCGGCGTTCCAGGGTAAGAAACGAGAAACTCTCCAGAGAAGCAGAGAGGTGCAAAAAAATAAGAAAGGATATGAGGTGCAGGGGGGCCTGCTGTTGCTGCCGAATCCGCAATTAGCTTAAACAAACGATACTTTCGGATTTCTTACGATCTACAAATGAGACGTTTTAGGCTGCTGGGTTTGAAAACGCATCCCGACGCGTCTCTGTGTTAAATCTCTGATGCGTTACCAGATGCATTTCTTTGAGACGTTGACTAATTCAAAGGTGTTTCTGTTGATCACCGGCAATGCAACTGGGTCTTCTCTCATCCAACTGCTTGTCAGCGGCAACCCGCTGTGCACTGTTCCCAAGGCAACCGCTCAAACATGCCGATTACACAGATCACAACAAAGGACGGAGCGTTTATATAAGCCAAGGGGACGACATAAATACGACGATACGGATCTATAAACCGGCTGAAAAAGTTACTCCAGCATTAATCGCAGCAACTTGGACACCTGAGACAAGACGCTGATAACTCTGCTGAAATATGTTGATCATGATCTCGTTTGACGTGATTTCATCTTGGCCTGATTTTGTGGTTAATAGACACGGATTTGCATATAAACTCGACAGAACTATGACTTGATGAACTGCATCCTTATAAAATAAAAACAATCAAGACATCTTTAAAGTTTGTTTTCTCACAAAGTGCTTTTGCTTCCTTGTTGCCCTCTCTGATGTTTTATCAAATAAATGTTAACAGAAGGCAAAGATCACCAGATTAAACGGAGCGGTTTTGAAAATGAACAGAGAAAATAGCAACGTAAATCAAACTATTAGGGGAGAGCATTTATCGTATCGTTTATCACCAGCCTACCAAGATTACTCCAAGAGCACACCGACAGGAATACTTTCTAAATCACAGCATATCAAGCTTGCCTTCCTACAAAATACTGCTCAATTCTAATTTCCTTCACAACTCTGTCTGGGATTTCTCCCATTGAGTTCAATTCCTCCAGAAGTATTTCAGCAAATTGCCCAATCAACCAACACAAGGAGAAGCTGTGAGCGAACGTTGATTTTCTGCGCTGTTTTAGTATCGTAGCCAGCCTGCAGTTATGGCAATGGCAGCGAAGGAAGCGAGCCATTCAGTCCGTGTCGGCACATACCTTCAAATACCGACTTTATGTTACCGGTCATCTGGTTTGGCTCGGCACTTCTCTTCTTTGCGTTTAAGAACAGGATTACGGCGTAGGATGTCCGGATTACACACGTAACGGCCAAACGGTGGCGATTGGGTCAAACTTTAAACTTCAACAGAGTCTCCAGGAAATAATTGTTTCTCTATAGCTGAGGGGCCAAACCCTCAGTACGAAATGAAGCGTCGAACAAGGGACACGGTTTTACCAGGCTACAGTACATCCTACCAACCTCAGAACAATGCTGATTAATCAACAGTAAGAAAAAGACACAACAGCTACAGGTGTTCACACAGATGTCCACTTTCTTATTTGCAAAAAAAAAGAAAAACATTGTGATGATACCCAAGATTTTTGGGAAAACATTCTGTAGACGAGACAAAGTGGTAGCTTGATGATCTGGGGTTGCTTTGGCTTAAATCAGTGCTTCTCAAACTGTGGTCCTCAGACGCCCCCCAGTGGTCTGCAAGGTACTGCATGGTAAAAACCTTTTATTTGCTGTGACATTGGGGTCAAAGTGCAACACATGCAGCTAGCTTACTGCGAGACCGTGTTTAAAAACAATAATATAAAAGTGGCTCTGGGCTGGCTCACTCAGGAGAAAAGCTGAAGACACCGGTGGAAAGAAAACAACGCCAAGACGACTTGTATGATCGGAAGAGTTGATGTCTGCAGGAATAGTTTTCGGTTTCTGAAGGTGAATTGCAGAACTTTTGTTTTGGTTACATCAGCATGTCGTGCAGAGCTACACTTTCCAAAAATTAGTTCTTTCAATAAGCGCGTTAAGAGCCCAGTACTTTCATTTCAAGTTGTTTTTATTAAGATGTTGTTTTATTGGGCAAGAGTGAGGTGATAGCAGCAAGTCTATATCTGAATCCAAAGAAAAAAAAAACATCAACTTAGATTAGTCACCTTGAAATGCTCCAATTAAAACCCCTCAGAAGCGTCTCACCTTACTTTGGCCCACACACTGCAAAAACACTAAATCTTACCAAGTACTTTCTGTCTGGTTCCACCGACCTCTGATTGTCTGAACGGGTTCTGCTTTTACATACGTGAAACGTTGTAGTCGATAATCTTGAATTCAGAAACAGCGATGCTCAATGTTGCCCACTAAGTTTCAGTGAACCGAGGCGAGGGGCCAGACATTCAGCTGTGCCGTTTATTGCGAGTATGTGGAACTGAAAAGTTACAAAATTGGACATTTTTCATCAGCCATTGGTTGTTGGCTGTAGCTGTAATCTCTTGTGCTCAGATTGAAAGGCAAAGACGGAAAAAGAGAAAACCCAAAGACAAACATGCTTTTTCAAGTTTAGTTTTCAGAAAATCCCTGAAACTTTCATTCTGAAAGCAGCAACACAACTTTTGCTGGAGGCGGGGCAGAAAAAAAACCCAAAAATGGAATAAAGTTTTCTGCTAAGCTGTTGAGGCATTTCTACATTCACTTTGGGCAAGACATTTATTTATGTTTTTGTAAAAACTTGAAAAAATTCCAAACTATTCTGAAAGTCGACTTATCAGCATTGAGTTTTCTCCAAATGTTTTGAGTTGCTGATTTCTATATATATTTTTTTCTCAGCTGTTAACTTTTCTGTTTTGATCGGGTCGCACAGCGGTCAGAATTGAAGGCTCGAGCGGCGCATCGCTTTTTGGCATCGACTCGTTGGTGAGCCTCCGTGTTGCCACGTCGCTAATACTTCGAAGGCGTTGTGGATGCACACTTAGCTGTCGCCGTCGACTGTGACCGTCATATCTCCGCGTTGAACGTGTGTCGTCGGGATCAGCTGCTGTTTCACGAGAATGCGAGCTACCTCCTCCACGTCGGCAGAGTCGGACGGAGTTGGGGGGGTTGACCCGCCGGTCGGGAGGGAACGCTCACAGCCCTTTGTTGTACGTCAAAATCTGACAATCTGTCGCCGCCGCGATCTCTGGCTCGAGCTGATTGGGGCTGATCTGTGGGAGTCAAAGAACAGCAGAAAAAAAAAAAAAAAAAAAAGGTCAGTCACACGGGTGGAGATGTTTCGCACGAGCAATTAGATGACGAGTTTACGCCATCAGATATGAACACGGATCTATACTTCGTAGTTGTAGCTTGTGAGCTTTGCAACAGTCTTCTTTTCTTCTTCTTCTTCTTTTTTTTTTTTAAACGGAAGCAAATATTCTTTAAGGCTTTTAAATGTTCTCCATTTGCCGCTAATGTGCAAAAGGAGCCAATTTGGCAGATTAAAGTCTAATTTGAGGTTTACGTCTCCTAATATTTGAACCAGAGACAGATGGCTGTCGGAGTTGGAGGCAGAATCCTTAATCAGACATCTTGCTAGGTGTGAAGTGGGGAAGTGGGACAAATTGAGTAGGCGGGGGTTCCCGGAGAGCAGGGCATTCTTGTTGCTTATTGGGGGGGGGGTCTTTTTTTTTTTTTTTCCTCCTTCTTTTTCATCTGCCATTCCTGCGAAAGTGCAAAAAAAAAGGGAGAGAAAAACAGGCTTTTCACAGGACCGTTGGCGGCACATATGTCTGAAGTTTGCTTTCTTTTTTTTTTTTTTGCCATATGGCTGTCTGAGCTATTTCCAGCGGGTAATTAAATCCTAAACATTTTAAAGCCAGAGCTGGCTGGCTCGTGTCAGCAAGTCACTTGGCAAGAGAGACGGCACAAAGACGGAGCAAAACCGAGCGAAAAACAACATTTTTTGGGTTTGTTTTCTTTTTCGCCGTTGTCGATTAATGAGCAGGATGCCGACGTTCTGAGCCAACGGGGGGCTAAAGTTAGATCTCAGCCCGCTCGGCCTGGATGGCACCGGTGGCAGTGAACAACGGGTCAACGCGGGGTTGAGTCTCGGAGCGCTACGCCTCATTGGAGAAACACCGGGGAAGTCGGGAAAAGGCTTCGGTCAGCAAATAGTCGATAAAGGTACAATTTAAGAACTATACAATAATAATAATTATAAAAGAAATCACTCTCAGTCACCGAGTAACTGAGAAAACGTCCTCTTGGTTTTGATCCTGTATTTCAATGCTACCGGTTTCCACAGAACGCCACTCGGGTTGGGAAACTCCTGAACATTTGATACGTCTGTTATGCGGGTGCGACCTTTTCCCCGCCCGCGAACATGCTCGCATTCGCTCTTTGGTGTGTGAGAGCTCTCCTAACGACAGAAACAAACAGGAACCTCAGCAGGTTCAGCTGCACACGCTGTGAAGCGACATGTTACGTTCAGAAAGTGCAGCCAGGAGGAGTTCAGGTACACGTTCGACATGAAGCACTTAAAAGTTACAAATGTAAAAATTCACAAGTTATTGCTCACATTCCATCATTTCTGCTACACAAGCGATGGATTTATGTAGTTGTATTTTGATTGGCGTTTTATGCGTCCTCGATGCAAAAGCACAAAATCCCGACAAGTAATTTTGGTGGAGTTTCTAGTGCAAATATCTTAGTGCTCTTGACGTAAGACGAAGCTAACAAGACACAGGAGCTTGTTTTAAATCCATAATTTCTCAATATTCATGCAAAAGTTCTAGTTCCAAAGTTTTTCATTTGTAACATGGAAATATGACTTAATCTGTGAGTGGAACTAGTACTTTTATGTCAATATTAATGAATTATTTACTTAAAAACAAGCTCCTATACATTGCTGAAAAGTTTCTTGGAAGTTAGTTTTGTCTTACTTCAAGTGTACTAAGATATTTGCATGAGAAACGAGACATTAAAAAAAAAGTGCGTGAAAGGAACCCTGTGATGAAAAAAAATCACTATTACGAGAGGCCGTTTTATAGGCTGAAAAAAATGAATAAAAGTTGCGGTAGAGTGGAGCAGCGTCGCGGTGAGGTTACCTGAGACATCTGTGGGAAGAGGCTGATGGCGAGCGGCAGCGCGAGGCTGAAGGCAGCCAGACACACCAGGCTGTGGACGGGCAGGACGAGACGCCGCCGCCGCTGCAGCAGAGGGAGCCTGGAGCAGAGGACAACGTCAGGACCCTTCCATTTTTAGCGAATTTTGTATTTGGACAAGGCTCCTCTGTCGGATGTACAAAGACTTACATTAAGAAAATCAGAACCGTATGGCAGGTTTTAGGCAAATGTTTCATTCAGGTGATAGTTCAGTATTAAGCTGTAATTTTATTTTATTAGTCTAGTGTAATACCGTCATGTCAAAATGCATGATGATGACCGGCGTCATTCCACCCACGTCGGCATTTACAGTGTTTTATAAAAAAAAAACGAAAGGAAAAGTCGATTTTGTCTTTGTTTTGGCCGTGGGTAGCTAAGCTACTCAGGTAGCTTAGCCTCCTCCTTGAGGAGGCTGAGGAAACGGAGGAAATTTCAAATGCTGAAACGGTGGCGGTAGAGCTGGTCGAGGAGGAGGAGCAGCTTGTTGCCCCCATCCCAAAAAAAGAAGTGATGTCATTTTTATTTTATCCTTCTAAACCTGTTCCATTGTGCAATAACTCTGAAATGGGCAGTATTATGTTTGCCAGACACATGGTGTCCTTTTACAGCATAATCAAATAACCATGTTGCCTTCAGTTATAAAAATGTTTTTTATATCAAAAATGACTTAATAATATTGACTGTAATTTAACACCTTGAAATTGGGCCTCTGTCTCTTTAAGAAGCTCCTGCTCTTTCTGAAACGCCGCCTTCAGACAGCCGTTATGACATGGCTCCTCTATTCACCCTTTAAAATGTTTTACCAGCGGTTCACTGAGAAGTAGCTCCTATGATGAGCTCAGGTAGACGCTCAGCTCCACCAGGTGTTTGCTAATTAATGCTGGCTAGTCTGAAGGAGCTGAGAGGGGGAGACACAGAAGACGGGTGGAAATGGCAGCTGCAAGGAGGATCTGTGTCCTGAATGCTGAGCTCAGCTGAATGGTTGCCACGGTTAAAGGGTTTCTCAAACGTTCATGAAAGAATCAAAGGACGAATCTGGGTATGTTTTTGATGAGGGAATAATATTACACCATGATGTAAAGCTAACAAAATTGGTTGAAGTAAAATGGAAAAACATAATTGCGAAAAACCGGTCGTGGGGAATATAAATATCCGTTAAGTATTTATGGTGACATTCTTTATTTGAGGGGAGGGGTTAGTGTTATTCATTTATCGTTAGAGAGATGAATTGTTCAATCTATCATGATATTGATTTTAGAACACATTGTCCAGCCCTGATCATCATCGATAAAGACTTAAAGACATCCACTTGTATTTAATTCATGTCATTTTTATGTCATTTTAAAAATGAGGGACCGGTTTATTGAATTAATACACAGACGTTGAATCACTATACTTTATAAATAGTGGCTGGAAGAATGCATTATTTTCTACATTCGTCTCTGTTCCCCCTGCCTGCCTGCCTGCCACAGGATAATCTCCTGTTCAGTGTGTGGGACAGCGAACGCAGCAGGAGCTCGAGAAGGAGCCGCTCCTCTCTCCTCCACTAGTGACGCTCCCCTCCCCTCATGGTGAGGAAAGCTACTGCCTAATGAGGGAGCTCATTAACACATATGGCTGCCATGGTTTAATTAGGCTACATACACACACCAGCATAGATGCACATCTTGCAGGAGTGCATTACGAAGAGAAAAGTTGCTGCACATTATTAAACGCGAGCGGTAAGGTAAAGTGGGTGTGTGGGGGGGCTTAATAAAGGACAAAAATAAAGATGACATTGATGAATGAAAGTGATTCTGGCTGTATTTAAATGCTCTTATGCAACCCGTGCTCTGGGCATGCTCAGGTTGACGTTGGACAACCGGAGACGCAGGAAGTCACTGGCCGCATGCAAGGACGCCTTCACGTTAACATGTTCTAATGGCTGCGTACATCATCCAACCTGATGATGTACGCAGGTACATCATCAGCCGTTATGACATGGCTCCTCTATTCACCCTTTGAAATGTTTTACCAGCGGTTCACTGAGAAGTAGCTCCTATGATGAGCTCAGGTAGACGCTCAGCTCCACCAGGTGTTTGCTAATTAATGCTGGCTAGTCTGAAGGAGCTGAGAGGGGGAGACACATACCTATACCGTCATATAGGAGCCAAATCGGATCCAGTACATCTTGGCTTTAAATGAAAAAACAGTGGGATGCTAGCCTGTACCATTTAAGATGAGGTAATCAATCCTTGTGGCAGATGGTTATTCAACAATTACAAATTATACCTTCCCTGAGCTCTGGACTTGGAAACCTGAAGCCTTTTTTTGAACTTACCCACTAGCTTCTCAACTATCTTCCTGGTTCAGACCAATCAATATTTACCTGGAAAAGCTATGTTTCTCCATGAGGATTCACCACTTATCCTACTTACTACGTCAACCTATCGTCACCCATTTGGCTGTCCGCCCTCACCCGCAAACACCTCCTCATGACATCTGATTCAGCCACCCAGGAGAGGCACAACTTTACCCAAGAGCCCATGACGTTCCTGCATCTTTCATATGACACTTCTGGCATGAAGCTGAAAAGACAAAACTCCACTCTGAGCTTCATCATTTCTTCATAAATCCCCAGTCATGTATCTAATCCACCACCAAAGTGAGATCTCAAAAGATTGTTGTGATGATTGTCTAAAGCCACGAAGTCACCTAACCCCAACATCAGTAAGGCTTTGTCACCGGGGTGATGGTGGTAGGTGATCCTGGATAAAAAACATATTGAAATTGAGATGGAGACTATGATTTGATGCTTTGTGCCCTCCTATAAGATATTAAATTGTTTTAATGTAACTTTATTTCTTAAAAATAAAAGGTCAGGGAGTTTGTTTCATTTGTGACAGACACTCGTATTTTCACACTGCTGTTAATATTTAATGGCCATTTGTCATGGAGGGTTTTTTAATGTAATGCATCCAACCACTGGAAAGTATGAAGCCATTGAATAGGAACAAAAACAGTGACATAATATTGCTGCACCTTGTTGCTAAATCATATAATGCCATTTTTGCCTCAATTTGGGAGCTTTCTTCTGAATGAACTTTGCTTAATATACTCAAGGCTTTGCATGAGAACAGATCCTGCTGTCAGTCCAGTGAATATGTTCTCAGCAGAGCAATCCATCATTGAGGGGCCGCCTGGGGGACCTGTCTCTGTCCCCTTGTTCTCGCTCCATTGAGAGCCAGTGAAGGCAAGCTGACATAAAGGAGAGTTGAGAACTACACACCAGGAAGGCACAGTCTGTCTCACAGCTCCCCACCGACACTTTTACGCACCAACACCCCCCACATGCACACTCCTTCTGTCTTTCTCTACCTCCCCGTTCAGTTACTCAGGTGCCAGGAATCCCAAACACACCTGGAGAGCAGGCCGCGCCGTCCGAGCCCGCCCACTCGGAGCGGTTGGGACAAGTGCTGTCAGGGATTCCCAGAGATCTCTGCATTCCTCTCTTACACTGCGGTACGCCGTCGATCCAAGGACGACCGACCGAAAGCATCACGTCATAAAGACGTCATCACCACAGTCCTTAACAATCCCGCGTCTCACTGCAGAGGAAGCGTCTGACGGAAGAGGCTGATGAAAGGTATCCATAGTTTTACCAGTGCACTACCATTCGCTTCATTGGTTGCATGTGATTGTAGCTACCAAGAGGATGCGCCATACCTGCTCTGATAGGGTTTCGTTCAACTATTTATTCCTGGTATAAACAAATAGGAAGAACTAAATGCTCATCTAAAAGTTTGATGAGTTTGAACAAAGTTAAAAGCAAAAAAAGGTAAAGGCAAAAAACATTTTTTAATCTTGCTCCACCAGGAAACGTCATGTTGTTTGTTAAGGTTACCGCATTTGTTACTAAAGAATTTAAGAAATATATGTATCGTAGCTACACCCCCGCCAAAAAAAAAACATCACAAAAAAATAATTTCTACAAAATGAAATTGTTATTTTGTAGAAATAAGAATGACATGTTTGCTAGCTCCGTCTCTGTTGCCATTTTGATTCGTTTTTTTTTTTTTTTTTTTTTTGCCAAAACCTTGTTTTACAAAGTGGAAGACCATAGAACATTACCATGACTGGTAATGATCCTCAATCCAGTCATGGAGTATATTTCAATTTAATCTCAATCAATATAATCCAAACTAGGATTTTATAACAAATGTGGGTTTTTTTTTAAACAAGCTAAAATGAATTTCAGATTATTCGATGCAAACTTTATCCAAAGGCAACATAATCCAAATTTAAATCCAATATTCAGTTTCCAGACAAATTAGACATGTTCAACAGGGTCAAAATTAGTGAAAGAGATTTTCTTACTTTTCCAGTACGGTCATGACCAGCGGAGGAAGCACCATGATGGGCATGGGCATGACCACTCTGGTCAGGGCGGTCTCTAAAAGCGCCTGTCACCAAAAAAAAAAAAAAAACTCTTAAAATGTGTACAACAACAACACAGTGACATTTTTGTTTTACTCAACAACAGATGAGAAAATGTGTGAAGGAAAGTATAAAAGTCGACAGCTGTCATAGAAACGGGGCAGCAAGGTGCTGCCAATGAAACCTTTAATCGATGAAGCACGATTAAAGCAGAAGTTCAGGCAGCTGGACTTTGTAAATGTTCAGGTGTGTGTGTGTGTGTGTGTGTGCGTGTGTGTGTGTGTGATCACAATGTCAGAGTGAAAACATATCAGCTATAATTCAACAGAAACGTCACCGGGCTGGTTGGGAACCAGTTCAGGGCCTCGATTTTATCTAAAAGCATTGAAACCAGATTTCTGGTTGTCCAGTTTGTCCAGTGAATTCATACTTGCAACTTTGGGTTAAATATTAGACACAATTCAACTGCTGAAACAAAACAATGACTCCACATCCGTGCTGCTAAAAATGGTTTGACGTCGATATTTATTAGTGAAATGGACTCAAAACCGGCTGGTTCACCTGTAGTATATAAAAAAAAGACAAAAATAATAATAATGGAGATAAATATTGACATTCGTTTCACATTTTTAGCCTTTTTGGTTACATTGTTTTCAAATTGTAATCTTAAATGTCAAACGTCAGAACCCGAAAAGAGCATTTACTTATTTATTTTTTCCTTTTCATAACTGCATGTAGAGTCATTATAACAAATAATAACAGAAATAAACACAGTAAGACCTCTGGGACTTACACGCCTCGCGGCTATCTTAGACGTTCCCACCACCTTCCCGCTGTCGTCGAGCACAACGATGCCGTCAGACAGCTCAGTGTGCCTCATCAGCACCACGTTGCAGATGTTTGCACTCGCTGTGAGGAGAAGAGGCAAAAGTAAAAGAAAGTCGCTGTCGTTTAAAAGAGGGAAAACATCAACATTTTAGTAGGCCACTTGGAACAACCATGCAGGCTCACAGATTGGCTCAATCATTCAAATTCCTGTCAGGTTGTTGTTGTTGTTGTTTTTTTGTTTTTTTTTGTTTTTTTTTACGTTTCTTTAAATTCCTGAGGACAAATGCAAAAGTCTGTCTTTGATAAGGTTGAACAAAATGTCTATCCTGGTTCATGTCATTTTTATTTTGAAATCCTGAATTTATTGTCGCTTTCTGCAACTTCGGCTGTGACAAAAAGTCTCTTTTTGAGAGACCGGCCAAACACAAGAATTATTTTTGTGTAAAGTTTGGCACAAAATAATAGTTAAAAGAGCGACAGCGGGGTTTCCGCAGGTTTCATAACTCAAACTCAAGACTGTTTCGCAACTTTGAATGAAATTTAACTGCAACAGAAACATACAAAAGAATATCTTGAAGGGAATCTCTGATTGAATTCATTCGATTGATCCAATCAGAAAAATTGGAATACAGCACCTCTGGCTTCATTCCCGTTCACTACTATAAGACCATCATGTTTGTGAAGAAACTACAGTCACAGAATTAAGAGCTTGTTGGAAATGTGATCAACTACCAGTGAATGTGTGAAATATTCGAGCCACGTTTTGTTATGTTCACTAACTTCTACTCTGAAAGTCAAAGGAATCTGGAAAGTTTTAGATGCCGAACTTGAAATGTTCAACTTAAATGTTTATAAGGTAAACTTACATTAATAAGTTTATAAGTTTATTAAAAAATTAATTTTTTTATTAATTTTGTCGTATATCCAATAATTGAGTAAAAGCACTGCGTTTCTCGTCAAATCCGCTTGACAATTTTTTTTTTATTCCCCAGTTAAAACCAAACGTTTTCCAGTCGACTTCACTGGCGCGAGCCTTCGTTTTCAAGTTGAACTATCTTCACATGTTTAATAGGCCGAAGACATACATAATTGTCAGATAACGCGCATAAAAGGCAGAACTGAACCTGACTGGGACTCTGAAACAAACAAAAGAGCCAAATCAAAACCATGGCGAGCCGACAAACAGCGGCCTTATTTATTCACGCTCGCCAAAATGAACGCAAATGTATGTTAATGTAGATAGACCTTTCTTCTTGACTCTAATAGGAATGAGAAAAACTCATTTTAGAGAGTTTAGTGCGCTTGCCCCGAGCCTTTTTAATTTAAGACAACAAGCGTCCGGAGTTATCTCTGCTGCGCCCCGGAGGGACGGCAGGTTGCCTTGTGAGGGGAATTTAATTAACTGAGACCATTTAATCCAGGGTAATTCATAAATTTATATATATATATATATATATATATATATATATATATATATATATATATATATATATATATATATATTCAGGACAGATATAATGATTTTGGCAAGGAATGACAAAAAAAAAAAGGCAGAAAGATCAAATTCTTAAAAAAAAAATAAAAAATAAAAAGATTTGTAATTACCTTCATTAAGGCAATAAAATAATTGGGGGAAATTGTGTTGATGATTACGAATGCTGGATGGACGGCTTGTAATTATTTTAAATAATTACATTTATGTGCATTCTAAATATATCTGGCAGCTACTGCGAAATGCAACCAATTATGACCTAAACAACACAAATACTTCCTAAAGAAAACAAATTCTTTGCCAGATCAGTTTTTTTTGTTGGGTGTTTTTTTTTTTTTTTTTTAAGCTAGCACGAATTTAGCTCCAGGTATAGTCCAATTTATTTGAATGACAGGCAATTCCTTGATGAGCTTATTACAGAATAAATCTGGCCTTAAGTAACCAAACACAATCAAATGGGTGAAAATTCAAACAGCACTTTGGTTTCCCGGGCTCCAATTAGTCCGTTTAATTACCTTTTTATACGGGCCTGCAAACACAACAACTGCAACAACAATGCCCAGACCGAAATCAGGTAAATGGGGCCTTGACATAGACGCCACTTTAGGGGTAATTATCCAATTTGTTTGCAGCAGTGGAGTTCCAGCGAGCAGCCAATTACCAGGCAAAGGCTGCACTGCAGAAACCTGTTGATTTAATTAGAAGAGCCGCCACGGCATGGAGGGGCGCGGTGGGGGGAGAGGGGGGCGACGGGCGGCAGGCAAACAATTTAATTACGCGCCAGCAGCCCCAGGGCATCGTGGGACACGGGTCTATACCCCTGGGTGTGATTGTGACGCGGGGAGGTGGCACGAAAATCAGCTTTGTGGCTCGGCGCGCATCTGACAAAAAAAAGCAAGCTCTCAGCACGTCTCTAACCCCGCGGAGACGAAAACGGACAAATAAAAAAAACACACACACAAAAAAAAACATAAATCAAAGGGGGAAAAAAAAAAAAATAAATCACTCCTTTTTGGGCTTTCACACAGAGAAGTGATGCGTTCTGAGAGAAGAAACAGAACTCCATGAGCTGCGAGGGTAAAACAGAGCGTGGCTTTTAGAGGAAAGGAAGAAAAAACCCCCCAGCCTGCATGTTGTTTAATTAACGCTGCAGTGGTCGCAGTTGGTAATTACGGACCCGAACCTTAAGCAAATGAGACTCGAATAAAGTGCGACTCTTTCTGGACTCACCCACTGCAGGGAAAGGGACGAACCGCTGCACCAAGAGCTTGGCGGTTGGGCTTAATCGGTCGGCTTTCTGGATTAACACATTCAGGCCGACCTGGAGGTAAAAACGCATGGAAAATCATACGGTTAAGTGTGCAACAAGCGAAAGAAAAAACACACTTGGGAACTTTAAAATAAATATGTCAAACAACCAAAGGGTCCTAATGAAAGCCTGCGTGTTCAGATAATAACACACCAGCGCAAAAATTAAATAAAAAAATAATAATAAAAAAAAAAAAACTTCAGCCTCCAGCTTTCACCAGCCCAGCGTGGGGTTGTCAGAAGAACGGACGTGTAATTGGAGGGCTCTTGGCCCCCTTCTTGCGTGTCGTTCCTCCCTTCAGACTCCCTGGGATCTTTTTTTTTCTTTTTTTCCCCCGTGGTTGTCAGGCCTGAGGCCATCAGCCGGAATACGCCCAGCAGGACCAGTAATTGGCTCAGTTTGACGTCTTTGTCCCCCGATCGAGGCCGTCTCATCCAGGCGCACAGGAAGACATTATACTTCCACGCGATTAAAGCAGTGACATGGAGGCAAGACGAATGAAAACGGTATTGCGTTGATATTTAAGTATCTTTAAATGACAGCTTTTCGGTCTAAATCAAACAAGTCACCAAGATTAATGTGTCGCAGAGAAGGAAGCATGGAAATAATGTCTCAGGAAAATCTTCCTTCTAGTAAATGGATATTAAGGATTCACTGGTACACTCTTGTCAAATCTTGGTTTTTCACATAATATCTAGTCTCTAGTTAAATCTAAGTAGAGATGGAGCAAGACGCTGTCCAATAACTGGGATGGTCTGATTTTCACCCTGATTGGACCTAATCAGCTAACCACGCTAAGCTTTACCAGATTAGACCTGGCAGAGACACTCTACAGCAAAACTAAAACATAGAATTTTATGAATCTTGAGTGAATGTTGCTAGTTAGGATTCGGGTTGTCACACACTCATGTACACTAGGTGGCAGTATGCATCTTGTAGTTGTTTGTGAGCCACCATAACAGGCAACAAGAAGAAATTCTCCAGAGTGAAAAAAAAAAAATTCAAAGTTAGCTTTCACTTCATTTTCTAAGACATGCAGCGTCATGTGTTGCCATTTCTAACCTCATTCTATGCAGGTTTGGGAGACGTTAGCAGCATGTTGGCGCTCTCGCACCAAAGGCGATGCTAGCAGTGCTAACAGCTAACATAAGACACTAAAGCCGGATTAGAACGTCGACTAAAGAATTAAGAGTAAAAAAACGTTTCAAACTATTTACATCCACCTCTGCTCCAAATAGAAATTTTTAAAAATATTTTTAGGGAAGGAAAAGAAAAAGTTCTTTAAACACTGTTAGCTGTCCTTCTGGACCGGGTCAAATCATTTCCACAAAGTAAAATCGAAGCAAGTTGGAGCTAAACAATTTGTGATTTTTCCGCAATTCAAAATGAATTAAATAGCAAAAACTCAAAAAAATACATAATTTTTTTTTTAAAGTAAATTTACTACTAAATACGGCTGCTGTTTCTTAGGACAAACTTAAAATCTACAGGACCAATTGACAGAACTACCCCAATTATATTGATGTAATACAGTGTGTAAGTTACATTTTATTAAATAATAACAATCGTTTGATACAACATCCTTATAATCGCTGAAGCTTTTTAGAAGATTAACTTCATTATTCAAAACAGTGTTTTGAATAACCACTTCAACTACTGTTACTACTACTAATAAAAACAACAACAAGAACAGCAATAAAGCCAAACACCTTGAACAAGTTGAAATGAATTCATATTTCATTGCATTAGCCTAATCTCACACTCAACACTTTAGTTTTGGTAAACGGAGAGAAAAAAAACATTTGTTAGGAAATAATCATTTTGGAGAAAGTCACTAGCTCCATAATTGATGCCGATGATGTGGAAATACTTTGTACAAACCGCTTAAAAAATAATAATAATAAAAAAAAAAAAAAAAATAGGACCTTGTCTTTGATATTATTTCACAAGATGCAGCGGTGCTAATAAAGGTTCCACAAGTGATAATATTTTTTGAAAAAGATTAAATGCATTTAAAAATAAATGCTGGATTTTATTTTATTTTTTTATTCAACTATTCAGAATAAAGCGTGCAAATAAATGCGTCTGTGACTGTAAATATGGAAGCGCTATTATTGATCAACAACAGAAGTAAAACGTGAACTCACAGTGATGGAGACCGCGCTGGTCACCGCCCCCACATAACCCTGGAAGAATTTGGAAAACGGAGCGGGCTAACGAAAGAGCGGAAGACAAATTAGAATAATAACAGCAAAATAATAATTATAAAAAAAAAACAAAAAAAAAAACAAGGTTCAGTTCTTATTTCAGGTGAAGTACCTTCGTTGCGTTACGGTTGCTGTAGTTCACACAGGCGTTATGGCTCTGGTTTAACCACTGGGGGGGAAAAATGCAAGAAGGAGAGCCTGATGGTCGATGTAATGCTGACTTCTCAGGGTTCAACACATCTTCTGATTTCTGGCACATTTATCTTTTTTGTTTTTTATTACCTATTTTCCTAGTTAGAGTGAAATGGATTGGGAACCCAAGGTTGATATACATGTGAATATAAAGTGTTAAAATGATGCTCATTTTGAGAAAAGTACCTGCCAGAAGATGGTTGACGCCATTGTTTGATTAGGGAGAAGGAGGCCAACAACCTGCAAAAAAACATTTCATTTGTTAAATTAAAAAATACCCAAGCACAATTTCTTTATTTAAGCAAAATAAGATTATTTAAATTTGTTTATTTAAAGAAAAACAAAGGTTCATTTTTGATGACTAATAAACATGTAAACCAAGACTTACCACTGGAGTGCCAAATGGAATAAAACCTATGGAAGACAGTCAGTATTATGGCTCTAAACACTGCATTTATCAAACTTACTGCAACTACTTTCTTCTCACCAATTAGTAAAAAAAATAAAAAAATAAAAATTTTAAAGTCTTATTGATTAGAAATGGCAGGCACATTTTCCAGAATTTCAGGCGCCATTGGCAACATCTGTTTGTTGATCATGTGACTTGTGTGATGTAAAAATCTAAAAAAAAAAAAAATAAAAAAAAAAGTGTTTCATTGAAGTTTAGCAAAGTAAACCAATTTTGATTCGACTGAAACAACCACGTCATCCGAGCGTTAAAACCTTTTAATGAAAAACGCGTCACTTTCGAAAGTGACGCGTTTCCATTAAGCACATTTATTTTCAAAACATCAAATCGCACAATCATACTGCCAATGGAAACGCAGAGCAAATGTAGGGAACTATAAAAATGGAGTCAGAGAACTCAACACTCAAGCGTTAAGTTTCTGCTAACTGTGTTGTTATCCTGCACAGCATTGGCAAAGGCCTGTTTTACAGCTGATTGCTTTATCTTCTTCAACCGCCCAGCTCGTCAATTCTCACTTACACCCACCTTCCGACTTATATCAGGCTTATTTTCACAACCAAAACACTCCTTTTTGCTTCTGGAGAAAACTCAAGAGACACTCTCCGCCACTGCAGGAGAGAGGTTTTAATCAGCCCCCAGCTGAGTGTGACCTTTCCGAGGCCCGAGACAACCCGAAGGCCCCGTCGAGCCCTGACAGGTCCCAGGGTGAACGCCGCCGCCGTGTTGGACCACATAACAAGCCCCCAGATCCCACGTCCCCCAGGACTTCCACGCCGAGGCGTTCTACCTGACATCCGAAAGGGCATGGGGATCTTCTCCCCCGTGTCGGGGTGGATGATGGCCTGTAATGACAGCACAATCAGACGATAATGAGGACAAAATGATTCAGACCACTGTAATTCACAAGAATTACTTCTCAGAAGAGGGAATATCGCCTTCATTACAGTGGAACCAGCGCCTCCCGTGTGCTGCACATCGCCCTGCTTGTCGTTATGCGCTAACCTGGGATGAATTTAGAAAAAAAGTTCAAACCAAATTACCTCGCAGTCGTAACCTGGGTACAGACGCAAGTTTATGACTTTTATTTGAGCCGGTTCAAGAGTTCGGGTGCGTTCATACCCGATAGTTCAGTAGACTCGGTGGGATTGGGGAACAAAGTCGAAACATTTTGCTATATTTTCAGCTGCTGTCTTTCGCTTTCACTCTGCACTGAGTCAAACCATTTGAAAAAGCTCCTCACCTCCTCGCCTGTGGTGGCGCTGCACCAACAATTGTTCAAGAAACCGACACAAAAACCTCTGAACAAGACACTGAACGCAACTTCCTTCTTTCACAAAATGTATACAAAAAAGGACTCGCATAAGATTTTAGCTGTAGTGGGATTTTTTTGGTTGTATTTACCCAGAATGCCCTTTATGTACTTTAGTTCATTTCCTGCTTTTGCAGCGGACTCTCGTTCCTCCAAACAGCAACAGAGTTCACTTCCACTGAACTGAGGTTTTTACACGGACCAGTTAGCCGTCTTGGTCCACATCAGAGTTTACGATCACGCGTTCACACCGCCCCAAACGAACCAGACTAGAAATAATCAAAATAGAGTTCAATTAAAGCCAAAATCAACTAAACAGGGCTTGTGTGGCTTTGGTGTCACTTTTCTGTGACACCAAATAATAATAATATATTATTATTATAGCTTCTTAATAATAATATCAGCAGATGGGAACTTCAACCAAAACCTCCAGAATTTTTATTTGCCATCTTTCCAAACCTGCTCGTTCTGCCCTGACCGCACATCGATCTGAACAAAATGTTCCCCTTAATGATTAACCAATTGGAAACTTTGTGGAAGATTTCCACTCGTCGGTTTTGAAACGCTTCCTTTTCACCTCCCCTGTGATTTGGGGTCGTAGGTCGGGTGTTATTTGAACTTTAAAGGTAAGCGCTTAGACACATCGTTCTCGCTCAGTGGAAAAAAAGATGGAGATTTTAGATTCAAACGGGCGCATCGCTCCTCAGGCCCAGTCGGGTGTAAACTCACCAGGTCAGTTTTCTGGCTGATTCTTCTGGAGCCTAATTTAATGGGATAATTGTAACAAATAAAGCTTTTTTCCAATGTTGTTCCTCTGATATCTGTGCAGCACCTCAGATTGCCTTGTGTACAACAGGTCCTTTATAACCGGCCGTGTCTTATAGCAGTAAGGCGGCGGCGAGCCAAAAGGCTGTTAAAAAAATAAATCAACTCTTACCTGCTTTATTTTCTGGGCTTCCCATAGCTGTTGAAATTAGAGATGAAAATTAAAACTGTCCTTTCAAAAGCTGCTTTATGGCCATCTCTCAGCCCATAGTTACGGTTCATCGTTCACCGAAAGTAAAACTTGACTTTGTCTTTCCACAAAATTTTCACACATCATGTTTTCATTCACAGCCACATAGAAATATTTGATGAAGAGAAAAGAAGTGCATCTACCTCGGCGTCTGTGACTCCTGGAGGCAGAGTTCCTTGTTTGAAGCTATCGAGCAGCTTGATGCACTCCTGCAGCCGTTTCTGGTGACAGAAGGGAGATAAAATGGAAACCTACACTTTACTCAACAAGTCTCAAGAAAATCTTTTGAGCAAATTTTAAGAAGACAAATATTTTCTACTGAATGGGAATGAGCTTTTTTGTGTGTGGGTGTGTGTGTGGTGTTACAATCTAATGATATGCAAACACAAACCTGGAAGTTGCTACTATTGACCTTGGTATATATTAGCATACAGCTCATTCATACACCTTCAGCTTTCCAACATTTTTGGCACTTTAAAAGCAAAAATATCTGGGCTTTGACTGGAATATTGCGAGACCCTAAATGCAAATACAAATGAGTATTGATTACAGATTATTTTGACAACCCTAGTGCAGATATAGCTGTCTGTGGTGACAAGTTCACGTTCATGTGAATCACAGCCGTCACTCATCAGCCTGCCTCCTGCAGGGCTCACACTTATTTTTTTGGGGGGGACAAAAATGTACTTTAGGAGTATTTTTACTAGTTTTACTTTTACTTGAGCAAAACCATGCTGAAGTAGTGCTACTCTGACCTGCTGCGGGTTTTCATGGGCAGCAAAAGATAAAAGATAAAAGAATGAAACAGCAGCAAAAAGGACAGGGCAATATTTAATGTATTATTAATGTGAAACTGTAAATGTGAAAAATGATTTATGTCTGAGGGACAACTAGCTATGATTTCGGGGCCGGACCATGTAGAGACCTGTGAAACCAGTGAAGATTTATCATACAGGTTCATAAAATAAATAAATAAATAAATAAATAAATAAATAACTGGAATATGCAGACTTTTTATCACTCAGAATGCAGAGCTCGTATTTTACATTTATTCATCGCTGAGTGAAATATCTCAAGCCTTTAGTTTTATACTAAAAACCCAAAATGAAGTGTCTTTAAAAAATTTATATTGTGGAAAAAGTTGGAATATTGGAAACAAAGATTGGTTATTCAGAGATTGGTTTTTGCAAATCGAATCGTCATGGCCGATACTAAACCTCGGGTATCGGAAGTGAGAAAAGTGGGTCGGCCCACATCAGGCTTCAGTTTAGCACCAGAACCAGACGTTTGGACCTTCACGTGTGTTGACGGCCTCTCATAAAGTTCATTTTTACAGGTTCACAATTTGTAATCAAGTTCCCCCTGAAAACATGGAGCGACATGAAGCCAAGTACCTCTGACACGAAGAGCGTCCTGGGGTCGATCACATCCAAGAAGTGACGGAATCTCCCACGAAACGTCTCCTAAGAAAAAAAATAATAAAATATGCTGTACGTGGATTACACAGAACCTATTCTTTCACAAGTTATCGAGAAAAGGGAACAGAAAACCTCGAACTTTCCAATGACTTTGATACCGGGATTCCGGACTGTTTCTCTCGGCGGAACAGCCAGAGGTGTCCCAGCTGTCCCTTCCCTCCGGTAAACAGCGACATCACGGCTCGCCAGCTGTTTGTAAGGCTTTCAGGTGGAGCCTCCTCCTCATTACAGCCTCTGGCAAACTGTTCCCCATCTCTCCGTAATTTAAAGGCCCGAATCCGCATCGCGCCGAACTCAATTAAGCCCCTTAATGACGGTGCCAGGAATACATTTCAATCATTAATTCATAGGCGAGCAGAAGGAATCACTCCTCCTCCCCACCCCCTACCACCACCTCATATCCCTCCGCCTCCTTCACTTGGGTTTAATTACACTAACTGTTAATTTGGACAGAAATCTGCTATTTGACTCATCGCTACATCTCGTCACTTAATGAACATATGGATGGTTGTCAGAAACATGGCACGAGGAGGAGGGGCGGCTGTTTCAAATCTGTTCAATTAGATTATTCACCGATTATTTAAATTGTTCAGTTTTAGCTAAGAGTTAGTTAAATATATATATATATATATATATATATATATATATATATATATATATATATATATATATATATATATATATATATATATATTTGCTTTATCCCAAAGGTGTTGCGCTGCCATGTTGTCTCCCACCTCTCACCTAATACCTCCTGCGCCTCAAAGTGCCGAAGCTAATGCTAATTTGCGCACATTAGCCTAAACAGTCAAACATGTTGGTAATTTTTTTGTGTCTATTTATTTTAACACGCCGTTCGCTGACATTTTTTTATTTTTTTTATTTTTTACTTTTTGGCGTTAAATCCTTTAGAAGCAAAACTCATGCTGTAACATTAAATAATCTGCCGCGAGAAGAAGAAAACGTCGCAGAGCTCAAACTTGGAACACAACCAGCTGCCTGCCGCTTCTGAAATACATAATAATAATAATAATAATAATAATAATAATAATAATAATAAACGTTTTAAACATCAGTTTTATTGAATATGACGATATAACGGGGGGGGTGGAAACAATTCAGCCATTTAATTATTTTTATTTATTTATTTATTTTTTGTTTTGCCAAAAAAACAGTCCATCCGGTTTGTCCTATAAGACATCAAACATGACCCTGAGGAACGCTCGAGATGACGTCACGTCTTCTCGCGCTCTATTCTTCTTCTTTGATCGTATTCACGTTACTTGTTTTTTTTTTTAAAAGAGAGATGTTTGTCTTTGAACGCGTTCAGGCTCCTCGTGTCTGTTTTGGACCGGGTTTCCTTCAGGAAGCAGGATCGGCTGAACTTGTTCCGCGCAGAAAAACGCTCCAAATGTTCATTATGGCTTTTTTTTATTTATTTATTTTTTTTAAAGCAGCTTCTTTTAAAAAATAATCACACAAGCGTCTGCGCCCGAACCGAGCAGAGACCAATTAATGCGCGCGACCACGGCGAGTCCTGAACTCAGCATGAAAGTTCGTGCTGCGTTCAGGGTCACGGCTGAAATAAATGTACCTGGTTGAAACGAGACTTCCCGGGCTGGAACGGTGGGCGGTCAGACATGCTGCCGGACAACACAACTCTCCTCCTTATTGCTCAAGTTGAGAAACTTTTTTTTTTTTTTTTTTTTTTTTCCCCTCCCCTAGCACTTTCTCCGTCTTTCGCCGCACGGCAAAAACACTCAGCGGTCTTCCCACGTTGCATTGTGGGCAATGGAGTCATGCTTTCTATATGCGACTACATTTCCCAGGAAGCTGTGCTTTGTTTCATAGTTTTAAGCAAGATGTTTTTAGCAAGAGAGTGACCTTGAACATCGTGAAACTTGGTCCTGACTGTCACTCATTCAAACATTTTATCGCCTAAAGTACTTTGAACTGCTTCACGTGCTTTGCAAATGAGCTTGACGTATTTAAGAGACAACACAAAGTATTTACCCATTGCTCGGAATTTAAATAGAATCTAAAATTGGGCTTGAAACAATCGATCATCTTAATCGTGATGAATCGATTTTTTGGGGGGAAAAACAAAAAGTCTACTGATTTAGTAATGATTAATGGTTAACTACATACAGATTCAAAAGAGGGATGTTTTCTGACAATAAAACAGATTGAAAGCAGTAATTAAGCCAAAACTCTACAAAATGACTTAAGATAAAAAACAAACAAAAAAACTTCCTCAAGTAGCACAGTTTTATTTTCACCCAGAACAAAGGAATTACATGTTATTTCATTTTAGGCAGTAAAATGTTTATTTTTCTTGTTTCAGAATGAAGTTGAATTGTTTATCTGCATCTATTAGTGTTTTTCTAATATTGTATAAAATGTCTTCAACGGTTAAATGAAAAATTTGTATCATGTGGCCATTTGTTTTTTTGTTTTTTTTTACCCGACCCCGTTAGGGACAAGGGTGACAGAAAATGGATGGATGGATAATAGATTAATTGACAGAATAATTGATTTGTGAAATAACAATTGGCTGCAGCCCTAAAAGTGTACAAGCATTACTATGCAATATCCATATAAATATTTCACACACACACACAAAAGAAGAACTATTCCATACATATCCTGTAAATTTAAAATATTTTCTGTATTTTCAGATTTTTATTTTTAAAATTGTCCTTTTTTTTTTGGTAGGCACTTTGTCGGTATACATTTGTCCATATTGTTTTTTTGTACTAACTTGGGTATATTTTGTCAAACAAATGACAAGTAACAGAGGACTATTTTATACTATTCTGTTTATAAATGAGTGCAAAAGTCCAACCCATCTAACAACAAAAGATAAAAAAATGCCAGTTTTCTCTTTCACGTCTCTGTCACTTTCATTAAAAAAAAACAAAAAAAAAACTTTTGATGAACTGGAATGACAGGCAGGACTCATGTCTGGTTTTAAAGAGGAAATGTAGCCCTCTAGTGGAGATTTGGCCATTTTTGAGCTCATGAGAAAATATAATGGCATCTGTGTTGAATGTGGCCTTTAAATGTGACATGTTCAATGAAAAAAAATCCTTCTTGGGTTGATTGTAACTGTAACCTGGACTCATAAATGTTCACAGCCTTTAATTCTTTTTGAATGCATCTTTTGATTCAAAACCTATGGAGCCCTCCAGGGGACATGGGGATTGTTTCCCCCCCCCCCTTTTACGTTCCCTCACAAAACCTTTGCGTTCCCACGCATTACTGTACTGATCAGTTATGCGGCATGACTGAATGCTGTAAGCCCTTCTTACAGCAGGGCCACCGTAAGAAAGACTTACAGCATTTCAATTACGCCGCATAACTGGTCAGTGGATTGTTTTTGGTTATATTTTAACTCTGCAGTAAATAGACTCATGCCGCCCTCGACATTCATGAAACTTGGCCAAATGCAACAAGAGGAGAGCCACATCCTAAAGACTAAAGAACGTTTCTGGTCCAAAAATGAAAACAACTGAGCCAAAAATGCGTGGGAATTGTTTGCCTTTCTTTTGATAAGAACCATGAGAGAAACTTTCGTATGTTTTGGATCGACAGCAATTTACAGGTTTGCTTTCTATTACGATTGACGCTGCTTTGTTTAAAATGTTGCATTTCTAGTACATGATCAAAAAGATAAAAATATATGCAACAAGAAATTCATTTTTTTCCAGTTTTATTTCCTGAAAACAAGGTTTCAAATTAGTGGCCGGCCGATAAATTGGCCTTGTTTTCGTCATGTCAGCGTTTTTAAAGATCGGCGATCGGCCCAAAAATTGCAACCAAAATTTAGAAAAATGTTTGAAATTTTTCTAAATTTGACAACTTTGGCTCTCATGGCAAAAAAAGTGTGGATACCTAATATATCTGAATAATACACATGTCACAGTCAGAGTGACATCGACACTCATGACTCCAAACTGGTGATGAGTGGAGCAGCAACGAACCCAACTCCATCGACACCAAAAGGAAATGACCACAAAAGACACCGTGAGCAGGAAACACAAAATACTCTTTATTAAATATACAAAATTTGTGAGACAGAATTGCATCACAGATTGTAAACGTTCCAGTCTTACACTGAGCACATTCTGCCAGCTTCACACTCGAGGACAAAACACAGTCGATTCAAAAGGTAAATAAAAACCTCGCCAAATGGAAGACATGAAAGAGAATGCTTAGTGCCGCACTCTGCGAGCGCCGAATCACCTCTTATACGTTTCTACAGTCATCAGCACTCTTCGTATTGCGACCGCCCAGCTGAACGGATGTGACGACATACGTGTGATTTTTTTAATTTATTTTTTTTTCTAATGTTTGATGCTTTGAGCTCGATGGCGAATCATCGTCAAGGCGTGGAAGGAAGGCCTAGTGCTTAACCACAGAGCGATTAGAAAAGTGCAAAATGGCGTGAAGTCGATCTAACTATACCGATATCACAAAGACGGGTACAGCAGAGTTATTCTTCTGACGATTAAGTAGTGCAAGAACATCCACGAATGCTGTTTGAGGTGGCATCATATCAAAATACTTTATGGTGTATCAATCAGCTCTACAGGTTAAGTTTCAAGGCTGTGTGTTAATGATTTTGTTTCCTTATGGGTTTTTTTTTTTTTGTTGCTGTTTTTGGCATGTCACAGTAAATCGCTGCTAATACTCATGTTCTATTTGTATGCATACAGTTGATTCTTGTGCTAAACGATATCACAAAGCGCAATAATTAGAGATTGAATAGCTTTCTCTCAGCAAACGGATGGCTTTAAGTCCGTCCCAAACGCAAAACACAACGACGTGCCGGAGTGATGAACATGGAAGGAAAACCAACTCAAAAACTAAAAGTAAGGCAGCGTTTGGCAATTTAAATCGCATACACGGCGAAAAATGCGGTCCCTTTGTGGCAACTCGCGTGTCAGCAACACACGCATGTGAGGAAGCAAGACGGAAGATACCGATACTGTCGCCACCCGGATCGGTTAGCTTATAACGCTGAGCGTCGGAGGGAAGGGAGGCGGCTGGCCAGCTAAAAAACAAACAGCACTCATCCTGTGTTCGAAACATGAAACCCATATTCACCTGTTGGCTTTGCTAAGAACACTTGAACATTCAGGTCCGTTCTCAGTGATGTGAAAGGGTCAAATTCTGACCCCGTCTCATTTGGTTTGCACGTTTTAAAGAAGAAGAAAAAAAAAACGAGTATCAGCATTCGCCGCTAACGGGCCACGTCTCATAGCATCTTTTTAAAAACCTACAATGTGTGGCACACGTTTATTTCAGCCCCCCTGGACTTTGTTACCTGTAAATAAAATCCAGTGCTGTCGACACTAAGCCAACTCTAAAGCAAAAACAAGAAAGCTGATCAGGGTCGAGCTAAATGAACTACGGTACTGCAACACAAATGCCTGCCACACTTTTTATGCTTATTAAAACATAAAGCATGTTTCATTTTCCTCTCCCCTCACAGTTACGGACCGTTTTGCGTTGTTCTCTCATACAACACAATGAAGTTTGCATTTGTAACGTGACAAAACAGAAGAAGTTCAAGGCTTATGAATGCATCTGTAAAGCTCTGTATTTAGCCGATTTCTCTTCCCTTCCTTCCATTCTTGCCTGTAGTTGACATATTTGTCGGTCAAGCCTCGACTTGCAGAGCGACTCCGAATTCCCCGCCGTGCCGCGTTATCCGTCCGTCACAATTTGCTGCTGTGCGAGTGTGGTGAAGGCGGGGGGGATTCTCTTCAAGTGCATTCCAACCGTCTCATCGAAAGGTTGGATCAACAGTCGATTTATGAAAATAAAACCCAAAACCTGCTGACGCCTGGTGTCCGAAATGTCATGAAATCCTCTCCTGTTCTCTCCCGCGTGACGAACACAACGCCTCCCAGTTTTAAGCGTCAAAACGTCGTTAAGAAATGTGCGAGCGCTTTCTAGGCACATGAGGAAACAAACATCTTCCGCCTTTAAGATGAGGAGATCATTCTGAAAGCCATGAAAATGCCCTGCGCTGATCTGACAGTTTGCTAGTAACTGAACCCCAAAGAAAAAAAAAAAGAAAAAAAAATAAAACACTTCAAATTCCCAGTTTATAAAAATTTTGTGACGATGGAGGCGCTGAGCGCAGTGAAGGAGGAGGATTCAGGTCAGGATGCCAGACTGGCAGCGCCTGGGTTTGGAACCCTCCACCAGGCTCTGGGAGCCTGACCACAACCTGAGGACGCGCTACATTCAAAACCACTGGAGACAAACCCGCCGCCACCGCCGAGGAAACAGAACGGGGAGGGGCCTGAGGGGGAAGCATGCCAGCTAGAAAACATCACCTCGACACCTCTGGGTGCCTAAATATCCGTATCAAAAAGGACAGCGTAGCAGTGACTAAACAGAGAGCTGTTGTGGAGGTTTTCGAGTGAACATGTGAACTAGAAGGTCAGTCATTGTTCTCATTTGAACGTGGGGCGCACTTGTAGCAGCGTTGGCTTCTGCTCCATGATTCGCACCAGCAGAGTGTCGATGTAGTCCTCCAGATCTCGGACCTGAGGCTTCAGCTTCTTCAGCTCCACCTCCCTCTTGGCCAGCAACAGTTTCTGACGCTCGAACTCGGCCCGCTGCACCTCCAGCTCGGCCTCGCGCTGCACCAGCAGGGCCACCAGCTCGCTGTGGGTCAGGTGGTAGTATGAGCCCGCTCCTTCCGTCAGAGACTGAGGACAGAGACACACAGAGTGGGATCGCTTTTTAAACTGACCTGAAAATTAATCACGGAGGCGATCAAAAGGCTAAAATAAAGGAGCTCAGGTTCAGATGAATAGTTCAGAATTAAATCGTAAAAGAAAAGAAGACCAAGTACAACTCTTATTCCATTGGATATACACGAGCTACTTTGCATTAAGTTATCATATAAAATAAATGAAAAATTTCAGTTTAAACGAGACAAATTGTGAAGGGATGTGAATAACAGAGATGCACCGATAACTTGGCGGGGCAAGAAGTCGACCCGATTACACCGATTCTGGGAGTTCGGCCAATACTTCCTATATGAGAAACTGATCTGATCCACCCATTTTATCTACCTACTACTAATTTTAACAAACTCTACTAAGTTTGTTAAAATTAGCCTCTTTAGCTCTGACAGAGGTCTGACTGACAGATCTGCCCACCAGGTACAGTCAGGACAATAGTCACCCGACTGTTGCCAACTTAGCGACACTTTAGCAACATTTCACACAAAAAGATAAATCAGTAATTGGTAGGCCAGGCAGTTTCGAAGAACTACAATCGGTGCATCCCAAATAAATACTTTGTCAAGGTTTGTATCAATTGTTACAGAAACAGTAAATTAAAAGAAATCCAAATTTGCAAGGCCATCAACAAGATGGGATAATGGCCGCTTATTCATTCATTTTTTTTTCTACCTTCTTCCTGTCTGCCTCCTGCTCGGCCATCTGGCTGCTCCTCCCCGGATGGATGGTGGACTTGAGCTTCTCCAGGCCGGTAGCCAGCACTGACCGCTTCTCCTCAGCCAGCATGGCAGTGGTCAGGGGCTTCACTGGGTGGGGGCTTCAACAACAACAAAAAAACCCAAACACACAGTGAGCCATTCACATTGTCCCAACACTGACCCGACTCCCAACCTGCTGCCTGATGAGCTGCCCAGCTACAACTCTGGTGGTCATAGTGGAGGTCTCATATTTATAACAGGCGAAAGAAAGGAAACTTTAATCTTAGCTTTTATTGTGAAATGTACACAACTTCCTTTGGAACAATATCTTCCACTGGAAACAATGGCCGTGTTTGGAAACTGTGGCTTCCTTTCTGAGCACAAACAAACACATACCAGCTCTCTAATATCATAACATGAAGAAACATTTGAGACAATGTTTTCATAAAAGCACAGGAAGACAGTTTCCTGTGTCAATGACCTACATGCAGCAAACTGTCACAGTCTGAGTGTCTTTACTGCAATTGATGCTAGATTCATCCTTATTAAAGCCCAGTTTGATTTCTTTTTGTTGCCCTCCAATATGACACCAGACATTAAGGAATCCAAACCAACATTGCACTTCATTCTGATTAAGATCGACATAGGGTAAACAGGTTTAAAATGTCTGCATATTTTACACCAGGTGAAAAGTGGTGAAAATTAATCCTGAAGTGAAGGATGTAATTGTATGCATAGGTGTAATCATGAAGAATTGTGTTGAGAGTGTTATTACCCCAAGCTGAAAAGGAAATGACAAAACAACACCTTTTTCCTCATGTAGAAAGGCTTGATTTCTGGTTGATATATTGGCTGTGTGAGAACACTGGCTGTCCCCGAGGAGAAGGGGGGGAGTTCTGCATGCGTGTGTGTGTTGGGACAGAGAATAAGCGTGGTAGGCCTGAAGGTAAGATAATAAACTGCTAATTGGCCTGAGGCTTTAGTTTCCCCTCTCCTGTTACCACAGGACACGCAGACAAAACCTGCAGAAGAGTCCTGTTGACACCAGAGGAAGTCTACGCGTTTCAACAGAAGCGGCGAAATGTGGAGGATCACACCACAAAGAAGAAGAAGACCCCCCGAGAGTCAGCACAGGAAAGAGGCAAGGCAGAAGCAGAGGAGGAATACGAGAAGACAAGGAAGAAAGGAAGAAATCCCTTTTTCACCTTTTCACCCAGCACTGAGCACGTGCCACCTCACCTGCTCGGCTGATCGGCCGCTCGCCGCCGCTCGGTCACGTCCGGCTCTGGCGTGGCGCCGGGCTCTGAGCCGGGTGGCTCTGTCGCTGAAATGGTTGCGAGGGGAGAGAGGGCAGAGAACGCTACATGGAAGCTACTGCTTTCAGGAATTAGAGAAGGAGCAAATGTGTTAGGGAAAGGGAAGACAGGGTCTAGCTGAGGAAAGGAGGATTCCTGTATTGCCCAGGGATCGCTCCCGAAAGAGGATGGCAAAAGTTGGTCAAAGGCAGGTGCTAGCGTGCCCTCGGAAAGGGAGCGCTGCAGTGTGGCATGCTGCCCCCGTGGAGACTGTAAGAAGATGTCGTCCTGATTTCCCTCCCCTATGTCACTGTGGATCTTTGGATTAGAGCTGTTGTCTGGCGGGGGGGCAGGCAGAACCTGTAATCCATCGCCCCCTGTGAGGCTCGTCTCGAGGTTCACCGAGTTGCCTTGTTCGAACTGGAGGAAATCTCCAAATATTCCATTCTGGTTCACCTCAAAGTTTGATGACTGTGATAGATTTGTACAACCCATTCTCAAAAGATCATCAGGGACTTCCTGAACGTCGCTCATCTCACCACTGTGAGTTGAGTTAGCTGAGAATAGCGTTTCATTCAGCTCTGACCCATTGGAGAATGAGTGAGAGTCACAGGTTAAGTAGTCCTGCGAGTCAGCGCTGAAATAATGGCTATGGCCTAAAGTGTTGCTACTCTGTTCAGGAGTCTGTTTGTTGGACCAAGCGGTGTCAAAGTCCTGGCTAGGACTGCTTGCAAGGTGACTGACATTGAGGTATTCATCAAAAATCCCAAATTCCACATGAGAGTAAGGACGAACTTTCTGCGCCTCTGAACCAGTGTTCTCATTGGTCACATCCAACAAATCCTGCTTGACCTCGGGTGATGAGGTTATGACGCATACCGATGGTGATGTGAAAGAGAATTCATCGTCTGAAGAAGCAGGCATTAATTCTTGTATGGCACTGTTCTTAGAACGGGTGCTGAAATCCTTCGAAGGATCGACAGCGCAATCTACGCTTTCTTCTTCACCATCATTGCTTGATTGCTGAGACACAACAGACGTTGGTTCTAGTGTCTGCAACAGATCAGGGTTCAGATCAGGAGTTTTAGTTGTCTGACTACCTTCAGGTTCACTTTCTGTTTCCTTTTCCGACGTCGTTAGAGAAAGAGGTTGAAGCGAGTCCTCTAGAAAGTCCCAACCAACCATTTCGACATGACTATCCTCTGGCTGATCGACAGTTTTATGTGAATCAGCAATCAAAAACTGATCAACGCTCTTGTCAGCGATGCCGTCTCCAGACTCTGAGGTCTCTACGGTTTTTACAGCAGTTGAGTCGGAGGAATTCTTGAAGGGAAGGACGGTGCGTTCCGCTTCCTCAGAGGACGACACAGAGAATTTCTCAGAATGAGATGAAAAACAGGAGAGCCCGTCTTCTTCGGTCGAACTCCCGAGGCCCGACGAGCTGGGGTCTGGAGAGCTGCTGCTGTTGTTGTTGTTGAGTTGTGCAGACGAGACGTGAAAGGGAGCAGTATTGATATTAGTGTGCGTAAAATCATTAGTAGTGTCGCTGTCCTGTTCGGTCACGATGAAATCGGTCGGTTCAGGGGAGTTAGTAGGAGTGTTTAACGTCGAGTCATCGCTCTCAAAGCTTCTGTGTTCTGGGATTGTTTCAAGGAATTGTGAAAAGGTTTCGAGGTGAAGTGTGTTGTTGTTCCTCATCTGGATAGGAACTGAAAGTTCATTGGATGAAAATCTGCCCCCAGGCTGATCATAGAGAACATCACTAACATTTGCTTGCTCGTTTGCATCCAGGACTGGTTGTAATTCACCTTTACTACGGTCGTGTTCCAGTGGATGGTCATCCACTGTGTTTTGCTGTGCTCTGCTTTCCATGGCGAGCTCCTCGGGACACTGCAGTCTGCCAGCTGCAAACGCCTCAAATGATTCGTCCCACTCCGAGTCCAGTTTACGCTCCTCAGCAGACAGAAAGGGGTTTGACAACTTCTTGATTAGAGGTTCTTTATTTTCTTGGGGAACTGGAGGGAGAGGTCTCTCAACAAGTTGGTCTTTGGCGTCAGCCGTGTCCTCTACTGTTGGGCTGTCTTGCATCAAGTCAGGATTGCTTGACTGTGGAAAGAGGTCAGTTATGGGGGGCCGGGAGCTGGAAAGATAAGGCAAAGGAGGCAGCGGTGACTTCGGTGTCTGGTTAGTTAACATATCTGTAAAGAAGGGGTTGTGCTGTAAGCGGGAGTAGAAAGGGTTGCACTGGGATATGGGAGGCGGTGTGGTCTGTGAACGGGAAAAGGGGTTAGTGTGGTGCAGTGCGGACACCAAAGAGGAAGGATCACCGGGGACACCCGGGGGGTGGTGACTAAGTGGAAGAGGTGGTGGGTGGGGGTCAGTGCTTGGCTCTAACTTAGTGGAGACCACCAGGCTGTGAAAAGAAGGACACACAGTCCTTTCAATTAGTCAGGCTTGTTCACATTGCTCAACGTAAGCTTGCAAAAAGCATTTGGCTCAAGTCACATTTTAAAGGCACACTATGCAGAGTCTGTCACGTTGGCATGAACTGGATTGTTTATTAGAGGATGAAAGATGTTATTTCACGGGTTCACCTTCGATCTGATGGTTTGTTCTGAATCGATTTTATAAAAAAACATGCTGCCATAGTGCCACATTCAAAGACAATAGAAACTCAGTCGACGATGAGAAATGTTTCTCTAAAAAAGAAACTTACAGAAATGCACACATTATAGTGCTCCTTATAAGCTACTATTAACCTCTGAACCATTTCAAGCCTTAAAAGGTGCTTTTACAAAGTACAGTATTGCTCCAATGAGGCCAAAATATAAATGCAGGCCACACTAGTCAGATTTTAAATTGCTCAAATCTTTGAAAACATCTCAGACGTTTTTTTCCCTACATTGCATTGAATTACATCAAATGAAATCCCAATAGATTCAACAAAAGTCTGTAGTTGTAAGAGAATAACATGTAAAATTAATCAAGGGTGTGAAAACTTTTTCCAAACACTTAAAACCATTACGGCTAACAAAAAAGGCCATAAAGACAAAATACTTTCTGCACCACGTGAACTTCATGGCCTCCGAGCCACATCAATATTCTTATTGATAGTGTAAATGAAACCAGAGAAAAACAAGCTGTGATTCATGCTTGTTACCCTCTGAAAGTCCTAGAATGGATAAGACAGAAAACCGCTTACTTAAAATATATATATGTATTTATCCCCATTTTAAGAAATTCTCCAGTTTTTGGTACATTGAATGCAGCATTAGGTGGCAGCAAAGCAGAGAAAAAGCCATGTGTAAAATCATAGTCGATATTCTGCATAGTATGCCTTTACACATTCATCTGTCGTTTTTACATAGAGTTGTTTGCAACATACATAGCTTATAGAAAGAAAAATAAAATGACATTTGATAAAATAATAATTAATGAAAACCCATCTAGAATCTTAATAAATGCTTCTTATAAATGTAAAATCACAAACTAATACCTTGTTAGAGCAAGAAATCACAAAATACAGAAGTAAACTTTCATTACACTTTATAGCAAACATGTGAAAAGCTTTTAGCTCTTTAACCTACAAACGCCACATTATTATTATTATTTTTGGCTAGCTGTTATCATTATCATTATCATTAGCCATCTGACACTTGTTGCTCTGCAGTCATGCACAAAGCTGATTTCTCAGGTATACTTTTCAACTAAAATAAATTGCAGCTGCTATTAAATACAGAGGAGAATTTTTATTATTTTACAAATGTAACAAGAAAATAAGCTCTTCTAGACATTTTAGTGGCAGCAGAAGCGCAAAAGCAAACAGGACGGCGCGTTCGATTAGCAGCAGACACAGCAGGTTTATGGAATAAGATCAGCGTGTAAACTAAATGTTTTCTTTTTCCTTCATCCTAAACCTCACAAATTAACTGCAAAAATGGATACAGCTACAAAATAATTTGCATTGCTGCTAAATTTACAGTGAGTAAAAAAACCCACATCAAAAAGGCGTAAATACTTTGGACTGAAACTCGTTCATGTTTAACTTTTCAATCTCTTCCTTTCATTAAAGCTCGAGGTTGTAGCACCACGAAATGGACGGGAACGGGGTGTGAAAAGTTTTTCAAGGGTTAGATGAGAGTTATCTGATGCCTGAACAAAAGAGCGACAGACCAAATGAAAAGCTACAGTGTGGCGGACGCATTTCATCACATTAGAGTGGTACAAAACACCAGAAATGATGGCAAACCAATCAAAAAACAAACAAACAAAAAAAACGGCCCTTTTTCAGGCTGCTCAAACAGGAGTGACCGAGTTGTGCACACACACGCACCGGGATAAAAACGAGAGCAGCCATATCTCCAGACCACGTTTTCCAAGAAATGGGCCGTTTATTCTGTTGCGGCGTGATGCTCCGCACAAGATTTACGTTATAAAAGCAGCTCCACTCCTCCATCTGCATTGCAGACTTCTCCTGTAACCAGAGACTTGGAGCAGCAGGGACGTGTTCAGAGCCAGAGGCTCTTCTGTAGGACTGGAACAGAGCGCTGCGCTCATTTTGTTCTCGCATCAGGTGTTTGGCCCACTTCTATCTGGGGAAAACATTCACACAGCGATGTATGTCACTGGGATTTAATGTGATGGAGCGACACAAAGCAGCAGGAAATTTGTGAATGGCTCATTAACTCTGCTGTAAATAAGAAATCTGAAAAGTGTGGTGTGCACTTTTTTTCCCCCCCCAGGATTGCTCCTTTTTGAGCTTCACCCATCTTCAGCTCAACTGTGAGCAGCTTCCCTGTCACTGCTGAAGAAAACCATGCCCACAGCATAATGCTGCTATCACCGCCTTTCGTGCATAAGATGGTAAGTAAAGTAAGTGAAGTTTTATTTCTGTAAACTCTTTCATAGACGTATTAGCCATCACTTTTGAGTCCATTTGTACAACTCATGTCTCTTTAAATTTCCCCTCAGGGACAAAAAGTCATTTGAATTGAATTACCGTAAACTGAATTTAGATCACAAAGTGATTCAAAAAGTTTAAACATTTAAAACAAAAAAAAATTAAGCAGCCTTTAGTTTCCTAAAAGACAGAGAGATGAAAGAGGCTGCTTGTGTTCAGCTTTATTTAGGTTTGTCAGAGTAAATGTAAGGAGATACAGTTGCACTCTACAGATTTCAGATGCTGGTTTTGTCAAATACGTCAAACTCCAGGTATCGCTTTCCTTCCACTTCACATTTATGCTCTTCTTTCTGGTGATCCGTCATGAAAAATCCCATGTAGATACTTAAAACGGGAAGAAAAAAATGGCGTTCACACTTTCACTTGCACTATATATAGCAAAACCCACAACGTTGAAAGGCTACTCCAGCTGGTTGGAGAACAGGTTCAACATTCTTCCACAGGGTTAGGAATGTAGGTGTCTGCATTCAGCAGGTCAGGCAATTAGTCTGACACAAAGAAAACAGGTCTGACAAGTCGTGCTCTGTCAAAAGGTCACTGAACGCACCGATCAACTTGTTTAGTATGAAAGCAGACAAACTAAAGTTTATGTGGGTTTTCTTGCCGGTTTGGAAGAGCCGAGTCACGTTAAAGTAGAGGTTAAGTTACAGGTTAGAGGAATAAATCAGTTTATTAAAAATAAAAAGATATTAAATCAAGTATGCAACCTCGATGTACGTCTTTTGCCTTCTAATTTTTGTGTTTTAATGACATGTTTTTGACTTGAGTTGTTTTAATCACAGCCGCCACAAAATGAAACAATGGTCTCTCACATTAACAACTAGTCATTTGCAATTTGGTGGACAATGAATCCTTTTTTCTTTTCTTTTTTTTTTTTCATTTTAAAGCCAAAGTTGTTGACCTAAATTTAAAAACTCATTACATCCAAAAAGCAGAATTCCACAAGTTTATTTTTTGAAGATGTTCTGACGTGTGGTGTGATGGCTGCGTGTCTCACCTGGGTTTGTTGTGCGAGTCCTTGGATCCGAACCACGCTCTGTGTTTCTCCTCGGTGGCGGCGGCGCTTTGCTCAGACTCGCCCTTGGACTGGCTCTGACCCTTCCCGGCAGACTCACTCCGCCCATGCGAGAACAAGTTCCTCCTCTGCTTTTTCACCTGACTCTGCGGCTCCGCCTGGGAGGCGTCTGGCAGTGATGCCGGTGCCGGCCGCTCCTCCTCTCCGGCCCCGCTTTGCCCCAGGGCCGCCGCGATGGCCGCCCTCTCCTCCTCGCCGGCCCTGTCGAAGGACCAGCGCCGCCCGTCCCCCGTGGGGCCCTTGGGCAGGTCGGTGGAGGGCCGCGTGCTGAGGTTCTGCAGGGAAACGGAGTGGGCCACAGACCGCTGCAGCAGCAATCCTGACCCTAAAAAACCTGACTGTTTTCCTGAGCCTTGATCTTGGGCCTGGACTTTGGACACATGGCTTCCGTTTACACAAACGGTCGGGGGAGGCACTGCGATGGTGATTTCACCGGCCTCGTCGCCGAACTCGCATCTGAGAGAGGACGACTTGGGCGAAGTGTTTGCTGTGTGTTCTGTGACAAGAGAGGGCAGAAATGAAGAGGATTGAAGAGCGACATGCAGGAAAATGGCACAGAGAGTCGGCCATCTTTCTTTTTTGCTGAAACAATAACCAGCTTTATAGTAATAAATACAAAATGCTTCTCAATAGGACACAGAGCATTTCTTCAGCTAGCTAGCTCATGCCAAGCCTTCAACAATGACATAATAACTACAGATGTACAAGGCAGTGGCGACCCCCAGAGGGGGCCACGGGAGGCCATGGGCCCCTCTTGAAAATGTTGGACAAAGAATCATGTTCACGTCATACAAAGAGCAGTCATCTTCTTCATTCAAGACATAAATATTACTTACATGTGAAGGACAAACATGTGAAAATGGCTAGACACTGGTCACTAAGTAAGAATGAGAAATCGTCTCCCTGCCGGACTCACCTGGACTGTTGTCTGCAGTGAAGTTGCTGCTGTTGCTTGGGGAGTTGGACAGGTCAGACACCACCACACTGATGCCGGCCGTCGGACTCAGGCTGCCGCCGCGCGACGACGACTCGCTGCTCTCGGAGCCCAGGGAGGTGCTGGAGCGAGTGTCGGACGACTTCCGCAGCTTCCCCCGCAGAAAGAAGGTTCTCATCTTGCTCCGCCGGACCTCCCCTCCCTCGTCGTCCTCGTAGTCCTCCTCCCCGCCTCCGTCACTCGGCAGTCTCTGGCGCATGCGGTACAGGGAGCTGGAGCTGTACCCGCCCGGCACCACGGCGGAGTGCATCTCCTCGTCGCTGGACCTCCTCTTGCCCTTCATGCGCTCCTTGAGTTTGCTGAAGGTGGAGGCGCCCTTGTCCTTCATGACCAGGTCGTACATGCTGGCCGTCAGGTTGTTGCGGGTGAACAAGATGGTGACCTGAATGTCCCCCCTCTCCTTCTCCTTCTTCCCCGTCTTGGAGTTGAGTCTATACCACCTGCAACAAAAGTTGGATCACATGAGATCCGACGAAACACTGTTTTCATGAATTACAAAGACAGATCAGGAGTCTCAAAGGAAGATTCTTTTAAAAGATTCTAAGATGTTAAAGTCTCTTTTGCAGGTAACATATTAATGTGGCATAAATATAGATTAACTAGGCTTAAGCTAGAGGCTCGTCCAAGATGGTGAGATGTGAATTTTATTTTTTGTTTGAATTTAAAAAAAGAATAAAGTTCATGATCTCAGTGTTTATGATTATGTTTGGGCCAGCAATATTTTTTTATAAGATTGAATATCTAGGTTTATGTAGTCTTTGGGAACTCGAGGTTCTACGTTGCTCAATGTCGCTGCAAATCAGCGGAGAAATAACGCAGCTGCTGCGCTCCAGATGGTAATACGGAGAATCTCCCCACTGGATTGGAACCGAACCGAATCACACATTAATCTGTTATAGAGAGAAACTTGCCACTGGAAAGTGTGGCAAGATGCCCTTGTGGAGCTCGGGTAAATGTTGTGTGGTAGTTTTCATCGCCTCCCGACAGATAAGATAATAAAAAGAGTTTGGCTGAAACTCTAAACTTTAAGAGAGAATCCAAAACGCTTCATGTGTGATCATTTCATTGAATGGACAAAAAACCAACGGAAGAAAATCCACATCTGCAACCCAAGCAACTGAATCAGAGAAGCAGCTAATTATGCCAGTGCGGGTTATTTGCAGACATTTCTTCAAGTTGCCGGCGATAAAACAACACTGCCACATGTAAGCTGTAATAGCGAGAGTTCCCACATATTTTATAGCCTAAAACGTCCCGGGAAAGCCGGTTAGCGAGTTGCTAACATGTAAACAAATGGCGTTTCGAGGCCATAAATCACACAAAGTTTCATGGGGGCTAGAAATAAAGTGGATATACATAAGCTAATTGAGCATATTTTCCAAACCAAATGAAACTTCTTTAAGTCTTAAAGAGCAACATAAATCTGCAGCGCGAGACATCCATCAGAAATTTTATTATTTTTATGAAACATTGGAACCATTTGGGTTGGTGGCCGACGTGGCAATCCTAGTAACCTACTCTGTTTTGACACACATCAGTAGGACATGTTCAATGTGTGCTAAACACTGGACTAGCTCTATTGACCAGCACTAAGTTTGGGAGACAATCTGCTAAGCTAACAGAAGGGTGTTCCTGTTCAGAAAGTAGAGAAACATGAAGTGTGACAATTATTAATTGCTGTGACTCAGAACTTTAATAATCTACAAAACGTTTTCAAACCAATAGCTGATATGGTTATGTAAACATTTTCCAATCTCTTTGTGAGGATAGTCCCCCCCCCAGTTCATTAGTTGGAAAAATTCAGAGTCTTTTGCAACTCAGCTAAGATTCAGCCTTTTTATATCCTTTTCTTTTGCGCTAAACACCAAATGCAATCTTCTTATTACATCTTCTGTTTTAACAACATGTCAAATAAATGTCTGTTTACCGAAATTAGTAAACTTGGACAGCCAATACTTGTGTTCTTGATGTCAGAGCTAACACCACTTCCCCAAACATCCACAATGTTTCAAACAATGTAGATTTTCTAATGGGACTACCACATGGATTGAAATGCCTGTTTTTAATTTGTTCATATCTTTATTCTTTGATATGAAAAACCAACCAGAACAATGCACATTATGTCAGCGCAGCGCCACACTGCCTTACATAACTTGTTTTCAATGCGAAGCTGTCCCAGTCTGTTTTTCTGTGCTCTAGTAAAACACAACCACACCCCTGCTTTCCCTATGAACGAGTGAGAAAAAAGCAAGTTCTCAGGCATCCTTCCTCATTTGCCAGTTTAACAATTGTGTTTACTGCAGTCCTTCAGCTGGATGACACAGCAACGAATCCAAGGTATGTTTGGGAAAAGCAAAGCAAACGACTGCCAGTTCGTGCTGGCAGTCGTCCTAACGTCCTATAACACTGCAAGCAAGACAAATCAGGATTTAAGAGCTGATAATGGTTGATAAGAAGTTTGAAAACGATTAATGCTGTACGTTAAAATGCATTAGGAAATGTATTAATACTAAGACAGGACTGCACTTGCCTGAATTTTTGAGATTCTGTTTATTTAAGCGCCTTAAAGGATGCGGGGTCACAGTGGATGTGCTCCTCTAAAGCAGTTCATTCCTGCTGAGAGTGACCAAGCATCCAACAATACCTCAGTGATTCATTCATTCTGTCCCTATAAGCAAGAACAATGAAGCGAAACAATCCTTTCTTCTAATTTTATAAACGAGCGTCCTATAAAGACGTTTTGCTGACTGTAAACTCTGTAAAGAGAGAGCAAAGAGGTGCACTTTCTGAGTAACCACATCATGACTCACAGGAAAGTTGCATCTATTCTGCTGTTAAAAAACAACAACAACAACAACAGCAGCAGCAAAGAAAAGATGAGATGACTGAACAAAACTTCACCCGGCTAACGCCTGCCTCTGCAAACCAACGGGAAGCTGCCGGTGCTACCAGGAAGACGCAAACCAAATTCTGCTTTTAGATTTTTCATTTCCTGTGCTGCTGGGCTATTTTCATGCCACACGTCAGCCGCGTGGGGCCTTTAGCATTCGAAGCAGTTTCAGACACAGGCCTCACCGAGATGTTGAGACACTTATGTCTCAGCCACATCTAGAGAATCTCATCTATGCGTTTATCTTTAGTCGCTTTGATTACTGCAACAGCGTCTTCACAGGTCTGTCCAACAAATCAACCAAACAGCTGCAGCTGATGCAGAACGCTGCTGCTGGAGTTCTCACTAAAACCAGGAAGATAAGAGCACCTCACACCAGCCTTAAAGTCCCTCCAGTGGCTCCCTGTAGCTCAGAGAATAGACTTTAAAATACTGTTGATAGTTTAGAAATCACTGAGTCACCACAATACATTGAAGATCTGTTGTTGTTGCATCAACCTGCCAGATATCTCAGGTCTCAAGGACCGACTCTGACACTACTGTGCTAAGTACAAGCTAATATCTCAATAACCGGTGAAAGACGTGTTCACATTCAAATGAAAAAGATTGTATGGCTGAAATATTAATATAAAACTACAGAAATACCATACACTTAAGGTACCTTGTGAAAGTATTCACACACACACATATATATATACATATAAAGAGAGAGAGAGAAATTGAATTGGCTAAAACATCAGCATCTGGTTGTGTAAAGCTGATAGAGACACACCCAGGAAAATGTCCAAATTTAATGCAACAACAGTAACTCCTTTCTGTTCTGCTTTATAATTATGTAATAGGCAACATTTTGCTGTCTACCACATCAGATCCAGATAACGGAGTTTGCATAACCTTCAATGGGTGTGAAAGCTTTTGCAAGTCACTGTGTCTCAACCAAACATGATTCATTGCAAAGGAAGACTTCTGAAATTTCTAAGTAAGTCATTGCAGCGGTAACTTTGTGAAAACAGGATGCTCAGCCTTTCAAAACCTACTGCAACAGGTGAGCTCTTCTGTTGACTCATAAAGGAAATCTAAATGTCACTCTACCAGAATAAAACCACATTTCTATATCAAGGATGAAACCTTAAAAAACCCTGCCAACATGAAAGAAAAACGGAGACTACCGCAAATTTCCTTATTAAAGGAGTGTGATGTGAGAAAAGAACCTCACACATCCGCTATCCGAGACGCCCAATATCTCTTTCATTGGGTCTCTGCTCTCTGTTGTTTATGATTCTAGAGTAAGATTATGCAAAGCAGCACGAGGCGATAAAAGCGTTGAGGACTTTCCAGACAACAGCTAACAGGTAGCAGATCTTAATGGTATAATAAGCTGTGAAAATGCCACGGTGTTACTGTATTTACGCAAGGAAAACTTACAATGGGTCAGTATTCACGGGTTCACCGAAAAAAGGAAAACCTCTGCATCGGAAAACCTTCCTTCTGTTGTTAAACTTACTTTTTATACCACAGATTTTTAATGATCGATTATACCTCATCTTCACTTTACCATTCATTACTCTAAATATTACTCTACCTTTTTTTACACATGTATAATTGCATGAAAACAAATGTTTTCTTCATTTGCAGATTTTTTTTAGATAGTTCAATAATCCTTATATCTGTGTGGAGAAGAAATAAAACAAAGAAAACCTCTTTTTTCCCCCCTAATGTTCAAGAATTTGAGTCTAATTCTACAGACCTACACAAGTTGCCGGCTAAATAACATAAATCAGCCACGCAGGCCATCTTATTTACAGGCCCTGTTCTGTTTTAATGTGATTACAGGCAGAGTTCCTGCCACAGCAAAAACGCCGGCCCCCAATCGAAAGGCTGCAGGGAAGAGGGGGCAAAAAAAAGGTCACATCATTGACTGCGCAGACTGTTATGCAATTATTGTCATCCTGCCGCTGACCTCAAGCTCGGCCCTAAAAAACGTGGCAACACCCACGAAGCGCGCCAGAGAAAACACGCAGAGAACGATCCCACCTCACAGTCAGATGGCGAGAATGGCGGCGAGCAGGTGGAGCCGAGCGAGCGCGTCGCATTTTTACAGCTTACACGGCGACAACAAGGCCACAAACGCATCCAGATCATTAAATACTTTAAGAAGTGACGCTTCCAAAAAGCAAGTACAGACAGTCCTAAATCAATCTGGCCTGGATTGAGTTCCACAAAGATAAAGAGTATTCGTTATGTAGCGTTTCATTCAAATAAATAATTGGATTTTAAAGCTACATTATTCCTGGGTTTGAACTTTTCTGGTTTTTTGCGTGTTTTTCTTTTTTCTTTTTTTTTTTTACATTTGGAGGCATTTGAGCCAGATTTCTGTACAGGCGCTCAGAGAAACTCAAAGATGCGCTTGTGAGAAAGGACTCAAGTTTCACTTCAGCGTTCCAACAATAGCATCAGCCCTCCTGACACACCAGCTGGCTCCTGCAGCCAAGGTGGGGCAGACGCTCCAAATTCAGCCTGGAGGAGCTGTGGACGGGAATTCCCTCACATCCGACTAAATAAACAAAAATCATCTCACTGGCAGTGTAATTACACCATTATCTTGCACTAATTTGGAAAAACAATTAGTTGAGAATACTCATCTCTTCTCTGGCATTACATAAACGAAGAGCTTAAGTTTTTTTTTTTTTTTTTTTATAAAAGAAATTCTTCCTGTCCAGAGTTGTTTCTGTCCACTGTTGTCATGTGTTTGTTGAGGATGGGAATCATGTCAAAGTGAAACTAAATGCTATAATGTTTTTGGGTTTTTACTGTGTCTGGAGCATTATGCACGAACTTAAATTTTAACAGTTTTTAATTGATTAATTGTAGATAATGGCATTTTAATCAAAAACTATGAACAAAGCAACATTTTCATTTCAAAACCCCTTTTTGCTGCTGAGCTGGTGAATAAATAGTCATATGAGATCAACAAAGGTTTCAGGTAGAGCTTCGGTGATAGGCCAACTCCTTTCAGCACAACTTGAACACAATAATAGTATTTTCCAGCATTCCATTAATTTGTTTTTAGAAACAATAATAAACCCCAACTGGGCTAAGGGAAGCGGCTTTATCGTTCATTCCCGCTGTTTGTGTGTCAGATTTCTGTATGTACCAGAAACACATATGAAGGTTCCCACTGGAGCCTTTGTATCTAAAAACTTAAAAAAATAAAATGTGATGAATTGCTTTAAAAATAATGCGACTGACTAGGCATTAAAAGTTGACATATGCGTCAAAGCTTCCAATCTGCACTAAAAGACAACTTTACAACATATAAATTAAGAATGTGCCGATATGACAACTGGTCGATATCCGATATTATAATTGCTCTCAAAACTGATGCATCGCCATCTCTATTACATTTCCAAACAAACACCACATGGTCATCCGGCTCACCAAACACATACAAAAAACAGCAACAAAGTCAAATTGATCAGTCATTAATATCGGCCCAGCTTTGCTTGTCAGACCGATACGATACATTAAAAATCAGAAGATTCCAATGTTAGTGCCGATATATTGTGCACCCCTTACTTTCACAATTGTTAATAAAACCCAGTCAAAACTGAAGTTTACAGCATAAATGTGAAATTTTTTTTTTATTTTTTACACTGACTAGAAACGGTGGCCTAAAAATGTTCTAATGACTAACCATGTTCTCTTTTTGAGAGGATGCACACAAGTTAAAGGTCTATTTACAGCTGTGCATCTGTGGGTCAGGTGACGCCTGAGCGAGCCAGAGAAAAACAGATTGTGAACATAAGACAACAGACGAGCCTGAATAAAGCTTCTTCTTAAACAGAGACCAAGGCAGCAGCCCACATACAGAGCAGCCTGTTGCCAAAAAGCAGCAGCCCACATAGAAACTGTAGACCCTCAACACAACACTGAACAAGCGCACAATATTTAAGGTTGTAAACACAAGATTTAATGCTTGGAGATATCTGTGTGCTGACTTTTTGTTGTTGTAACTTGTGGGAGTCGGTTTGAACGGGCGTATTTAGTAATTAGCGATCCCATTCCAGAGAGTTGCACACCGTGACGCCATTATCTCCTTTTCTCATCTTAAAAACAGGAAGTCACAAAACTCCACCCAAACCCAGCATGTCACCCCCACCCCATCTTCTCTTCTCCCTGATCTACAGAGGAGATATTTGGACGACGGTATAACAGAAAGGCAGACTGGTATGATATCTGGCCAGTCTCTGATGTAGAGATTTGACCTGTTGACCTGTTCTTCAGTACTAAAAATACCTTTACAATGGGTTTTACTTCCTGAAAAAGACCAGTATTAGGACATCAACTCTTTTATGTTTTTAGAAACATCATGGTGAAGAACTATTTCAAATCACATGATATTTGCTCCCCCTATCAGGTCTGTTCAAAACAAATGAAAGCTTTGTCCAACTTAACTTTTCAGAGCACAAAGAACTGATTTCATATCAGATGTTTTAAAATCTTAACCTATTTGCTGATTTATTGTAACTGTTCAGCTGGTGTTTTATGGTGAAATGATGCTCTTTCTGTCCAGAATTTTGTTCTTTATCCTGTTTTTCACGATGTTACGACCTGAGGTGATGTCACACCGAGTGAGGAAGAGAGCAGCTAAACAGGATTTCAACATTATGTGTGAAAAACAAAACAATATGATGACAGGCGTTTATCCTGTCTTTGCCATCTTATACTAGCAATAAATAAAAATTGGCATCGATGTGTCCAAAAGCCAAATTATTTTTGGTATGAATGAACACAGCTTTGGATGAAAATCCAGGCTTATCGAGACATATTTACTGAGAATGAGAGGACAAGAAGTCTGTGAGAAACATACAAGTTTTTATATCTAAGATAAAACAAAAACAACCAAAAACAATAAATAAAAAGGAAAATTGTACATAAAACAGATTCAAGTAGCGTCTGTGAACAAAATTGCCCTTGCAAAAATATTAATCAGAATGGAACTTATTGACATTTAATTTAATGTGCGATTCATTAAATGGCTTATCATATTTACAGACAGGTTATAGAAAATTTACCTCATACAACAATTCAACCTAATTCAACAAAAATAACAGCTTATCTGTTACCCAGATGTGAAAAGAAATATCCTGGTCCTTAGAAAAGAAGCAAGGTAATTAAATCAGCCTATCTTATTCGTGTTACCAACTGCATACTTTCAATTACATTTTTTACCGGCCCACAAGGAGGACTGTGGGTCGGACTCGGAACGTGGGTTTGGACCGTCCGCCGTGAGCAGAAACAGCAGACAGACCATGGGATTCACAGCACATTCCACATCTGGATGTGATGAGCTCTGACCTCAGCTACAACCTCACACGCACCAACACGATCGCCGTTATTTAAAGGGCACACAGCGAGACCGGCGTTAAGGATCAGAGAGCTATTCCTTTAAATGGTTATCTTTTCTGGAACTGGCGTCGATATGGACAGAAAATCAGTTACAAAAAGGTCAAGATTTTTCTTCCACATACTGATTTCTGCTCAAAATAGTTTGTCTTTTTAATACTCAAATACTCATTTTGTGTATATATTTTTTTTTTTAATTAACCCAACACATTCCCTTAGACTAGAGTATATAATTTTTAATGACTCCACTATTTTATGTTGAAAAGGTACTCTTAGTGAACAGAATTTTGTTTTTTATTTTGTTTTTATAAATTTCATATTCCTATTTTTATGTGAATCCACTTGCTTTCCCCTTCACTTTGCTGCTGTTGCACAAAACTTTCCCACTGTGGGACAATTTCTATTCTAATATTGTATGTCTCTTAACAACAGATACTTTGTTCCAAACAGGATAGCTACAGGACAGCCTTGAGGTCAAATAGGTTCAGGAAGCTAACGCCATTCAATCCATCCATTTTCTGTCAATTTCTGACAAGGTGACATTCAAAATTTGTTTTCAAAGTTATCTCTGACTCCACACATATCTACAGCCACACATATCTTCAATAATCTCCTGTCTTGCCCAGGCAGGTGATGTTTTCATTCTGTGCAGTTTGCTAAGGAGCTAGCAGGAAGCTAGCTCGTTTGTTGACTCGTTTTGGACATTCCAATGAAGTTTTGAGTAACTGTGTACAGTCAAAACTTTCTAAAACCAGTATGTTAGTGATTCATAAGCTTACCACTTTATTGCAGCTGTGTTAGGTGCAGCTGCTAATACAGCTCCTCTTTCGTCTGTGAATGTCAATGTAAAAAGAAAACCTGCATCATTCGAATAATTCAGTTTAGAAGACAGTTATTCAAGCTGTGCACCATATAATAGGCAATTTTTTATTTTTTTTTAAACGCCTGTTTGGCACACAAATAAACAGCTCACTAGCTACCAGCTAGCTACCTACCTACCTACCTAACTAACTAACTCTATGGTCGCGGTTGACGTCAACATTTCACCAACAAGATGTGAGGGTTTAGTTTAATAAATACATGTCATTTTAAAATAATTTGATTCAATCTTACCTATAAATTGCTTATATATTGGCAAGAAACAGAAATAGCTGTAAGCTAGTTGGTAAGCTAAGACATTGATTGTGAATGAAGTTTTAACAAAGTTAAAATAAACAAATACTCACTGGTAAAAATCTGAATAAAGTAAAATAACTTTATGTGCATACAGAGGTTGCAATAAATAAACCGCTGTCAGGTGAAAGGATCTACTTGGAATTGTACGAGGCCCCATCTTCTGAAAAACGTTATGTTCACATGAATTATCAGTAAAGTATCACATTTGTTCAGCCTACTGAAATAAAATGTTACAAAGTGGACGCAAAACGACACAAAAGCAGCAACAAGGTTCAGAAGTAAAATTAATTTTTGGAGTTTAGGTCAAAATGCATGAACACCTGTGGCAATTTGTTGCTAACGACAACATATCTAAAAGTGTTTAGCAAATGTAGTTTCTAAATGAGGTGTCCGATTTAATAGCACGCAGAAATTTCCTTGTGGAATCGTTTGTTCAAGACTCATTAGCTTCATTAAAAAAAAAGAAATAAAAAAAAGTAAAAAGGGAGATTTATGAGGTGATAACCAGGAAAGCCAAATAAACTGCAGGCTGATTCCTTTCAGGCATTATTTGCGGGATTATTAGGAGGCTATTAAAGAGGTTCGACTGAAGAAAAATTATTCTTCTATTTTTTCTGAAGTGCTGTGCGCAGAAACCTGGAAAATAGAAGTATCAGTCTCAAAAATAAAAGAAAGTAGTAAAAATGTACATACCCCATATTACAATAATTTAGATGTTTTATTTAGTGTGTCTGCTAGAAGAGGTGCCAATGTTTTCATATGTTAAAATGTGCTACAGGATTCCATGCTGCTACTGACAAGTTACTGCTGCGCTCCTGTCTCTTTCAGACCAGCGAGGCCCAAACCTTATGAATCATCTATTAAAAAAAAACAAAAAAACATACACACATGCTCCCAACAAGTTTAAGGGTTAAAACCAGTGTACAAACAGAGGTCACAGTTTCTATGACTACAAGTACATTTGTTTCTTTGAAATTCTGATTATGGTTGGGTATTCTCAAACAATAGTCGCCAATTTGATATTTTTAACTTTTAAAAAATAAAGCTATCCAAATAGCACAACTGAAAATAGTGAAAAAAAACAAACAAACAAACTTACTGCTGGCTGAAAGCAGAACAAGATGACACAAACTGTGTTTGTGTGGATATCCCAAAGCGATATCCGCACAAAAATTAAGTAGGTTAAATTAATTTAGTCTCCTTAAAGTCCATGTATTTTTTGTTCATGTGGATTCTCGAGGTGAAATGGCTCAAAAAGATCTAGGCTAGGGTAGCTTGGTTCAGTTTCTAACTGATATATTAAAACTTTTTGACACTTGTTTTCAAGGTACAGTCTGCTTACCTCGTCCAGTTGCTTTCAACATTCAATGTCTTTCCAAGGGGACACAGTTACTCAGTTTTTCTCTCTTTAATGAAAAATCTGTTACACAAGTTTTCTTCTGTATTTGTGCTGCATCAGGTTACCAATGACAACCGTTTTTTAACATGGGACAGCTTTACTTTATTCGTATAAATCCACCACTTTCCAAATGAAACGGTGCCTTCACTCTGAAACAAGAGATTTGATTTTTTTTTTTTCTTTCCTATGAACTATTCCACTCATAATGAAACTTACTTGGCCTACTTAATTAATACTCTCAAAACCGGGAGTATTGATTAAATATTTTAGGCTCTAGATTATTTTCCAATTTCTTATTTAATCCAGAGGAGCTGAGAAAAAAAAAAAAAAAATTGTGATCCAAAACATCCACTTTTGGTTTCAAGAATACAACTTAGTGGGACTGAGAGGAACAGAGATGCTTTCTATCCAATGATTGCTAGAGTTAATCTTATACTTATAAAGGTTTTATAAATTCAGACCTACATTTGATGTTTTAGGTCACATGCTTATATAACCTATATTGTCTATTAGGGTGTATTTCTCCCCCCAAGGCCATAGGTACTGAAAGGCCCTCAGTCGTTGGCCAGGGATTTATCTGGATGCACATAACACACGGACACACACATTCTGCCTCGCTCAGCAAACAAATGTTCACTTCTAAAGCCTTACGCAACATCACGGGTGTGCTTACTACGACAGAGCGACTGAGACAGATGCAAAGGGAACGAAGCTTCGTTCATGGCTACATCTAAATCCCACGGCGTGGACGATAACGCTGAAAAACGGACCATGATATACAAGTTGATATCAATAATTATTGATTCTTTTTTCTGTTTTAAATATCTAAAATACTGCCAAACTGATGAAGAGGCCTTTACAGTTTTCACTCCATGCCTTTGTTTTTCATTTAAGCAGTTACGAGGCACAGTGGAAAAACATGAAACTGCTGCTGCTCAACATATACAACAAGTTGTTGCTAGGTAACTAAACAGAGAGCGAATAGCTGATGACACCCACCTTGCTTAGCTAGCCGTAAGAAGGTGAGCAGCTAATGCCTTTCTTTTGCCTCCCAGAATGCTGTGCGGTTCTGGACCGGAGGTCAATCAATATTCTATATGTTGAAAATTCTATCAGATGCATAATTTATCGATACCGATCGTGTGTTTATTGCAATATAAATAATTTATTTATCGTCCAGTCCAGTTCAGTCAGACTCTTTCACATTTTGTAACGTGACAACCACCAACAGTGTCGTATTTAAATACGATTTCATGAGATAGTTAATAGAAAATGTTACATGAGACAAAAGTGTGGCTGGAGGAGCTGCAGAGAGAATCAGCTCAGGTGGAAGAATCAGTTGATAGGAAAACAGTGACACATGCACTCTGTACTGGAAGACTGTGACAAGAAAAATACTTTTTTAACTGAAAGTCAAAAAAAAAAAAAGCAAAACAGAAACATGGTGACTTTTTGGGCCTTCTTCCAAAACACATCAGGGAACACATGATCCCTTTTTTTGGGCCTTCTTCCAAAACACATCAGGGAACACATGATCCCTTCTGTCAAACATGGTGATGGCAGCATCATTACTGTGGTAAGAATTTCTTCAACACTGATAGGGAAGATAGTAGATTGAAGTTGATGATAAAAAGATGGATGTAGCTAAATACCGGGCCATCGTCAAAGGAAAATCTGCGAGAAATTAAGAAAAAACAAACAAAAAACGGAACAGCTGCTCCCCCTGCTTACGGTGGTTTTGTATTATTGACTTTTGTGTGGGCGGTACGCAAATGCACATCACTTCTTTCAAACATTTATTTGCACCATTTCACTTTCTTTTCACAACTACACACTTCTTCATGATGATGCGAAATTTGTTGTGCCGTCATGTGTGAGAATATTCTCTAGCCTTTTGTGGTTCACAGTTACATTCTCTATGGTTCACAATTAATAATTTTAGTTCCTGATGTGACGCACAGAAAGATGATATGTGAAATTATATTTTGTGGAATAAGGATGATTATAAAGGAAAAGTAGCTGAATTTATTTGCGATCTGGTTGAGTCTCGGTAACTTCCTCTAAGTTGTACCCTGCAGGGGAATTCACCCGACGCCCACCTTTCCAGTAATCTGTTCTACATCAGTAAACTCAACCCAAACATATTTCTTGTCACAGTCACCCATCTGTTGTTCTGCTTATAATTATTTTCTTCCATTGGGGGGGATTTATGGCTGCCGTTTTCACACAGAAAGCTGCAGGCTGATTTGCATGAAAACTCTACCAGAGATAAGCCTGGTGAACAACCTGCATGAGGCACGGAAAAATTTTATATCTTGAATAATAGCCTTTAAAATCTATCTCTTACCCATATGTTATCTTACTAAAAAGAATATTTTTGGTCTCAAATTCAAATTTTTTTTGCGCCATACTGTTTTATTGAGACAACAGATGCACAAATATTTTCCTGTTGTTTCTGTTTATCATGATAATATGTTTGAAGTATTTTATGGACACCTATAAACTTTGTTTTAATAGAATAACTCAAAAAGGAAAAGCACAAAACACCAAAAAGTTTGATGATATATCAAAATCAAATAAGAAAAAGAATCTGTATCGGTATCGGCGATGCTGGCACTCTATTTACTTGGTATCGGATCAATATCAAAATATGTGGTATCACATATCTCTGATGGGTGAGTCTAAACCCAAATCTAATTTTTAAAGATACGCAAGTTATCCTCAACAATATTCCTGACACATTTTATAAAGAGTGCCGGGCTGCCCTGATACAGATATTAGATATCGCTATGATATCTGCCAGAAAACAAGTTTCAGATTATATCAGCTTGCATCTTAAAATCTCAGATGTAATCACCGTGTTCCAAGATTTAGACCTCGGCATTTTCTACTATTCTACACTACAAAATAAGTGACACAAGTATGTATGATTTGTGCAGATATTGTATCGGATCAATATTGGTATCGGCTAATATTCGAAGCTGCAATATCTGTATTGTATCGGAACTGAAAGCATTTTAATGGGACACCCCTAAGAGAACCAATCATAGCTCCTGGGTCTTCTGTTCAATGTTTTTTTCACCAACCTCTGATTTATTTATGTTTTTGTTTCATCTTGTTTGTAATTAGCATGGATAAACTGGCTGTGAGAAGCGTCACTAACGATCGAATCAATCATTGAGGCACTGACTACCAAGACAGCGAACCTGCTGACACATCATCGTCGCCGACTGTGTCAATCTGACCTTGAAGCGACTGGCCACCACAGGGTCACCAGGAGGAGAGCGGCTGGTTCCCCTTTCATCTCAAATTCGTGGCTGTAACTGAGGGAAAGGTTGAAAGCAGGATGTTTGTTGGTTTAAAAAAATAAATTGTATTCACCTTTACCTCTATAAATTTCAGTGTATTTTATAGACCTCCCTGTCAATGATGAGGCACCACAGCATGACGGTTCACCGCCATGTTTCACCGTAGGAATTGTGAAATGGGGTGACAGGTTTTCATCATTCAAGCTCGGTTTGTTAACCAGACCAGGCTTTCCAACTCCTCCAGTTTCATTCCTGACCTTGGTGTTTGTGAATGTTCTCCAACAAACCTTTGAAGCTTTTGCAGAACCGACTGCGAATTCAACTTGCAAGTTTTGACCAATATCTGACCAATAACCTCAAGGCTAACCCGTATTTCCTTCTTTTCTGACCAATCACTGCAACTTGGCTGAATTTTGAGTCAATTCCCAGCAGCCACCTTCTAATTTAACTTCCAGTTTTATGCTGTTCCTCAATGATAACGTTTCCCCTTTGTTTATTTTCTTAGATCTTCTGTAGGATTTACTGTGTTTCCAGTTCAAGTTAGCTCGACTGACCGAGAAGGAATTCATCTTTTCCTCGGAACATAATTGTACAATTTCAAGTCGGTACTTGAAAATGTTATTTAACATATTAAATCTTAAAATAGTGACTTTTCTTGCAAGTCATTTAAACTTCTTGTATGGCAACGTTATGGCAAAAACTAAACTTTTTTTTTTCAATTGCAACTTTAACAGGAAGGTTTTTTGAAAAGTTGCCACAAAATCAGTCATTTTAAACCACAACAATCACACACAAAAAGAGATAATATCCTGGAAGGCCTGCTTAGGCACTACTTCATCTATCTCACAAAGTCCAAATTAAATACTGTAAAAATATGTTGCATGCTTTTGGAAGGAACCGCATACCAGCTGTCCATCCATCCCTCCTTAACATGTCATGTTATGATAAAAATACCTTGTAGCTTTGGAGTCATGAAACTCTGAGTTAATCCCTGGATTTGGGACAAGCATTAATCCCCTTCCTGCATGCTCTCCACATGGCTCTGCTTCTGGGAGGCAAACATTTTGAAGAACCCTCCAATATCTTTCTGGAAGGGGTTGATGTTTCTAGAAGTTTTTTTTGGGGGGGGAGGAAGGGGTGGATGTCCTCAGAGTTGGTTTTGTGTATCTGAGAGGAGGGAGGGTGTGTCTGCAGGGCCCTGGTGCAGCATCGGGAGATTTGACAGCTGTGTTTATGTCCCACAACAAACTATTGCAGCCAGTGGGGAAAAAAAGAGCAGAGTGGGAAAGAAACAAACACCCCATAGGCTCAGAGAGCAGAAAAAAAAACAGAAGAAGAAGAAGCACATTAGCTGCTGCACACAGACAACTATGACATACTTCTCAGTTGAACTTACCCGTTTTTGACGTATCTGCTCTCGTGAAACAGTTTATCCAGCTGAATCACAGCCTGACCGAGGAACACGTCCAGTCCTATCAGCGCCCGGTGCATCACGGTCAGGACGAGCTCGTTGCTCCCGGCCGGGTATCCGCTCCGCTCGGCGTTTTCCAGCACGCCGGGCTGCAGCTCGAACGAGCACTCCTCCCTCCACTCGGGCTCGGTGGTCTTCTCCGCCACGCCGGTGGAGTACTTCTCCTTCCCCAGCTGGATGATGGTGTACACATCGCTGGTGCCGTGTTTGCCCTTGCCCCGCAAGCCCCTGCCTTTGAGCACCGTCACCTGGACGTGCGTCGGTACCCACCTCTGGTCCTCCTCCACGGTTAGTGAGGACATGTCCCCCGCCTTTCCAGACCGAGCGCGCGCACCGCGGTAGTAGAGGAGGTGCCGTCCGTCCGTCCGTCCGCCGCTACCTCCCAGCTGCTCCGAGCGGGCACGCGGTCACATCAGCGTCGGGGTTCGCGGGCGGTGCCGCATTGTTACTACTGTTGTTATGGCCGCCTTCGCCCTCCGTGCCCCCTCCCCCGAGAAGTTGCCTGGGTTTGTTTTGAGCCTCGGCCGCCGCTCCGTGTGCTCTGCGGCAGCAGGCAGCGTTCGTCCCCGCCTCGCTCCCCCCGCCTCGCCGTATAGGCCCGTCTGCGGACGGCGACGTCACGCCTCCTCCATCCTCCGTCTGCAGGACGAGGAAGTCCGAGCAGCAGCTTCTCCGCACATGGCTGCGAGCGCGCGCGCACTCAGACCACAATAACACGCCCGTGCGCTGGAATGCCGGATGTGAGGTTTCTTCCTTTGGCTCCGTTATTGCACAAAATTAGCCCTTAGAAAGTAAAAACATGTCACGCATCCGGAAAAAAGAAGAAAGCCTCTGTTGGAAAAAAAAAAAAAAAAAAAAAAAAAAAAAGAGAGAAACCTTAGAGTTACAAAGGCAACCAGAAATAGCTGACTAAATTTGAAGTGAACACAAATTCTCCGTATTACATAATGTGTCAAAAATAGCGCTGTAACTAAACTAATGTTTGCTTTTGTAATCGATTATTCTATCATTATTGTGACGAATAATCAAATAAAAAAAAAGAAAAAAAAAGGACCACATTCAAAAGATTTTGCATTTTACAATTTTTTGTACAGTATATCAGAAGATGCAACCAAACAATACAATTCCCTTTTCAAACAAGAAAAGTAAACATTTCATTGCTAAAACTATCCCACTTGAGGAGTTTTGGATAAAACTTATTTACAGACAAATGTGTTTTTATTTTTTGTTTAATTTGGTAAAGTTGTGGCCCAGTTACTGCACCGAATAAATTAGTTTATCAGAAAATGCACTTTTTGTGTGTGTGTATACTACTATATTATAATTTGAGTCTGTAATTGATAGTGCAGTTAGCGATTAATCGATTACTAAATTAGTTGACGAGTCATAAAAATGAATCTGATTAGTCGTTTCAGCCCGAGTTCAAAACGATACTTACCACAACACCTTTAAGTAGGGCTGTGCCAAACTGGCAACTTTAATCTTCAATCTGATACCAAGTCAATACAGGATGAGCATCACCGATACTAATACCGATATTTATACTTTTTTATTTGAATGTCATTATTATGGTATAATTTGGTGATTTGAATTAATTTAGTTGATTTTAATCAAATGCATTTTAATCAAAGATTTTAGGCAAATAAAACAATGTAGCATTATAGAAAAATACTTTAGCTTCTACTACAGCACACACCTTCTACCACACCTGACACATTACAATGAGGTGTTAAGATACTCATTATGGTGGGATAATTTTCAGCTGAAAGCTACGGAGATACAAGTAGCCCATTGACCTTGTGTCTTAAGGCAGCAATATTATGTAAAATCAACTTTTTTGGGCTTTACGTCATGTTATAATGTCATTTCCTCATCAAAAACATACATGGAGTGTTACCTTGATTATTTTATGCATGTTTGAGAAACCCTTTAATAGTCGCTGGCTCCTTCAGACTAGCCAGAAGCAGTTAGCAGACACCTGGCGGAACGCATCAGCAGAGCTCATTACACATTATACAAGCTACTTTTCAGTGCAACGCTGGTAAAAACGTGCAAGGGTTAATAGAGGAGCCATGTTGTGGTGATTTCCTGAAGGCGGAATTTCTTAAAGAAACAGACGCCCAATTTCAAGGCATTAAATTGCAAATTCCAATTTCTTTCAACTCGTACTTGATATATATGTAGTATTTCTATAAAGACTGAAGGTAACAATTAGTTTATTGTGCTATATATGTGTCTTGAAACTACACAATATTGCCACTTTAAAGCAATAAAAAACATCTTCAGGTTGCCACTGGATGCCCCTGCCACCATCTGCCTCTAGTGGCAACATCAATGGTACAAACCAGCTCTGCACACAGTGAAAGGTAAGAAATCTTTTCACACCTCACCAATGATAACATGCTTAATAAAAATATTTAGTGTGTTTTGACAAGAAAACCGCAACAAAACCCTCCGAGCTCTTAGAATCGTGGGGCCGACAAGAACTTGCGAAATGATCCGTGTTTAGCCAACAAGTATTTATTTGTATGGGGATGTGTGTGTCGCTAATCTTCTTGGCCTCCTTCGAGGTTTTGTTTTTGTTCTTCCCCCGCCGCCCCCACTCCTGCCCCTCTTCACCTCTGAGAGCCTGTTTGCCTCACACCAGCTGTCATGGTGAAGGAGTTCCCAGCTGACTTGGCAGCTTCAGCCTGTCTCCCCCTGCGGCAGAGCGAGGCCTCGTACGACGCAGGGCGATGCGAGGATGTGTCACCGAGTTGTTTCGGGATGAATTACCACCGATTGTTTTTCTAACAAGGTTAAAAGATCTGTTGTTGAGCTGACTTGAGCTATCGAGGAGCGCAGTTTTTCCCCTGGATAAATTGGTGCTTAGTTTGTCCCCCGCCTCCAAGTTTGATGGCACAACCTTATTCCAAAATGGATTAGACTCAGTTTTTTTCTGAAGAGCCGAACACCAGCGGTGTCTAACAGTCGTTCGTCTCAGCGGTCTGAAGACAAATCCTTGGACTTCAGTCTCTGGCGAGACTCCAACCCAAACCGATTGTAGCAAAGATGGATCCAGTCACATTGTACGAACATCCAGGATATGAATCCTGGAATCACGATCAACTTTATGGCCAAAGCTTTATGTTGATGATGTTTTATTTATTTTTTTTATTTTATTATTTTACTTTCCAATTATGGAGCTCTAAGTGTAGAAGTTTCAGAGAAAAGGAATCTGATCTATTTTGCAATAAGGCTTTAGTATAACGCAGCTCTGTCAGTTCCTGTTTGTAGCTCCAGGATGTGGATCAACTTTTCCATCAAAGCAGGAAGCAACATGCTTAGTATTTTAGTTTGTCGTCTTAAAAAAACCAAAAAAAACCCACAAAGCTACTTTTGTTTTATAACGACTTAAAATATTTAGGGCGTTTATCTTAGGAAAGATAAGATAGCATCTGATTCAAGCTGAATGACTGCATGACTTCACTTACAATGTTGAGGCAGATTCTTTCTTGTACTTCCATACTTACTTATTATTTTTGTTGCAGTTGTACCACTGACCTTCATATGATTTATTGGGATTTTAGTGCCTGATTTTAAAGTGAAAGGAAAATTATACATGGTTTTAAAAAATGTTTGCAGCACCGCATCTTTATCTTTATTTAGCTCCCTTCAGTCGATACTGTAAAAAAATAAAATAAAATCACCTGTTCTTGGAGTTCCAGCTACGGACGTATCGGGGGACGTCTCTACCACTTTCATGTCAAGCCATAGATTCTCAGATCTGGTCTTTGACTGGGCCAGTCCAATGCATGAACATGTTTCGATCTAAATTCCTAGAGCCAGGATTCTCACACAGACTGGGGCTTGATTTCTGAGTTTCTCGGGTCTGGATAACGATAGAAGTTTAAAAAGATTCTTTGTATTTTAAGTCTTTATTCTGAAAATAAAGTCTGTGTCTCGGTATGCTCGCATTGTGTCCTTCCTTCTGTCATCTTTCTATCATCGTCCATGCATCCAAGTTTGTTTGGTACTGAAAGGCGTCATGGTGAACATTAGTGTTGGTTTTTTACTGAACATGAAGAACTGAGAACTCTGAGAAGGTTTGATGTTTTTACTGAAAAACGTAGCTCTGGTTGCATGTTTGCAGGTTTTTTTGTCCCCTGCATGTACGGCTAAACACATTTGGTTACTTAAGGTTAACATTACAGATGTTGACCTTACATCTGTAAGGTTAAAATGTCACACTGAGAAACATCCAGGAAAAGCAGTTCCACATACATGACTCACCTTCTGGCTAGCGATTAGCCTGCTGAGTCGAATTGGGTGTAACAGTTCATATGACAGTGAAACTAACACAAGATTACTGATGCTTATCTCATATCTGAAGTGTAAGCTGATGAGCAAAAAGAAGTTGTGTTAAAAATGATATTTTCAGGTGTGGCTTCAAGTATTTTTGTCTGTTTGGACTCATCAACCCTGGTGTTGATAGTCTGGCTTCCACAAAAACAGTGCTGGACGGCCACATCTTCAGCAGGTTTTTCACTCGTTTGCCGGTGGATGTTTTCTGCATGAATAATGCCCTGGGTGACTTCCTCTTTCACCAACCAATTAAAATTCAGAAAATTACATGAGATTCCAGGGTGGGATAAATCCAGAGTATTCCAAACAGGGGGCTTCTACCCGAGACACAGTGCATATATATATATATATATATAATTTTCTATTCCTTTTAAAATTAAGCCTTACTTATTTCGATGCTGCATATTTCACTGTCGATCTGATACACCGCTCATATCGCCGATACCAATACTGATACCGATACTTTTTTCACATGTTTGATGTATGATCAAATATTTTTATAAAAAAATAAAATAAAATTCCTTTGGACAAGGTTTATAAGTATCTGAAAAGTTCTTCAATTACATATTAACATGATTTGTGTTCCTTTTTCCTAAATAAGCAAAGCATTAAAAAATGATCATTTGAGAGCAAATCAAAACTAAATCTTTTTTTAGGTGGAGTTGAGAAACTGCAACAGCAAAAACAAAAAAGGTATCATTTCAAAACAGAACAAAACATTAAGACTCGATATGATACTGATACTGACGTGGTGTCCATATTCTGTTGTCACAAAACGTCCTAATACAAACACAGTGTATTGAAACGCACTGTTCTTAATTCCAACGAGGCAAAATGCTACATTCATAACTTCTACCCACATACAGATTATTACACCGATTTATGGTTGACAGGAAAGTTTTTGTTCCACTACGGGGATTTCTTTGTGATGTTTTGACAGAGCCACTTGAGTTCTTCCACTCAGATAAAATCTGGATAAACAAAGTCAGTCACAAAAACAGAGGCGGATGGTCCACTTAATACATCTCAGTGGCATCTGACATGAAAAAAAAAGAGAGGCTGAAAATGTTTATTCTTAAATGATACTTTCTAAATGACAAAAAAAATAAATACTGCGACAGACTGGTGACCTGTCCAGGAGATAGGCACCAGCAACTCCCGACCCCGTTAGGGAGAAGGGTGGTCAGAAAATGGATGGATGGATGGAAAAATTATATATTTTTGGATTCTAACTCTATCAAAAAAGTGGAATCCCAAAGTTTGGGTCCAGCAGGTACATGCGAGGTGCTGAAAATAAGTAGAAAAGTGATTGTAGAACACAGGGAAAGATAATAAATGACCTTTTCACTGGTAGACATTCAACTTATTACTGCTGCACAGAAAGAAAAGAAAAAGTAAAAAAAACAATTTGTCCACTGTGGTCAAATCATTTTAGATACCAGGCATGGGACTGAAGCTAATCGTCATGGCAGTAATTAGGTTTGGGAATAAATACGTTTGGGGTTTGTTAGAAATGCCTGTTTAAATTGGGGAACAAAAATAACCTTAATCGGGCTTTTTTTCCCCGTCTAGTTGACTGAACATAATTATGGATTAAAAATTGGGAAAATCTGGAGATAATTACTTTTTGGAAGATGCAATTGACAGAGAGAGAGAAAAAAAAAAAAAAAACATAGCGTTGCCAAGATGAAAAGATGGGATTCTGGCAGCGCAGCAAAGAGCAAAGCAGCTCGGGACAGAATGAATCTGAACGTTTCATCAGGAAGTAGAACTTCAGTTAGACCTTCCTTGATGAGCATTAAAGGTCAAAAACGCTTCATGTTTGAAATGAAAGAGGTCAAACATTAAGCAAGTGTCATCTGAATGCGAGTTAATGCTCGATCTGCAGGTCACAGGCTGCGACACAAAAGCTTTGACTCGCCTATGACCTCAGCTGCATCAGTTCTGCTATTCATGCAAATCAAAACGGCGAAAATCTGCTGCTTTGCATGAGGGATCGGGACAAAGAGGCTCGATGGGAAAGTTGGAAAAAAAAAACAAAACAAAACACTTTGCACAAATGATGTTTATCCCCCCGGTTCATACCGGGGGGATAAACCGGTTTGGAGTTGCAGCCTATAGCGCCCTCTTCTGGGCGAAAATTTAAAACAAACCCTGCGGGGCAACAAACCGGCTGACCGCAGGTCAGCATTTATGCAAGTGTGAACAAGCGCGTTTTGCTGCAGGCAAAATTAAATGAGTTAATTATTTGTATTATTTATTTGCAGGTTCATTTTTTATTTTTTATTTTTTATGTTATGCAATATTGCTTTTTTAAATTTACTTATCTTTTTTAGTTAAATAAATAATTTCAGCACAAACACATTTTTACATGAAAACGCAACCTTACTTAATTTTGGTGTGTCACTATCAAATAAATAATTAGAGTACTTCTGAAAATAGAGAACGCGTTTTTTTCAAGGAAGGACTTCATCAGAGGAACGCCATGATGCTCTGAAGTGCCGGCGGATTCATCCAGCATATTAAAATCAAAATCATTATTTGCAGAACGGCCGATGGTTTCCACGCGGAGTGGCGGCAAGAAGAGAAACCTTTCAGACACATGCACTGAAATCGTTTGGGTTTTTTTGCGTCTTTTCGACTCCTTGAAACTAATACGTGTGTGACCACACATTGCGTATCAGGCGTTAAAATTCAATCATGACGCAAATAAGCATGTTCAACAGAATGACAGTTTTAGTTTCTTTAGTTAGTTTCTTCACAGAAACAAACAAACAAACAAAAAAACTCGACTATATGATACATGATTATGGATTCATTAATTTGGAGTCACAAACATTTCTACAAAGCAGAAAAGTTATTTGAAAACTTTGAAAAGCTAAATGTTAATTGTTGTTTTTGTTTTATTGATTGACAAACTGGTTTTTATTGATTTATTTTATTTTAATGAACGTCCAACGCGTCCGTCAATGCACCAGATTTACCAAAAATGCTCATTCCCATCTGTAGTTCAATAAAACAAAAAACATAACATATGTAATTGACTTACTACAATTAAACTGCTAACTGCTGATGAAAACACAACATTTAAAATCAGAATATTATGTCAAATAAAAAGAAAACTTCAAAAACAGAAATGTGGGCTTAATGAAAGGGGTTTAAAGGTTTTTACCTTCAAAAGGTACTCTCAATCTGACTAAACTCATTAGGATGTATATTCTAATTTATTGAAAGCTTTTTTTTTGTTTGTTTGTTTTTAATACCGGCCCAAGTTACTTTGGAGATCTTGTGGCTGTTTGGATCCTCATAATCACCAAATTCCAAAACCTTACACGAAGGCTTGAAATATTTAGAGGTTCTTTGTCAGAAAGTAATCTAATCTAGTTGAGATTCTATCTCCAGCGGTCGTGAAGGCATCAGAGAGAGATCAGGCCTGATCTCTGGGCTTCATCAAACTGAGACGCTTCAACTGTTGTCGAGGCGGAGCTGCCAATCACGCGCTGATGAGTCTTGCGCATCACATCAGACCCTGACACCGACAGCTGTAACAGAACTACGGCTAATCCGGGCGCGAGATGCTGAGATCGAATGCAGGCGCGCGCGTATAAACAACGCAAAGACCACCAGCTGCCACACACACACACACATATACAAGAGAAACACGCAGAGAAGGCCCGAGGTGGATCCAGTTCAAGCACAAGAGTGCAAATGGCCTACTTAGAGTTTAAAGTGAGTAATTAGAAACCTAAGCAGGGCTCATTTCTTCCCCACTGATGAACGTAATGAAATGCCGCGTGCTCCTTTGGTGAGTGACACCGGGACCGGCCCAGACTGATGGACACCAGAACAGCTGTGACCACACATCACAGAAGACCCAGACGAACTAGCCTGAGCTAAACAGGGTTCCTCGTCTCTCGCCAACCATGGAAACCAAGGATCAATAAATGTGGATTCTGCTGAGAAAAAAAAACAGTTGAAGACTGATCAAACATGAAAAGAGGAATCTAGTGTTTCTTGTTCAGGCGGAATTGCCTGAAGCAAATGGTTGCGTAGGGCCTCCTTAACACAAGGGGGCCCTCAAGAGCACCATGCTAACAGGATAACATATAAATATATGTTTAAAATACCATAATAATAAAAACCAAATTCTATTACACATGGGAAAAAGATTTCTATATTATTTTTATAGTTGGTACACAAATAATAAATTAATGTCTTTCTGCTGCCACTGTTGGAGAGATATAAAGTACAAAAATAACTTGTTTACTGCAAATTCTGTGTTTATTGGCAAATAGTCAAAGTAATACGGTGCTGTTAAATACCCCCTCTGCATTTGAAAATTGAAATAATTTTAGTTTAGTTTAATAGCCAAAATAAAACTGGTCTGACACAAGCTAAGCACAAATGGCGCTAACGATGCACAAACAGATTAGCTTAGGAATGATGCAGCATCTGGAGCTGACATGTTGGTATGAACTGGTGTGAATCTTGGACAGTTTCTTTTTCATCATGTGTGGAGAGACAATATTATTTCCATAAATCCACTTTGAATAAATGTAGAGGGGAAAATGGAAGCTTATTACATAAATCATCAACATGAAAGTAACTGTGGGCTTTCAGTCTTTTTTTTTTTTTTTTTTCCGGGGCGAATAAAGTTGAATTTGTTCCCGAATTGTATTTAATACTCAAAATTATACACATAGACTCAAATATAGGCATCATACACCCCCACTAATATTTCATGATTTGGTTCAACCGCTTTTCTTATCAGGCTCCAAAATTTGTTTGTACAATTGAATCCAGGAAAAAAATAAAGAGTGCACTCCTGAATGCCAGTGTATGTTATGTCATTTGTCTTAGACCTCAGTGGAAAACCCAGCCAAAAGTTTAAACTCGACGGGTCAACATTAGCACAGCCGCTCCCTTATGGTTGGAGAATATTTGCAGACGCTCATAAAAAAGGGGTGAAATGGCAAACGTCGAATTCCCCACTTCACCTGAACGCAGAGCAGCGCAGAGTGAGGGCCGTGAACACACCGGGTCGGCCATGTTGAACAGCTGGCGTAGAGCTCGGTGTTTTTCTTTGCGTCGTCCCCATGAAGGTGTTGGTTTACCAGCTCGGCCTTTGTAGCGCTCTACCGGGAGGCTTAGTGGTCTTTGTCCGATTTATATTTTAATTATCCGCTAAACTGCGGTTGAGGGCCGTGTGGGAAAGAGCCGCCGGCAGCTGTCAGTCACTCAGTAAGGAGAGGTCAAAGGTTGCAGACAAAAACGCCAACGCTGCTCTCTTATTTGCGGTTCAAGTGCCGTTCAACAGATAGAGAAACGCAGCAGGGTTCGACGAGGGGAGTTTTGTGCTAAAAATAAATAAATAAATAAATAAATAAATAAATAAAGAGGGACGCAAACGACGCGCTTCTTTGTGGAAATTCATTTTCAAGCGTTGTTCGTGTGTTGACAGTGCAAGTAGGTTTGTACTCTGGCGCCATCTGTTGGTAGCGAGATTGAATCTCTGAATCAAATCACAAGTTTTGAAAAAAAAAATAATAATTTATATATATTTTCAGCCTTTAAATATCGTCACCTTTTTAAGGTAATAGCCAAAGTTATGTTTTGCCAAAAAATTATTTAGGGGAAGAAAAAACTTTTGGTAAAATTGATTTATTATGTTGTTTATTTTGAAGCTGATTATATTAAATAAAAAAAAAATCAATCTATTTTGTCACTGACTATTTTTCAGATTTAAATTAATATGTTTTTACGCACATGTCGTCAGTTTTTTTTTCTATAAATGTAAATTGTCAATTTAGTTCAGATGGCTGCTTTTACAACGTTTTATACTTAATAATAAAAAAATAATCTAATTTCTAAAATTGGAGCTTTTATCTTAGCAGCAGGCTTAGTAGGGGTTTCCCTCCTGAATTTTTCTTCTTCTCATTATTATTATTAATTTTCTTTACATTTTGTCTTACCAAAGGTGAAAATGAGGGGGGGAAAAGCGATGACACTGCAGGTTGTGGGAAGCCCCCCTCCTGCTGCCTGTATGTCTGTAGTGAATATTAAGAGTCAGCCTGATGATTTGTCCTTGTGTTTCTCGTCCTCTGATACTTCCTCTCCATCAGTCATGCCCTCCCATGAAGAGGCTAATCTGATCCCAGTGGGGGCTCCTCCACCCCAGTGAAGTGCTGGGAAAAAAAAAAAAGACACATACAGGAGCTTTTGTCCCTGAATTGATGCCAGACAGCCCAACCCGTGTAATCCAAATATACCAAAAAAACAAGTTTACATTTGAAGATACGTCCAGATGTAGCAACAGCAAAACCATTTAAACAAAAGCAATAACTATTAACGGATCACTAATCGAAACATTTCGTCCACTTTTTAAAAACGAACCTTGAGACAACATCTTTCTAGACTCTAAAAAAGATGTCGTTAGCATGTTGCTAATGACTTCCACAATCCTCAATTCTAAAAAAGAAAAGTGGTGGAGGACAAATGAATCGTACATGTTGGTCAGCAACGTGTCTCGCCAGCCTGCATATAGTGTTCCCTGGTAACCAGTTTGGCTGAATGTGAAATTGCATGCTGTCTGTATATTGCAGACCCATTGATTAATTAATGGGTCAGTTGTTTCTACACCTATTATTGTTGACTATCGTTCTCTGTTTGAGTAATATCACTGGATTCAGCCTTTTATGTATGAGTGATATCATATTGGGTTGATATCAGTATCGGCCAGGACTCAAAGGTGTAATATTGGTATCATATCGGAAGTGAAAAGGTTGTATCGCGACACTCCAACTATCTTTTCAAGCATTTAATTTATACTGTTTTTTTTTAAACAAGTGACAAAGTTGCTCATTGTATTGTTCATTTTTTACTTTAGAAAACAGTCCAAATGATTCTTTTAATCTTTGTTCTTTTTACAAATTTACAACCAACAAGTTCATTGTCACCTCAGTTTGTGATTCCCAGCAAACCTAAACAAGGCTGACATAATGAGACGTGGAGCAGGCAGAGACAGAGCAGTTTTTTCCCTTCACTCAACTAAAAAAAAAAAAAAAAACCTGAAATTGAAACGGGCTGCTCTGTTTCTGTGTTTTATGTCCCAGGGGAACGAAGAAATCATGGAAGCCCCCCTGTAATTTACTATTTGGAGTTGCCTGGGCACACTTTACTCCCATGAGGACCTTCCACCAGTGTTTTCATAAGGTCGGGATTTGTAAAGCTGCTCTTGTTGACCCCCTAGAGGTCGGGAGGGCAGAAAAGTGACATGACCCCACACACACACACACACTGATCTCAGGTCTCAATACACAATTTGTCTGTCTGTATTTGGGTAATCTTTACAAAGATTAATTTAAAAGTGACTCGTTGATATTATGTTACAACAGAATAGAAACCTACAATTGGATAAAAGTGGTACAATGCTTGTTGAGTTAAAGGAAATGTGGAAACATCTGTAAGGTTCACAGGTGTAAATATTTCCCCCAGACCCAATAAATGAATGGTTATGTAAATGAAAAACAATATTAGCGGCTTTTTTTAATCAGATGTTTTTTGCATGGACCTAGTCGCAATTCCACTCAGTTTCAATGTCTCTGCGGTTCTCCGTCTGGGATTTCTCCCATTGCAATGGATTTCAACGGTACAATTTCAACCGAGCCAATCAGCTAACAGGAGAACGGGTCAGAGGACGATTGTTTACAACGCAGGCAATTTCCAGTAAGCTTCGTCACATTAAACTGGAGTAAACTGGGGGCAAACACAAGCAATTGGGTGAAGTCTTGAATTTCAACAGAGTCCAGGCCTCCACAAAGTAATTGCTTTTCAACCGCTGATTATCCAGACTCTGTCAGAACAAGGCTAGCGATGACTAAAACTAATTTTCAACCTCTGGGCTGCTTGAATCAAATGTCATTGTAGTCATTCTTAGTAAACCTGTAGTTATTCTGCCCAATCTGCACAAATGCATCTCATTTCCTGCACAGACATCTCCTCTGTCCATCTGCGTCTTCGGGGCCCCCAGACGTGTCCCGGGAGCCTCTGTGTGTCTTAGCCGATCACGGTCAACTGCTGCCTGAACCAGGAGAAAGGGAAGGTCAGGATTACACCAGGACTGTTTGCTCTTTGAGGCGCTCCGTAACCTTCAACCTGCCCTCCAAACTGACACTCTGACTGACACTACTGATGCACAAAAGAACAAAGATAACATGTCGAATCAGTCTTTTTTTTTTTTTTTTTTTTTTAAGGAGTGGCGCTTGTTCTTGAACTTTGCAAAGCTAGCATCTGAAAACATTTGGTCACATGATATGATTGCTGGTCAGAGAAGTGTCTGATATCACATTACCAAATTCTTCACCGAGGCATACAATATATGAACTACTACTGTAGTTCATATATTGTCACATACCACCAGACTGTCGGTGTGTGATAGGACAGTCAGTTTGTCAATGCAAAGACAATATAAAGCCTAAGTTGCAAAAAAGATATTGAGAACATGTGAGTTTAATGGCAATGGCATAAATAATTTCTTTGTTACTCATTCTGTGTAACAAAAAGCCTTTTGTCTACAAAATCAACACTTCAACACTTTTGAATGATGCATGACTTTTCATGAACTGTGTGATGCCGTGAGAGCTCTGCACATTGTCTGCAAAATCAAACACAAACCATCGTCCTACTACTTCCTGTTGTCTTTGTCGTGGTTTTTGCCAGTAGTAACATCTGGTTGTTGATAATGTCTGACTTGTGGGTTTCCACAGTCAATATGGCTGAAAAGTCATCGCACCCGAGCGCAAAAATATTTAGTCAAAATATAAAAACTTTTTCTGAATTGCTGCGTTTTTGTTAAGATGTAGCCTCAGTTCCACGTGAGGCTGTGAAGACGTGGTGGCCTGACCGGGGTCCAGTGAGCGGATTATCTGCGAAATGACCTGAACAGACATAAACAGCTTCAATCTGCCTCTAAGATGGACTCTAATCTGAATTTCAGCAGTGGCCAGTGTCAAAGCCAAAGGCAGCCGTCCGTTTGCATTCATTGACAGGATCGCAGAGGTTTATTTGTCGATACGACTCGAATGGCTCCGGTAATCCCTCCTTCCCGCCTATAGACTGATTGATAATTGATCCCTGTTCAAACAGGCTCTCATTGGGCCACAGTTGCCTTTGAATGCCGAGCGAGTCGTTTCGCCTCATCTCGGCTCTGCGGCCTAATCCAATGAACGAATGGGAATGAGAGCGGCCACTCTGCCGTTCATCTGACAGTGTTTGCTGATGAGGAGCCTCGGCACAATCAGGGTCACTCGCTCACTGAGCCCCGCAGCTTTTTATGAAAAATAAGAATAACAACTTTTGCTAGGACAAAAGTAAGGAGCTCAATAAACCCAACCCGGCTGCGGGCAACTGGAAAACCATTCGGTTTATTCTACTTAAATCTGATTCGAGAATCTCGATATATATGACAAATTTCTTTTTTAGATCATTTTATTCATTTATTATTACAATTTGTCGAGTGCCATCATCAAAATCATCAATGTCCTGAGACATCCAATGACCAACTGGGACAAGTTTTTGTTGGTCAACTCTAAACAATTAGCATATTGACCAACTGTTTCCAAACTGGTGTGTTTTAGCCTCGAGTTCACAATATCTCCAACATAATTAATGCCAGAACATTTTATCTTGAGGCAACCCAACTGGGCAAAGGTTTGAGAGACACTGGTTTATTTATTTCACCATTCTACACCACTTAGTATTGATCTGTTGTATTTAAGCCTAAAGTAGCAGACCAGACTGTAGGAATGATTATGAGAATCAAAGACAGACATGATCACCTGGAGACCAAACACACTTTCATCGGGAAAAAAACTGAATATTGCTGCAAATAAAGCAATCAAAGTTCTCCGTAGGCCCAAAATGTAGTTCAAATGCGTTGCTTAGCATTAGGGATGGTTTTGAGGAACAATAACCTAATTGAAAACTGTAACTGGGGAACACTGGGGACAAGCGATTCTAAGGAGTAAAAGGAACCACTCAATCACTAGGAGCTAAAGCCCCAACAGGCTCACAAAGGGGAGACATCCTTATATCCAGCATTACATGTATATTTATGCAGCGCAGAAGACTGATGGTAATAGTTTCTCTGTGCTCTCTGTTACCTTCACAATGAAGAGGATAGGTCAGCCAGCGATCGGCTCGGCCCCAGAGCGACACAATTTGATTTGTAAGGCATGACACGGGGAATGACATTTAACTTGTTATTATTTCCCGGAAAAGATTAATGATAAATTGTCTATTATTTTTCCTTAAAAGTGAGCGATAAGGCCACAGTCATTTGGCCCGGAGGCAGCCCGCCGCCACTATGCAAAAACGACAGCCAATTATCAGAGCCTAGTTTGGGATAATGACTTTACAATGAATCTTTTGATTGAAATGTAACTGGGTTGGCCCTGGGCAAAGTGCAAAACATTAAAAAAAAAAAATAAAATAAAAATAATAATAAAAGGAGGGGGGGAGAATAGAGAAGTCACAGACTCAAAGAGCAGCACATGACTGTGTCTCCAGGTTTCTCTCTCTCTCTCTCTCTCTCTCTCTCTCTCTCTCTCCATTTCCTCTCTAGAGATAGCTATAGTAGGAAGCCGGAGATATGCATATATTGATGAAAAAATTATTAAGTCGCCGAGCGCTCGCAGCAAACATAAATTAGCATATTGAGGGTAAATATGCAGACTATTTACGATAATAAGGCCGGATTATTCAATTCAATGAATGTTAAATAGATGAGGAAATGGGATGTGCCTTATCTGGTCCGAGCTTCCATTCATTTTAATCGCTTTCCAATTGAACTCTTCGTTTTTACTCTCTCTCGGTTATTGTTCGCACTCCGGACACTGATGGCACCTATGGCTGCTGGGAGATTCCCCCCCCTCCCACACACACACACACACACACACACACACACACACACACACACACACCCCTCCTCACCTTCCCGCCTCACCCACCCCGGGTCACGTGGTCTCGCCGGCTTTCACCTCGTCCTCTGCAGCGACGGAGAAAGTCGACGTCACCCCGAGGCCAACATCACGATAAGCCCGTTTTCATTATGCACACACCGGGAGCCGATGGAGAACAAGATTAGCGGGGCCAAGCGCACACCAAGTCGAGAACGCAGACGTCATCTAGATTAGACAAAGAGAGTCTTTTGTTTGTGTTTTTTCATGGCGCGGGGCCCATAAGCAAAACACATTTGGTCTCTTATTGCGTGTATTAAACTTTCACTTGAAGCTATTGAGTGTGTGTGTGTGTGTGTGTGTGTGCGTGTGTGTGTGTGTGTGTGTTTCTATCTTCACAAGGATTTTGATTTACTTCCCATAATTTTTTTCATTTATTTATAATCCATGAACTTAATTATATCAATTAATCAATCAAGTTTATGGATCACTGCAGCCTGATTTTTTCTAGGCAGACCTGTAAAGATACTGTTGCAGTAATCACTGCGACTAAAGATAAACGCATGGATGAGTTTCTCTAGATCCTAGAAATCATTTTCAGGTGACAGAAGGCCAACTTTGTTACTGTCTTTATGTGATTCTATTGTCCAACCCTCCACCTAACCATTGCCATTACCAGCCTGATCCTAAACTCAATTCAAACCTTCATCCTGAACTTCACACATAACCCAAAACAGAGCTTCTTCTTTTGGGGCCCGGGCTTTGGGCCCCAGAAGGAGCAGTGGATCCTCACAACGTAGCATTTGTCGATAAAATAGTCCTTCCAAGGGGAGGAATGACAAAACACATATGTATTACGGCTTTTCACGCTGCAAAAACACAAAATCTTACCTAGAATTTCTGTCTAGTTTCTAGTGCAAATACCTCAGTACATGTAAATTAAGACAAGAATAACTTAAAAGCAAGTTTTCACCTATATAAATCAGCTTGTTCCAAGTCAGTAATTTTTTTGATATAATACAAAAACTACGAGTTCCATTGACATATTTTTTCACTTAATCCAAAAAAAAAAAAAAAAGTCTTATTTGTGAAAAATAAAGTCTGTGTTAAATGTTTCTGTTCCAGGCCGGATTTAAATCAAGAATTTGGAGTAAGACCCACAAAGTTTTGTTCATGTACAAAGAAGAAAGGGCCTCACTTTTCAGGCTCTGGATGTGCATATCTGTAAATCTGAAAGAAACATTTTCAACTTCTTTGAAAAAAAAAAAAGAAAAAAGATTTAGAATTTTTCTCCAATTTCACAACTTTTACTACATTCTGTTTATCTCCTGCACAAAGTTCTGGTATGAGGTTTGTGGTTGTAACACCACAAAATGCGAAAACAACAACAACAAAAAATAGCACCTTGTAAATAACAAATCTGACAAGCAGGTAATCATCCCCAAAAACACAGCTGTAAAGAATGGCCCCAAACTAAAACAATTCACTGAGTAGTTCACAAAAAAAAGCATTAATGTCTCCATCTAGCGGTCAATGGCTGTAATGGCTGTCTGCTTGTTTGAACGAGAACTGCTCTTACCAACTGACGGCTACTTCTTAAAAAATATTTTTCTGACATACAATCAACAAACAGCGAATGTTCTTTAACTTTAAGAGATAACATGCCCCTAAAATCACTGATGTAATTACCATTTCAATTTCTAACACAAGGATTGCATTTACCTTCTTCTGTCACAAGATGGCAGCCTCCTATCAAAGTTCTCTGACACAAGTTGGCTTTCCTCCACCCCAGTTCATGTTAAAAAGCCTGGAAAAAAAAAACAAAAAACCACAAATTGAGTGTTCAGCTTCTCCCAGAAGGTAAATTAATAGGGACTAGGATGGTTAAATTTTAGGTCTTTTATTTTTCCAAACTCACAGGAATGCATCGTACTGGAAGACACACCGATCCGACAGGTGCTCTTGAGAAGATGGGACTTGACAGGCCACGACAACAACCAGCAGGACCACAGCAGGTGACTAACCTTCAAGGCAAGAAGCAATCTTTTAAAGACAGGAAGTGAAAACATTCTGAATGTCATAACACACACTGTACCTGCTGATGTCATATTCCTGAGCAGTCATTAGGGTATCTCTCAGCTTTTTATGTTTTTATGATTAAAGCCTACATCCGCCACCCTGCCACTCCCCCCTCCCTACCCACTTACACGTTATAAAAAAGCCCGCCATTAATTATTTGCTGTTTTGCAGGAGGGGAGTCTGCCCTTTCGCTAAAGAGACTCATTTATCTCGTCGCATGATGTCTGATTTCAAGTGAACAAAACTGTGATGACGATAATTATGTTTCCTGCAGTCGCTGGCGAAGCTAATAAAGGGAAATTAAAACTGCCAGTTTCATTGTTTCAAGACTCCAAAGCCTTTTGAACTTCTCCCGCATTTTGTGATGTTACAACCCCAAACCGAAATGTGATAGACCAAAACAACAAAAACAAAAACTTGAAAACTTGGGGTTAATTGTAATATGGAGCGCAAACAAAACATGGTTGTCACAGTTTTGTTTTTTCTTTTTTCAAACTGATTGATAAAATGTAGAGCGTGCACTCAGCCCTTTCTACTCTGATACCGCTAAAATAAAAGTTAGTTCAATCAACTGCCCTCAGAAGTCACTTTTTTTCTAAACAGGCTAGTTTGTGTGTTTTGTTTTGTTTTTCCCAGTGACGATTCTACATTTCTCAGAGTTTTGCTTGAGGATATTGATGAAGATACGGCGCCATGAAGAACAGTCAGGAAGCTGAGGGAGAACTTTGCAGAGATGCAGAATTCAAGTAGGAATATTTCCTCAGAGCAAGGGAGTCCAAACTCCAGAACCCCGGGGGCCCATTGGGTCCATTGCTTTGGAATAATTATTTGTTACCTCCATTAGGAGTTGAATAGTGATACAAATTTGGCCGTCTGCAAATGAAGCAGATGCGAATGAAGGGTTTTTGTACATTTTTAGGAGATTTTTACATTTATGTCTCCCTAAATAAAATAAAGATTAGGTACAACTCAAAGCACGTCCCTTTTAGTAGTTGGTTAGTTAGTTGTTTTGCTTTTGTTGTAATGCAGTGAGACAAACCAAAGAAAGTCCGGGATCTTTCTAACTTTACGAAACACATTGAACTTTGAACTTTTTTAATACTTTAACTGTCACTGTCAAACTGCCTAAGGTGTCAGTGAGAACACCAGTGTCATCATGAAGGGTTAAACACAGAAAGGGTTTTTGATGAAAGCTCTAATTTTTGTTGCTCCTCAAAGACTAAAATCATCTCCTAAACCAATGAGATACGAAAAAACATTGATCCCGAAATTTTTCTAAGCTCCCAAACAGCATCTTGTGAAGGTTCCCCACAAAACCTGAAGTGGCCCAGGTATGAATATGACTGAGGAGCCGACAGCTCAGTTTGAGGGCGGGTCTCCCTTGGTGGCTTGAAAGGAGTCAGCGTTCATGTAAAACAGACTCAACAATAACAACACAAACAACTCACCGCTAATCGGTTTTCCACATCTGAGCAGTGACATCAACAACAGTTACCGAGGCGACCCTTGATCTTTCAGAATGAGACGCGCCGCTTTTCTTTGGCGCCGTGAAAGCTTTTCTGCACCCAGGGATGTGGGACAAGCATTTGCAACGGCCAGGCCTGCTTTTTAGGACAGACGTCTCTGTGGATGAAAAAGTACTTCCCCTTTTGAGTCTCTTCCGGAATTTCTCCAAAGGGAAGATTACTTACTCTTACCCACTCTGGTGTTTTTGTGTATGCACTCCCCCCTTCTCGCTGTCATTCCCTTTTACTGTTATTCTGTCCCTCTGCGACTCGGTGCTAGCCTCAGGGGAACACGAGGGATCCGACTCCCACACAATACCGACCCAGTCGAGGCTTGAGTGGCAGATCCAGGGACCTAAAGGAGTTAATGACACTCATGGACATTTGTTCCTCTCGGTTGGTTTTGGTCGTCTCCCAAGAAGAAGCTCCACTATTGAAAGAAGGAGGTGCAGGTGGTCAAGACAGAAGATTGCTGAGAGGAATAACCAATGGCTCCAGAAAGCCTGGAAAATTATGTCAGAGAAATCAAACCTTTGATATAATCTTTGAATATGTCAAACCTCAGAGAGATTGGCATTCCTTCAGGAAACATTCGGGCCACATTGAAACAGGAATGATAAACAGACCAAGCTAAAAATAGGTTTGAATATTGCAATGATTTGAAGGACGAACGGATGGAGATGCGGGTGGGGATGGATCAAGCAGCAGGTTAATATTAAGCTTCCCAAACAATCCAGTTTCTTGGAGAATTAAAAACTTTATATGTTGAGAAGTCATAAACCCAACCAATTTAAATAAACTACAGGCTTCATCTGACTAGAGACTTGGTTGCAGCAAACCCCCCCCGAAAAAAACAAAAAAAACAAAAGACAAAAGTTGTAGCTTTTCAGCAACTTGTTAAAGGACTATCAGACCTTAATGGGACTGCAAATGCAGCCTGTGTGACATGTTGGTTTAAGAATTTTCACAAAGAATGACAAAATCAGATGACATTCAGCTAAAACCTCAGGAGCCCTTAAATGTGTATACATGCTGATGAAAAGTTTATTCTTACCAGAGCTGTATATTAAATGGTTATGAGTAGTCTTTAGAAAAGCTGTTTTATTCTGAATTTGACAGAGTTAAAGTCCCAGGACTGAGCACACGTCCTTGAGGGACGCCTGCGCCCAGTTCAATGGAACACGTTAAACTTTTTTTCTCATGCGAACCGTCATTTTTCGAATGTCCACAAAATAAAATATGTTTTTTTATGACAATCTTCCTTTGATTATTTTGCTTTCAGACAGTTAATCCAACTGAAAAGTGTTATTGCATCCATTTATGTAAGGTGACCAAAAACTCAAGCTGTTCTACACGTTCATTCACTTCTGAAGTTATTCTTGATTTTTTAAAAAAAAAACTGTTTGATGGATGTTTTTAAGACACATGGAGGGTTTCAGCCACTCTGCCGAAGCTGATCACTCAACAGATCTAAAGCTCCAGATTTCCCTTTAAAGCCTCGCCATCCGTTCGTCCTTCCACCCAACCAGATCCCACACTACTTCATGAACACCTCACACATCTTTCATGCCCCGTGCTGCGATGGTAGTGCCGGTCTCCTAGCAACCGGCCCTCTTAGAGGAGGTGACAGCATTTGAGTGGGCACCCACACCTCTCCACATTCATCCCCTCCTATCCCCTCTCCTCACCCCCCTGCGACCACGACCACCCTCACCATCCGGAGGCACGTCGGGCCCAGCGAACGCCTCGCCGTGGTGCATTCTGGTGTCGTGAACCTCGGGCCCTCCGCCTGACCGATAATTAGGCAGAATTTAGAGATCACCGAAGTGATCAAGTTCAAATGTTTTTGATCTAGTTTTGACCAGTTTGTGCCACTGTTTGTAAAGACTTTGAGGCGTCCAGCTGCGTGCCTGACTTTTTTTTTAACCAATTTTTCACAGTCATTTTTTTAAACTTTAAAGTCATAATTATGAGATAGTCATGTTTTTTTTTTGTACTTTAACAATCATAATGATTAGATTCATAATTCATTATTCATTTCATTTTTCCTAAATCATATTAGATAAAAGCCATTACAGTAATTTTTGAAGACTAGCCACAAAGTCCAAGATAGATTTAGGTTTGGACTTTGACTGGGTCACTGAACTATTTCAAAACTACATTTCATTACAGGACCAGCGTTCTCGGTGGAGCTGGTTCATAACTATACGGTGGCGTTCATACAGAAAAGGATAACAAGATTTTGGAGCAGCATATGCTGTCGCTAAGACATATTTTTTCCCCAGGGACATTCTTACATTTTTAATAAGTCAAAGCAAAGCCCCATTGTGCTCACATTACAAAGGCATGGCCCGGGGAAGAGCACGGCCTGCTGTCCCGACTCGCCCAACAACACGGTTTCTGGGGGAAATTTCCAAATCAAATATGAGAGCACAGACCCTGTACTGTCACAAACTTCACAAAAAACATTTGACTTAACCAGCAGGACAACTAAAGGTTCCCGATATGCCTTGTTATCAATCTGACACCAAATGAACACTAGGTCAGTATCGTCGATACCAATACTGTTATCAATATCAACATTTTTTTTTTTTTGCTATTTAAGTTTAATAATATATCATTAAACTTTTCACCTTTTTACATGTTTTTTCGTAAAAAAAATAAATAAAAAAATGAAAAACATGTTTTTTGTGTTTTTTCCTTTGAATTATTTTGTCATAACAAGGTCAGATTTTGTACAAAGTTCATAGGTGCCTCTAGAATACTTTAATAGTATTGACATGATAAACAGAAATAACATATATAAAGAAACAAATAATTTTGAGTGACATGTTTCTTAATTAAGCAAACTGCAAAAGTGATAATTTGAGAGCAAATCAAAATGATTTTTTTTCTGAGGTAGAGTTGAGAAACTACAATACAAAAATAAACAATAACAATTTTCAATAGGTAATCTCCAAGTAAAGTATCTATCTTACCACACTAGAGTTGATCTGATACTGACTTGGTATCGATATTACCTATATTTTGGATCGATCCATCCACCACAACATATTGTGAAATGCTTTTCATTATCAGTGTGAGAGTCAGAATCACATCAGTTTTTTCTATGTACCTCTCTATTTGATTTTTCTCATTATTTTCATTTAGATCCATAAAAAAAATAACACGATTTTAAATCTGTATTGAAAGGCTGCTAGTGGTGATGACGTCCTGAACAGGGAGACGGCCCCCAAATCGAATTCTGCTCAGGGCCCTGTACAACTTCAGACCATCCCTGTGAAAATTCAGATTCTGCTACTTGAGATTAATTTACACACAAAATGACTCCCCTGCTGATTTCTGAAGGCAGCTTGTTTCATTTTTCACATTTGAATTTGCAAAAAAAAAAAAAAGAAAGATATTCTTTTTATTCTGCTTCACAATCATTTAATACTTTTTGTCCCAGTGACATTTATTGAACTGTGCGGTTTGCAACGGGATGAATGTGGAAGGTGTGTGTGTGTGTGTGTGTGTGCGTGTGCGTGTGTGCGTGTGTGTGTGTGTGCGTGTGTGTGTGTGAGAGCAGCGATTCCTCTGAGGCTGGAGTGTGAACCGCGGCCCGCCGCGCGCGTCTTTACGCGCTGTAGCCTGGAGTCCCACTGATAAAAGTGACGTGAGCGCTTGACGACGCTAAATGGCAGGACTTGAAATAGCCCGCACCTACCAGCCTGCCCTCCCACTTGCTGCGTGTCAGCACCACGGCAGCTTTGCTCTTGGAAAGAATTTTGAACTTTAAAAATATAAATTGTATTTTTTTAAAATTATTTTTTATTATTATTTTTTGGGGGTGGATAACTTTCGAGAAACTCGAAACAGGAGGAGATGGATATTGACCGACCGACTAATGTCTCCTTTTTCGATTTCGTCGGAGGAGTCCAGCTCCTGCGGGGAGAGGACACCCGGACCGCCATGCCCGTCCTCCTGATCGGGATCTGCGTGTCCGGCGCGGTGTGCAACCTGCTGGTGTTGCTGGTCTTCGTCCGCGACTTCCGGAGCGGCAGGGGCTCCGAGGTGAAAGCCCTCCTCGCCTCGCTGGCCTCCACGGATCTGGCCATCCTGCTGCTGTGCGCGCCCGTGCGCGCCGTCACCTACTACAGCCGGACCTGGACCTTGGGGAGCTTCGCGTGCCGCACCACGGACTGGCTCCAGCACTCGTGCGTGGTCGCGAAAACTTTCATCCTGGTCGCGACCACCAAAGCCGAGCACACGCCGCTGCCGCGCGCCGCCGCGTCGCAGCCTTTCCACAGCCCCACGTGGATCCACGGAGCGCTCGCGTTCGTCTGGACGGTGTCCATGATGCTGCCCATCCCGCAGATGCTCTTCGCCGCCCTGTTGCCGCGCGGCGACGACTTCGTCTGCGTCTCCGAAATGCCGGTGTGCGCGTCCGACTTCATGAGTTTGTTCTACAAGATCTACCCAACCGTGGCGTTCGTGGCGCCGGTCATCTTCACGGTCGCGTACTACACCAAGACTCTGCACACCGCCGTGAACCACGCGCCGAGCCCGCGACACCAGAGCAAGGTGGTGCTGGTTCTGCTGTGCCTGAGCGGCACCGTGGGGCTCATGCTGCTGCCCGAGTGGGGGACGTTCGCGTGGATCCGACTGGGCTACAGCAGACCCCCCGCGGGGCTGTTGATGTTCGCGCAGGTCCTGCTGTACGCGTGCAGCGCCCTGTCCCCGGTCGTCCTGATGACCATGTACGACGACGTGCGCCAAGGACTGGTCGCGGTCTGGCTCGTCGCGACGTGCAGGAGCGGCGAGCGCGCGCCCGAGGCGAAGTGCCCGCAAAGCGAGGGGAACGGGGCGGAGGTCGCGGCGAACACGGTGGGCAACGCCGTCTCCCAGACGACGGAGGCCACGTTCCCCGACGTTGAGCACTTCTGGACGGGGCGCCGGAACACGCACGTGGAGGACGAGCACGACCCGGTTCCGTGGGAGAAAGAGGAGAAGATGCTGTGATGAACTTTTCTTTTTTTGGTGTGTTTATTTGTGATTTTTTTTTTTTTTTTTTTTTAGCAGGATGTTTTCAGTTTGTTGTTGGCTGCTCTAAAGTCCCTCCACCCACTCAGAGCTTCACTACAGGCTGTAGTGGCCCGTTTGGTATTGTGAGCATGATTAGATCTAATATGAACCTGTGCACTATCATGGTTTGGTGTTGTGCAGAGCCGGCCCAAGGCAACCGTAAACTAAGCAGCTGGTCATGAGCCTCCACGCCAGCAGGGGCACAAAAGAGCAGTAGAAGAGTTTTAGAGTAAAGTTTTTTCTTCTTCTTCTTTTTGAATGACAGGACACGAATTGACATGTTTTGTGTCGCACGTTTACATTTGGGATTCACAATGTTTAAAATGTTATTTGTTAACTAGTGTGGTTTTGTTCTTATTATTCAATTTTTTTAACATTGGATTATTATCATTTTTTTATTTTTTAAAAAGGTTGTATTTCTGTATTAATACTAATCGATTAAAATAAATAGTTGAAAATGCAATTCGAACTTTGAAGCAAAATCTTTTACATTAGAATTTTAGCACATGAAAAACTTTCAGTACATAAATGTTGAGAATATATATAAGTTAATTACTGTACATATACTTATTTATATGCGTTATCTGTTTATTTATTTACTTTCTAATAAGTTGACAATTTTTTTTTAATTTTCAAAAATGTTATGGCAATCTTTGTGGTAAAATTTTAATGAATAGATTGTGAAATTCTACATGTAAATCATATATGAGGTTAAATATCAAGCAGGAGAGACATTAGTAATCTAAATCTTTTTTATTATTATCATTACAATGTAGGTTTTAGGATGCAACTCTAAAGTTAGACTCTAAAGGCTTTTCTGCTTAAAATATTTTTGTTTTTTGTTGTTTTTTTTTCCCCATTTTATGTGAAGTGAATGTAATTCAAGCATCATGCAGTCCTTTGTCAATCAATGTAAAACATTGCGTTAATAATCTTGACTGGCTAGTTGTAAATAATAACTATGAATATTTCAGTTATGTAACATATGGACGCTATAGTGGAGGGAACATTAGTTGATCAAATTATGTCAAACTCGTGATGAAGCCTTGGACCGGCTCTGTTGCTTTAAGCTTTCATTTTGAATTTCTCTTCTTGTTTACAACTTTGATGCACTGTCTATAGGGCATGTTTGTTTGTAGTTGTTGTTATTTACTTTTATTTTTATTTTTATTTTTTTGTAAAAATACAACTGTGTATATATGGAAACTCCAGCAATCAAGTTGTGATTCTCACATGAATATTAAAACACTCTTACTTATCAGGGCGGCCATTGTTTTCCTTTTTAGTGGCTATTGGACATGACTTTAATCAGAGATAAAATGCAGCTGGACACGGATCAAATCTCTCAATTTAATGAAGCATGCTCACAGATTACACGTACAGTTCAAACAGAGATCGCTTTTCCCATATTAGATTCACAGCTGATCCAATGGGGTAATCTAGGTCATGTCATAAATGTTGGTTTAGTGAAACCGTCATTTACCCAGAGCCACTGAGGACGTGTAAGTTTACCGCCATCTCTTTGTTATTGTTGATGGATTTTTTTTTTAGTTTTGGTCCAGATTGAATCAATAAAAAATGTATTTATTTATTCTTATACTTTGATTACTATAATTTTAATCATAAATTTTACTACTGATAAGTTCTATTCACTTGTTTATTTTGTAGATTGTGAAAATTGTTTACTTTGAAATTTTTTACCATTACCGGTTTTTTCAGGGTGGGGTTTAAACTCTAAATTTCTAAGTACCGACAAGATATCGTTGGCAATACTTTGCTTACCTTTTGTAGCAAAACGTCTTTTTACTTCAGGCTTTTTTTTTTTTTTCCAACCATTACATTTTCTGAGGTGGAAGCTAACAGCTAATGAGACATATGCTACTCGTTTCAGCCAACATTAGCAATTTAAAGCTACTGAAACAGTAAATGTGTCCTTGTATTCAAAGCTACCTTAACATATGAAAGTAACCAAAGAATTTATGACATATTTTATGACAGTCTGAAATTTCACAACAGACTAGCTTGTTGAAGTTAGCTTGTTGGAGTAGCTCTGCTACAATTGTTACAGTTTATTACTTTTTTAGGGAAATGCTGTTAATGCATGCGCATCTTCTGAAAAATCTCCTGGGTATAGGTAATATGGTCTTTTGTTAAAAAGTTAATTTCCTAATTCATTCCATCCGACCGTATGAATGTGAACTAAATATATATTTAGAACTATCAGTGTTGTATAAAGTACTGAAATCTCGGAGTCAAGTAAAAGTATAGGTACCGCTCCAAAATATGACTTTGGTAAAAGTAAAAGTCACTGATTGAAATGTTACTTGAGTTAAAGTTTAAAGTATCTGAAACGTCTTGTCTTAAGTATAGAAAGTACTGTAAAAATGGATGAACTCAAGTAATGTAATGAAAAGTACAAGTAAAAAAGTCAAAACAAGGTAAACGCAGTTTGAATGACATTTTTTATATTTTGGTAAACTTGTCAAATACACTTAAAATAATGAACACAACCAAGTGCAGGCAAAATGAAACCTGCTAATAGATAAACCTGCAGCATCATTTAGTTAAGAAAATTAGGAGCTTTACCTAAACCACAAGGTTTAAATAATTAATAAGAGAAAAAAATAAAATAAACTTGTAATCTAAAAAAATACAATAATCCATGAAACAGCCAACACTCAGTACGTTCTGATGACGTCACCACATCGCGCAACTCTCTCTCGGTGCGTCACGATCCGGAAACAACAAAGCTAATTGAAAATAAAGCCGGGAAAATGTTTGAAAATGACAGATAAGGATTAATGTGAACTGAAGCGGGAACACCGCGTGTGACCCACGATGAACCGCGCCAGTTTAAACTGCAACAAAACGGAAGTTAGCGATTGTGTGTGTTTGTGTGTGTTTGTGTGTGTTAACGCGGCTCTTTAATTAGGTCTTTATTCGTGACGCTCCTCCGTCACAGTAACGAGTAACGAAACCACACATTGAAAATGTATCGGAGTAAAAGTATGCAATTAAGTTCGGAAATGTAGTGAAGTAAAAGTGAAAGTTATCAAAAATGTTCATACTCGAGGAAAGTATGAAGTACTCCAAAATATACTTAAGTAAAGTAGTGAAGTATTTTTACTTCGTTACTATACAACACTGAGAACTATATATATATAAAATAAGCTGGCCAAATATAGCTTTAAATATTCTTGGTTAATATGGTCTTAAGCAGACATTTCCTGTCAAGAATACTTGTTTCCTCATTTGCTCGTTTCGTTGCTCAAAGACAGACTGTCGGGGTGAAAGGTCGCCTCCACGCCACGCCGCACTGCGGCAGGAGGTCAACCGGGCCTCCCTGCTCCAGTTCACAATCCACCTCCTGGATCCAATTAGAGGCGATCTCTTCTGGTTCCTCTGACACACAAACATGAGAGCATCCAAACACACGTTGGGATTTTCCTGGACTCCTGGATATAATTAGGTCCAGCAGTGAATGTCACTGGGAATTCTAACTGGGTTTAGGCATGTTAGTAATTCAAGGAAGGATTTCTGACACTGTAGCTTTAGTAACATTTTTGACAAAATTTATGCTTGGTTTTTTTCTCTTGAACAGAAATTCTTCTTCTTCTTCTTCTTCTTATTATTATTATTATTATTATTATTATTATTATTATTATTATTATTATTATTATTATTATTTCTGTTTGAGATAAAGTACTGTGCTAAAAGTATGAATTTGCTTTGAATATTTCCACATTTTGCACCAATTACCTTATTTGTCCCCACTTACTTATACCGATATTGACATCGATATGTGAAGATTAGTATCGGTTGATACTGATCCGACACAGAAAAACGGTGCTGAATTGATTTAAAAATAAAAAAACACAAACATAAATATACTGAATTACAAATTCCTCTACTACCGCTGCACCAGTACAGCACACTAAGACGCAAAAAGCTTCACAAGCTTGGTCAAATGAAACAACCGGTTCAATTTCTTCAGTCAGTGCAAAATAAATTATTATGAAAGTGAAACCGACAAAAACAGGTTGACTACCTGGTCAAATTTGTGAAACAATAAACTTGAACAAATCAAAGTGCATCATTCTAACTATGATGTAAAATGATAAGAAATGATGATGTCACTCAGAGCACAAGGTATAGAATTATACCAAATAGATCCGCCCTCATCTTTTCATTTGCGTTCCCAGTCAGCAGCCTTCAAGGTGAACTCTGAGTATCGGCGAGAGTGTGAAATTTTGTTTTTGTTAAAAATAAAACGCTAACTAATTAACCTCAGTGACATAATATGGAGGAAAAGATCCGACATGAAAGCCGCTAATTATGCACCTGTGATAGTTACAGCCAGAATCACAGGTATTAATTTAATGGGCCTCCTATGAACACATTTAATGTGTGAGGAAAAGTCTGTTATGCAATGCAATATCCTCCTCTTTGACGAAAGCTCTAAAAATAGAGCCGATAATAGCGAAAAAGAAATGAGTGACCAAAGGGCAGACATTTGGAGAAAGGGTCCATTCTCAGTGAATTAATTATATGTGCAGAAGTGAAATGGTGCTGCAGAGCTTTCTCCCCCCCCCCCCTCCCCTCCCTCTCTTGAACCGGTAACCTTTCTTTTCACCAGGGTGGACTAAAATGTCAAATCTGCAGGGGAGTGGGAGTCACAGGCAGCCGCTGCTTCACTGGTAAACACTCCGCTGGAAGGAATCGGGCTCCTTCTGGATGGCAAAAAGATCTCCAAATCTTACAATAGCTCAGAGAGGAAACCAATAGATACTATCAACATGCTGACTGGTTAAGAATCGGAGGAAAAAGCCTTTTCTATCCTTAAATTGCATCAGTGGACGTCTGAGCTCCTCTGTGCCTTTAAATATGTTCATATTGTTGAGATGAGACTTGGGCCGTTTCACACTTGATAGTCCAGTGAACTCGGTTTGATTGGGGACCAAAACTGCAACATTTGTTACATTTTCAGCTGTTGTGATTCGCGTTCATGCTTTGGAAAGCCTTTGAAAAACCTGTTCACCTCCTTGCCTGTGGGGGGCACTGCACCGAGAGCCACTGAAGTAAATGACACAAAAACCTCATAGGTTGACACGGAAGTAACAACCTTGTTACTTTAAAAAGATATTTTGCTACAAAAGGTAAGCAAGTTGCAGAAGGAGTGCAACTTTTTCTTTACGAAATGTAAAAAAATTTAAAAAAAATAGAGCGGCTTCAGATTTTAGCGGCTGTAAGATTTCTCTTTTGTCTGTGATAAAAGACCACAAGCCATTTCTAGATTTGTTGGTTTGTTTTGGTTATATTTACCCAGAATGCTCTATGGACCACTTCCTGCTTTTGGAGTGGTACCTGATCCACTTGGCATTCACATTGGCCTCCTAACCTAAAACGTGCGATCTGAGCATCCAAACTTCCATCTCACAGAGCAGCCGTCCACTCAGCTCCTACAAACTAGCCAGCAGCAATTAGCAAAAACGTGGAGGTACTGTGCATCATTCTGAGCTCTTTGCACGAGCTACTTCTCAGTCAAAGCTGTTAAAAACATGATGAGAGGGTTGGTAGAGCAGCGAACTTTTGACGACTTCTTCAAGGTGGAGCTTCAGAAAGAGCAGGACCCAATTTAAAGGTGTTAAATCACGAAGTCAAATATGTTTTAAGTCATATTTGATTTTAATGTACCATTTGTATGACAACTAAGGGTAACACAGAAACTTGACTGTGCCTAGAAAAGACATAATAATGCCCCTTTATTATCGAGGCGCAGAATGCGCAGAATGCGCCTCGATAATAAAGAGAGACTCTCCCGGCCTGGGAGGGCAAACTCCCAGGCCGGCCATTTTCTTTTCTTTAGGTTTGTATCATAATTGTTGAAATGCTAGAATGAAAACACACTGAAATCAAATAAACCAATTAAACTGCCTTGTAAAGTGAAAATTGTAAAAATAATAAGACATGTTTGTGAGACAGACACGCATGCGTAAGTGCTTGACCTAAATATTTCGCCTCTCTGACAACCTTAAAAGGAAGCAAGGCACATCTGGCAGCTGATTCCAACAGCTTCCAGGATAAAAGCAGATTCACAGCTTCTGACCTAATCCATTTAAAAAAAAAACACACACACAAAAAAAGAAGCCTTAAATAGCTTAGCTTTGTAAGCAGAGCATAGGTTCACTCTAGAATCAATAAGAGACCCTGCGATCAAAAAGCATTTCTCTTTTTCTGCTTTCCAGATCAGGTTCAACTGGAGGTTGTGAACGATAGGTCGAGATTTATTTTCACTAAACTCACAAGCCCGGGATCCTGGGCATCGCTGCAGGGCTCGTATCGCACCTCAGTGTGAGACGTTTTCTCTTAGCAGATTTTACATTTTCCCAAACGCTGCACTGACTGAAGACATTCTGTCTCATGACAGTGGGTTTGCTGAAGCAGGTGTTCGATGCCATCATGATCTCCAGTCCCACGTCAATGAGCAAACCACAGATGGCCTTGATAGATCCTTGTCTGCTTATTCAGGTGGGCCAACGGGCGTCTCTGCTGTTTGGAACGTCAGGGCTGCGGGTCTACAGTCGCTGATGACCGATGGGTGAGTTTTCTCCTATACTGGGGTTAGTGCGGTACAGATCTCTGTAGAAGATCTTCCCTTCCAACAGCCCATCACCATCTACAATAACTCTTTGGAGAATTGATGAGTTACAGCAACATTTCATTTCCCCTTCACGGGTTTAACAAAGTGAAGGTTTGGAATTTAGAATCGAATTTGAATTTTGAAAAGCATGGAACGAGTGTGAACGGCGATCTGAACTTTAGTGAAGTTTCACGAATCAAGGCTGTTTATGACAGAGCGACGTAAGCGATGCAAAATAAACTGGCAAGAAAAACAACTTTGGAAAACAATTTGAATACTCATGCAAGTTGTCGTGGAAAATCGGTTACTATTATGTTTTTTTTTTTAAAGAATACCTGCTTAACGGTTTGAGATGCTCCCGTGTTTACTGTTTTGGTTTAATCCAGCTCACTTGTTCAGATTTCAGACTTCAGATGAATCTTCTTTAAGTTTTCTGTTTCATCTGAAAGCAAAACAATATACTGGTGCAAAACAACAACAACAACAACATTTGCACTGTCACAAAGATTTGTGCTACGGGGGGCTGATTCTTGGCTACACAGAGTGATGTTTCATGTGTGTCGCAGTCCCCAGTCTGCCTTGCACGTTCACGCATCCATGAATCCGAAAATCAATAACTACCAGCTTCTCAGAGAGATTAGTCACTGTTAAAACCAGGGATCAAAAACAGTTTTAAATGTTTCGTGTCGTGCCAAAGAAGCTGGAGTTTTAAGGTTGAAGCCATTGAAAAGGATAGAGTCCTTCCCTTCTCTTTCTGTAAAGCAGCACTTGTATATATATTTTTCCCCCCTCTCGTCACTCAGCCATGGTGCATTGGTGATGCTGCCTCAGGCTCTCGCCGGTGCTTTGTTGGGCTCTGCGTGTCCTCTGTCCTGCAACAGCTTACAAAAGGTCCGAGTCAAAAAATATATATATAATAATAATAACAAAGAAAAAAGGACTTAAAAGACATGGATCTGGGTTGCATGCGGAGCTGCACAAAAGGAAGTCAGGTTGCATGAAAAGCATGTTTCAATATTGTTATTTTTAGACTGTATCGGATAAGAAATAAGAACCATATGCAGCTTTCCGCTTGAATTTTGATCAAATCTTACTAAAAATACACATAAGTGTCCCCCCCCAAAACTACTACCCCCCTCCCCGCAGCCGAATTCACTGCAGCTGTGTTACATTCTCTTCCTCTTGTTACCTGTTTCTCATGGGAAGTCAAATCTGTCGACTCTGACCTGTTTTTCTATTTACACTTCACTTGTTCTAAATCAACGCTGCCAGACAGCAATAGACCCTGTGGCTGAGCAGGCGAACAGCGCCACCTACGTCCAGACACGTGTAGAAATGGACGGGGAGATGACAGGGACCCCTTGTACGACATGCATCTGTAAATGATGGCTTTTTTTTTGTTGAGTTTTGAGCAGAACCTGTATGCCAAATCAACAAATAAACTTTCATCCCCATCTCCATTCTGCAATTTGGTTGAACCTCGTGACAGGACGGAACCCACCACTGTTTTATGGTTTCTCAGAAAACAAAAAACAAAAAAAAACAAAAAAACACACTAAAAAAAATGTTCAGCAGCATCGAACTGCTGGCGTTTAAAACGGAGAAAACGATACTTTGTGTCATGTTGTATTGTTATGTTCCAGCATTCTAATACTATTTGGGTCACCGAAGCAACTGTTTCCAAAAACTACATGTATCTTTAATAAAAATAAATAAATAAAAAAAAAAAGATCTTCAAATTCAAGATATTTGCTTCTCTAAACAGAGGAGAATCGAGGCAACGCTGTTTGCAAGGATAGGCTTATTCCATGTTTTGTTCACAGCTTATTATCACTTATTTCAGGAACTCCTAATTTAAAGGGAGGGCGGGGAGGGGGGGGGCGCAGCTCCCACTGCCACGCGGGGAAAATGACATTTCTGATTGCTAGACTTCACAAAGCCATTCACAGGCTGCGGGAATCCCCAGGAGGACAAAAACTGATTCCAGCGTGTGAAACTGGTGCCGCTTTGACTGCAACAGCAACAGGCGACGATAACGTGGTTTGTTTATCCTGCTTTTGGGGAAACGATCGATGTCTGTGGCTGAAAATCTAACACTTTTTGGTTTAGGCATATTTAATCCGAGGACAACGCGATAATGAGCGACATTCTGGTATGACGCTAATCCGGCCTCTAATCTCTGTCGTGTTTTTGACACGCAGCGGGGTGGCAGAGGCTCCACTTAATGCATTTAGTCCAGAAGAAATCCCTGGTTGCCGCCGAATGGGAAATGAGGATTTATTTGTAAGTGGCGCCACCTGTCGGTTGAATGCATATTCTCCATGATTTCCCCATGCTTATTCCCTCATTCATTCCTCGTTCAAACGAGGATTAAGTGGAGCAATGCTGACTCGAAGGCAGTGAATATTTGTCGAATCACTTATTTGATATTTATTTAACTGTCATCGTTTTGTAGAAATCAGTTTTCATCTTGACATTAAAAGGCTTTCTGTTGTTTTTTTGTTTGTTTGTACATGTTTTGTAGACTTTTTTTAATTATTATTTTGTATGTACGCTCACATTGAAAAAAAATGATCACATTCCGATGACTAGGTTTTCTTCTTCTTTTAGATTTAAAAACCTGAAATATTCGTTATTACACATTTTTATAACCTTGCGTCATCCTGACCCCCAGTGGCCTGCTGTGGAACTAAAGCATAATCTGTAATATTCTTCATGTGCAATAAGAGCGGAGCGGGGGGGGGTGGGGGGGGGGTTCATTACAATCACTATTCAGCTTAATGCAACTTGTATATTATTCGTAAATAATACACAATTTAATGGCAAAAAACAACTCATTTTGTTTGTTAATTAACGGAACATTATGTTTTACATAATAATAATAATAATAATAATAATAATAATAATAAGTTTGGACTGACAGAATTAAGAATGTGCTTCATATTGTAATTTAAATATTAGATAAATAATTTGGCTCTCTTTCTTTCTCTCTCTTTCTCTCTCTCTCTCTTTCTCAATTTTAGTCTGAATCAAGAAGTGGGATTATACACAAACTTTTACCAGAAATACACAAACTTTTTTTCTGCCACCATGCAGGCGCGCTGCACAGTGTAAGGTCACAGTTAAGGGACAAATAAATCAAGCCCCGCCTTCACGTCGACTGTTCAACGTTTCGATTGGAGCGCGTTTCTAATGGACGTTCCTCTCGTCCAATAGGAGGGCGCGAACCGACTCCTGGGTACACAGCCGCGCAGACGTGAGAGCAGAACGCAGCGCGAGGAGAGTCAGTGACGACAGGAGCAGAGACTGTGAACTGGTGACACATTAGTGTGTTGAACAAGCAAGGTGAGCTTTATTTAATGTTTTTTTTCTCCCCACCCCACCGTTTCACCTGTAAACTCTGCGCAGGAGGAATGCTTAATTTCGTCGTTATTGTACTTCCTGGTTGGAGTTTGGTTGTGTCGTATTTCTTAATTTGCTCCAGCTCGACTTTTCTTCAGCTAGTCCTCGTGGTTATTTATAGCGTCACATTTCTGTATTTTGCTGTGGTTCATTCGACTTTTGCGTCTGTTTTGTATGTGTTACAACCTCTTGTGAACCAGTCCCAACTTTTGTAGCTGTTTTTAAAATGTTTGAATTTTTTTTTTGTCACCAGACCCACGTTTTAGTAGACTTAATTAAAACGCCACTAATTTACGTTTTGTTTTGACCAAAATGTGTCCATTTTACTGGCCTTGCTAAACGACCTTAAAACTTGTCAAGCGAATGTCTGCTGCCCATTAAAACCACATGAGTTACAGACTCAGCTGTTCTATGTCTCCACGAGCTTGATAAGTGATTTCCTGATTCGCTTCTCCTTTGAACTTCACGCAACCAGTTTGTGTTGCTGGTAATGGTGCAGAACTGCGCTGCTTGAAATCTGACCCACACCAGTGGACAGCCAAGGAGACTGCCAAGAAAATGGCATTAACCTGGCTGTTAGAGGTCATTCAAATAATTTGCCCTTGTCTCAAGGTGCACTTTTGTCCCTTCTGACAACACCTTCCCTGTCCTGTTAATCTGCAATCTCTCAGCGCCTTACACTTAAATGCCTCCTTGGAAATAATAGACACTCTGAATAATTTTCTCTCTTTTTTTTTTTTTTCTTGCCTCGATACTGAGTGACAATGTAAGAGTGTCTGACAGTCTGTGTCTGTGTTGGCTATTAACATTAGGTTGGCTTTGTTCTTTTGTTCTTGCAACTGCATTCCAACAGTTGCTGCTATTAAAATAATCCAAACCTACGTAGGAGCAAAAAGGACTCGAGAGACCAAAAAAATTTTTATTTTACCGACTCAACAATAAACATCCCTGTTTCTTTGAAAATGCTTGCTGCATACAGCCAAGTTTAGTAAATCCAATATTTATAACTTGGCAAACTAAGCAAAACTTACATTTTGAGTAAAAGTCACTGGATGTATGTAGTTTTGCAAGAAAATGCAAAAAGCATGGTTATTTAAACACATACACTTTGTTTTTTAATCATTTTCTTTGTATTTTGTGAAGCGTTACTTTGAAGTAATTTTGTCCAGTAATTAGCCCACACTGAAAAAAGAAAATGGGTGATCCAACTTTAAAAATATAATTTCTCACAAGTAATCAAATGAAGTTTATCCAAGTAAATATGTTAAGTTTATTAAGTGTGTCATGTTAAATAAATTTAGTTTAACAAACTGAATTTGATTATATGTCACAAATTAACTGATTTATTTTTTAAGTTGGATCTCCACTCTGTATTTTTTCAGTGTACCAAAAATGTTAATATATAACATGTTACATTGAATAATCAATAGATTGATTGAAAATGTACAAAAATAAATATTAATAATAATTAGAAAGCATCTAATCAGACCTTTCCTGATTTCTGTTTTCTGTCATATCTCATTTGAGCATTTTTGATTTTGATTGATTCTCTCTTTTGTTTTTTGTTATTTTTGGGGTGAGATCACGTGCAGGAAAACACAAACAGTGTAGCAGGGTTTTTTTTTAATTTTTTTATTTTAATTTGACCCAGGTAACATTGCCCAAATAACTCATAAACTTTACACAGCTCTCGTGTTCAGCCCTGCCTCACATCGTCTGAAAATGTCACCGTTTGACCGAACCTTTCAGCGGACTACGCAAATAGTCTGTTTAGGTAAAAACAAATAGAAGGGGATTTAAAGTGTACCCATCACAAAACCCGTGGCCAAACTCTCGTCTCTGAAAATGCGTGGGTGTGTCTGGGAATGAGTGTTGAAGCTCGGAAGATATTAAACCGTGGACAGACGGACGGACAGACAGACAGACAGATGTTTACCGAGTTACCAGCTGAGGCCTCTGCTTGCTCTCAACCAACCTTGAAAACTAGAGGAGGATTTTCAATCTGAATCTAAAAGCCTCGTGCAGTCAGGCCCGAGTCTCTCCCCAACTGCTTTTCATTGCAGTTGGGGAGAGAAAAGCCTTGCGATTTTCTCTTTCACTTTCAGTTTCGTTTGATAGAAAATCCCTTCACTGTCTTTTTTTTTTTTTTCCTTAGATCTTTTTCATGTCAAGTGGAGACAAGTAAATGTAGCCACAGCTGCAGTTTGTGTCTAGTTTTTTTTTTACTGAATGTAAATGAATGCATGAAGTGCCTTTTTAACTCTTTCTTTCTCTTTTCTGTAACTTTCCAGATGTCCTTTGCCAGCGATAAACTTTATAATGGTTATTTGCGGCAGAATATGCCGTCCATTGTTAGCAAGGTGAAAGTGAGAGAAATAGTACCGTTCCTTCCCTGCCTGACGGCTCATGACCGGGTAAGTTCAATCATTCATCACTTTGTCGTTTTTCTTTTTTTTTTAATCATTATAAAATAGTAAAGACGAGGTTTATTTTTATTTCACAATAAACATCTGAAAAATGTGGAAGACTTACATATTTTCTTTTTTAAATATAGAGTTATCATTAAAAGTTTTCACCCCATTAGTCGTTTTACACTTTTATTGCTTTCACAAATCAAGTATGATTATCCACATGTGGCTTTTTTATTTATAAAATTACCAAAGAACAAAGTTGAGATAAAATATGTAACACAAAATATTCAGCTTTCACATTTGTTTGCAGAAAAGACATATTTTGTTGATCATGATGGATTTGTAAAAGCCATAAAAGTGTCAAACACGGTGGTGGCGGCATCATGCTGTGATGTCTCTTAATCACAGGGAAGCTGTTCAATGAATGAGAGCTTTTTGCAGAATGCACTAAGCTGTAAATGTATCATAACTACTCCAGAAAACATTTCTCTATGTTTTTCTTTTAAAACTGATTGTAGGAAATCATAGAGGCCAAACGGGAAACTTCTGGGAATTTCAATGCCATGGTGCTTCTCCTGGAATGTCTGAGGAGAAGAGAGAACTGGCCGGAGCAGTTCATCCAGGCGCTAGAGGCTTGTGAGCACACAACGCTCGCAGCTGACATCCAAAACGAATACGACACCCTAATACGGGCTCACAGTAAGTCACTTCATCATCTATTGAAATCTGTAATCTGGAGCTTGAAACCTTGCTTTATGTGATGTTTATGCCTTTGTATTATGACATGTATTGATATAAATGACAGCTTAAGCTTCTCTTTTATGTTACTGCCACATGCCTTTACTGCTTTTATTAACTGTACAGTACTTGAAGCTGAAGCCTGAGTCACTCTTATTGGCTAATAGCTAATGTAGGAGTGCCTAAAGTGCTTCTAACACCATGTTTATTAATGTTTCCATGAATGCTGCTGGTAGGATGTGTTTTGGGTCATATGTAGATGTGAAAGAAAGAACATCTCTGCTAGGAGTGGGCATTTATTGTATCGTTTATCATTTATTGATAATAATTTCGGTTTATTGTTGTCACAATAAATTCCAATTAATGACGTGAACTTAATTTTATAACTTCAGTTTGCTTAGTGGACACACAGCTATTGATAGAAATTAATCAAACTGTATTTTATCTTTTGAAAGTTGTAAGCTTTGTGACTCCAAGTGATGTTAACAACCTGAGTAAAACAGTAAATGATAAATAAATGTGTAGTTTCTGATGTCTACTCTCCACAGCGCTCCAGTGTTAACCTAGCCACTGTTTGCTTCATCTTAGATCCCAGTTCAGGCTCTGCTGCAGCTACCGTGGTGAGGGCTCATGTCCACCCGGCTCCAGTCGCCAGCCAGCTGCCCGTCTCTGAGAACGTTGCAGATGTTCAGCCGCCTCCCGTTGCAGATGTTCAGCCGACTCCCCCTGAGCCAGCCTCTCAGGCCCCGGCTCCCGTCTACATTCCTGCACAGCGGCAAGTCCATCAGATGGCGTTCGATTCCCCACCTGAACCCATCTCCGAGCCGCCCGCTCAGGATGAGTTTCCTCGTCTCCCGTCTACTCCGCCCCCATCTCCTGAGATCCAGCATGCAGCAGAGGGAAAACACGCTCCTCACCAGGAGCCGGAGGAAAACTCAGAGTCTGATATCCAGGATCCTTCTGGTGATGCTGGTGCAGGAAGGAAAGAGGCTGTCGTCTTGCCGACCTCCCCTCAGCAGCAGCAACAGCAACAACATCCGGTCCCTCAAAGTGGAGCTGATCATCTCCAAACAGCAGCCGCCACAAAGCCGAGTCTGTCTTCAACGTCAGTCAGCTCTGATGTATCTGATCGGTCATCTGTGGTGACTCTGACTCCAGAGAAACATCCAGTCCAGGACACGACCCCACCAGCACTCAAGGTTCCTCTGCAGCCCCAGACGAGTGCTGAACATACAGCTGCTCAGGCCAGTAACAACACCTTCCACACTCCAAATCATCTGGAAGAAAAAACATTGTGCTAAATGCTGTTGATTTTGTGGTTTTCAAAGGCCTTCATCAGCTCCAATATGCAGTGTTTCCATGTAGATATAAATGCCGTTTGCTCAAATTAATGCCAGGGAAATTATAAAACATTTCTCTGTAGCTTCTGGAAGCCACAATATTTGTGCAAGTTATCAAACATTTCATATTACATATTAGGTGTTGGTATTAGATGTTTTTTCATATTACGTCGTTCTTTCCCTGCAGGTCGTTAAAAGTAGACCACAGACTGAAGCTTCTTCTTCTCCTGAGCCGTTTGCCAACAAGAGAGACGGCTTTCATCAAGACGCCAATGATAACTCAGTGTGCCTGAGCAAACCTGGTCAGCTCGTTAGCATCCAGCCAGTTAATCCTCCACTTCAGCCGCAGAGCTCCTCCCTGCAGCCTTACTCCGGCGATAGTGGGCGACTGGAACTAAGCGACTCTTTACCAAACACCCATCTTCCTTCCTGCACTACTCAAGTCGAGAAGCCTGATTCAGCAGAACCGCATCAGGAGAACGGGATTGTTGCAGACCACAGCGAACCAGAGGAGAACCACTACGAGTCTCCAAACCAGAGCTTCGAGGTGGCGGAGAACGTGGTTCACGTAGCAGAGATGCCATCCATTCTCAATTGTGATGGCCAAGCTCCAGAGCCACAACTTCAAATCGTCAACGGAGAACCGGCCAAAGGAAGCTTTTCTGCAAGCGTGAACCCTGCAGATGACACTGCGTCGAGTTTTAACAGCCAGCACAGCGAGAACAATGCGCCAATCGAGTCAACGCCTCTGCCCAATTCAGAGAAAACCACTCCTCCCAACCCCAGCGATGGCCAGTCCATGACAAGAAAGTACTTTCTGATCGGTGCCGGAGTGGGGGCCTGCGCTCTGTTGATGGCGTTGAAGTTTAAGCATTAAAAACAGGCAAGTTAAGTGGGTAATGAGTGACTGAGAATCGTCATAGTCTCATATTGTAATCCTTGCACCGAGAGGGCACAGGACAGACGTTTAATAATTACCAGTAGGAATGACAGCTACCACGCCAGACCTTTGATCGTGTCATTAATTCACATCTGTTGTTGGTGTTCTACAATGAATGACTTTGACTTTGGCATAAGAAACCCCAAATCAGAACTCTTGACATTAGCTGGGACTCTTCAGTGAGGTGAGGTGGCATCTCAGGTTATTTCTTAACTAGCTGCAAATGTGGATTTTTCTAAAGGTACCTGATGGAAAATAATGGTGCCTCACAAAAGTATTCACACATTTTAACTTCAATATGTTTTATTGAGATTTTATGTGATGCATAACTGAATTAGAAGTTTAAAAATTGGTGGAAAGAAAATTGAGGCATTTGTTCTCCAGTGTTCTATAGTAAACCGCTGAGGTCTATATAAAACAGCTGGATTTGAGATTAAGAATGTTTTCATACCTGATAGTCCGATAAACTATGGGACTATCAGTTGCAAATGTTGCAAGTTTGGGGGCCACATTTGTTATATTTTCAGCTGCAGCGGTTGTACTGCATTGTCAAATGATCCCAACTAATTGAAAAAACTGCTCTTTCCCTCACCTGTGGGGGCACTGCACCAAGAACCACTGAATGAAATGACACAAAAACCTCTGAAGAAGACACTGAGGGCAACTTCCTTCTTCACGACATCTAAACAAAAATGGAGTGGCTGGAGTGGCGTCAGATTTTAGTGGTTGCAGGATTTCTCTTTGGCTACAGACCACGAGCCATTTGTCCCACTAGTGCTGCGTACGCATGTTTGTTTGTTTGTATTTACCCAGAATGCTGTGACTTATAGTTCACTTCCTGCTTTTTGATCTTTCTCCGGTCCGATTGCATCCTTATTTGGATGCAAGCGGACTGGTGCGGCATTCGTGCCACACCAGTTCACTTCAACCGAACTGAGACCTCGGTTTGTTGGCGGTCCAGAGTTCACTTTTTTTGGTCCGCACCAGAGTTCGATTATGCACTCATATTTCCCCGAACAAACCAGACCTTCCAGGCAAACACAATAGGGTTCAGTTAAAGCGGACTAAACAGGGCTGGAGTGAGGCATCCTAAATTAAACATAATGCTCCATGGTATGGAGGTAGTTTGCACTAGAAACGCAAAGCAGTGCTTGAGTTCAAATCCTTGCAGGTAGTCTTGAGGTATGCATGTTCTCCATGTACATCATAGGTGGGTTTGTTAGGTTTATTGGTTTGTTCAAAGTGCCTCTTAAGAGTGAGACAGGTACCTAGACCTGGCAAAGACTTCTATTGCCAAATTGTTGCACTGCATTTCATTCAAGAATACCGGAGTAACACATGCGTACACACACTGTAAAATCTCTAAAACATAATATCAGATGAGGAAAGAAGTGGGAATACTTTTCACAAGCCACTGTCTGTTCTTGGACTTATCTTGGAGGTGGAAGAAGTGGGAGGCAGGAGCTTTTCATATTTAATTCTTTACTTCCTGTTTGTTCTTGGAAGAGGGGCTGCAATATCCCGCTGTACTCCATATTTATTTGTACATATTTTACACATTTACATCGGTGTATACCTATTAAGAAAAACGACAAATTTTTTAAAAAGTCTAAATATTATGCAAGGAATCGGGTTTCTTTGTTCTTCTTCTCGAAGAAAAAAAAAAAACAATATTTCAAATTTTAGCAACATTTTTTTTCACAAAATATTTTTATGACAAGTAGATTGTGGGTTTATGTAATAAGATGGATTTTTAAATAGGACTTGCTGATTCTTGCATGATTTTATCAGTTGAAATGTTTTAATGTGAAACAGAAGATGTAGTTAATGTTACTGCATTATATAAAAAAGACATAAATAGTCTTTAAAGTGTGTAAATGAGCATCCTGGTTGACTTGGAGGGTCTTCAGCGGTTTGTTAATCAGTGATTTAAATAATTCTTTCTGCCATCTAGTGGACATATTTGGTTTTATAGGTTGCTTTCCTTCAGGTAGAAATGTCTCCTGAATCACGATGTAAAGGTGAAAGATTTTATTGTAAATAGTTTGTCGATAAACAAAGTGCACTTTTTAAAGAGTTAATTCATTATGTTTGCATGTGTAAACTGCCTAGTTGGAGATAGACTGGAGTGTCTTCACTGTTTTTCTTCGGGTTTTGCTCTTAAGCTCTGTCTGAACTTGTATGCACTGTTTGTATCTGTGCACTGCGACAGTCACATCAATAAAATATACTGATACAATTTGAATTATATGTATATTTTACATATTTTGTGCGTGAGGAAACATAACTCAGTGTCTACCTTGCACTTGGGTCGGCTCCGGAGCCACATTTGACTCTTTAGGCCTTTAAGAGTGACTCCTGACAGCTTTTAGCTGTAGCGTTGAAGAATTGAAAAATGCTTTGTTGTTTGAAGGGAACAAGAAAGGCTTTCATCTAAACTCTACAAAGATTTTTAACTGAAAATGAAAACAATCCCAGGAAAAGGACATTTTCTTATTGTACAGATTTTTTTTCTAGTTTATGCACATAATTAGGCTGAAGCCAATGTGCTTTTAAAATAAATAAATAATTTCATCTTTGTCAGAAGCAGTTAACCAAAAAGTCAAGACATTATGTAAAACGCTTGAATATTGACATTTTACAATAGTTCAGATGAACAAATTGTTGGAGTTCACTCATACTTGTCTCTGTGCTCCACCAGGTCTGTTAACTACTTTCAGGACCCGATCAGAACCCCTGAGTGTAAATTACCTTGAGAAATAATGAGATTTGGTTATATATATAAAAACAGGCTTTAATGCTGAAACATTATCAAATGTCACAAGCCATACATGTCATACAAATGGAACAGACAAGGGGTTACATTCACAGTCCAGCGTTGGGCCACACCTAGCTCCCCTTATGGATGAAACCAAGTGAGGCAGAGATTGTGGCGCGAGTTTAGCTTTTTATTCTTCTCTGCAATCTGAACCCTCCAAAGGCAGTAATCAGTTTCAGTCTGTTCATGCATGTCGTACAAAACCATGGTTGTGTAAGCTGTGGCGTGAGAGTGTCAGCAGATTCCAAAGGAGGCAAAAAGACGTAGAGGAAAAGATGGAGTCTATAACAGTATATTGATGTGTTACAAAGGCCTATTTAAAGTCCAGACGCATGTTTAATTGAGAATTCTGAAATTGCTACTTCACAAATTCTTTCTATTAAATGGACACAGACATCATTTACCCCAAAAGGGATGGTTCAACAAAATACTGAACTGATGTGCTTGACCAAAATCACAAAATCACGTGACACATTTAAAATTGTCATTAGCTGTGAGGGCATTCAAACCGCGTTTCTTTTGTCAGAATCACAGTTAGCTACATTTTGATTGTAAAGCGATCAAAATATAGCTTTACAATAAACAAATGTTGAGCTTCATATAAGTATTTAAATGTCCATTCTAATTGGATGATTTAATGTGGTAAAAATCCAGGAAAAGCGACATGAGTTTATAAACTGGTGGACTCGCGCTCTGATTGGTTCTCACGCCCTTCCGTCAACTCTTAGCCCCGCCCACATCTGGATTGACAGCGGAAAAAAAAAAAAGACATGTAGCTCAGCCATTTACAACTCCAGATATCCAGCTAATTATCTCGGCTGCGAGGCTTTTGTTTCCTCTACGCTACAAATCATAGACATTTATTCACCTACTCGCAACATAAGTCATATATGTAGCTGATTCGCCATTCAATGGCGTTTAATCAACGCGACGATGATCTCGTCGACGGAGAAGACGAAACGCCCTCGAAGCTGCCGCCGTGCAACAAGGAGATGCCCGGTTACTTCAGCAACGAGCCCCAGAATGAGGCTGCCGCGTCCGGCGGGAGAGCCACGTCCGAGCGGCGGACCACCAACTCGACCGCGTTGCATCGGAAAGACTCGATTAAGAAGACAAGGCCGCGTAGGTGTTAACAAAGCTAGCTTCGGATATTATACAGAGAGAGGAAAGGGGGTCGCTGCATCTGCACTAAACTCACACAAGGAACCTTTGGCGCTGGAATTGTTTCAATAATGAAATATTATGATGTCGCGCATTTTCTTACGGGTTGACAGGCTGATTGTTATGAGTGGGAGACTTAGCATCCGCTCGGCTTTGGCATTTGCCTTCATATCAATGAGCCACAGAGGCAGTAAAAAGCCAGAATTTATTTTGCACAAGATGGCGTTCGCGGTACACACTGTACTCCTTGTAGGAAAGAAGCTGCTTACCATTTTCCAGGCTAGTTGTGTCACATGAAATTAGTCCCCACTCAAACAAAACGTCAGTCATGATTTTCTAGAATTTCTACATTGTTAACAACAACAAAAAAATCTAATCAAAAATATCTCTGCCTGTGCTCCACACATTTCAGCATTTCCTTGGTTTGGGATGGACATTGGAGGCACCCTAGTGAAACTTGTGTATTTTGAGCCCAAAGACATCACTGCAGAAGAAGAGCAGGAGGAGGTGGAGAACCTGAGGAGCATCCGGCACTACCTGACCTCCAACACCGCCTACGGCACCACCGGCATCAGGGACGTGCACCTGGAGATGAAGGATCTGACGCTGTGCGGCAGGAAGGGGAACCTGCACTTCATCCGCTTCCCCACTCATGACCTGCCCGTCTTCATGCAGATGGGCCGCAACAAGCACTTCTCCAGCCTCCACACCACGCTCTGTGCCACAGGAGGGGGCGCCTACAAATTCGAGTCCGATTTCCGTACGGTGGGTGTGCAGTCTTTTGTCCGCGTTAGTTTTGCAGCTTGGAATATAAGAGCTGCTAAAGGGTCATCCAAAATACACCAGCTGTGGGTTGAGTGGATGAACCAGTTTGATTTCTTACACTACCGTCTTATGTTTTTACAGTGACAAACACAAAACCTGCAAAAATTGATTTCACACATTTTTAAAAATGGGAATGGATGGGTCTCCAGTAGACGTCAGTTTTGCAACAAATCTGAAAAGGCCTCTGACTGAAGAATGTTGTCATAGCAGTTTAATGACTGTCAAGACATGCTAAAGCTCAATATCCAGGCAACAGAGATGATATTTCATAGTAGCATGTCCCGGAAGACGCCATCAGTTGTTACCACTAATGCTAATCTACTTCTTCTGTTCCTCTTTATATCCCTGGAAAAAATTAGCTTGCAAAAGAAAATGATTAAGTGCATATTGAAGAGTCTGTAAACTTCCCAGCAGCATCAAATTATGTTTATCCTGCTGTGTCTCTCTCTTTTTCTCAAAACAACAAAACAAAGATGGCCAACCTGGAGCTCCAGAAGCTGGACGAGCTGGAATGTTTGGTCCGGGGGGTGCTGTACATCGACTCGGTGCTCACCAGCGGCCCCTCGGAGTGCTACTACTTTGAAAACCCCAGAGACCTGGATCACTGCGCACAGAAGCCCTACACACTGGAGAACCACTATCCTCTGCTGCTGGTCAACATCGGCTCCGGAGTCAGCATCCTGGCCGTCTACTCCGAGAACGACTACAAGCGGGTCACCGGGACCAGGTGATGCTCAGCAGCGAAATCATTTGCGCTTCCTGCTGCTTTGTAACTTTAGATGTATTATTATTGACATCGAGGCCTCTGGGATTGTTTTAAAGGTGCTGGGTTGGATACAAATATTGCCGGTTTAAAATGACATTATGCAATTGAATAGAATAATCCTTTATTAATCCCACTGTGGGGGAAATGTAGCCGTTACATCAGTAACAAGTAAATGTAATATGAGACTCAAGCATTGCTTCACAATCTTCATCTATGAAATCTGCCCATTCTGCATGATGGAAGCGGTTTGATGAGTTTGTGCAGCTTTGATGATACTTCTAGAAATGGCTAATAGAATTTTGGAAGCTTCAAGAAATGTTTTGACATAAATCTTCCCAGGGACATTTTATTTTATTTTTTCGATTTTTAACAATAAAACAATATAATGAATTAACAAAGTACCGACAGATGCAATTGAACAGCAATTTGAAAATCTCTTTTTTTATTACATAGCACAACAATACAAAGTTTAGGTTAAATTAATCAAATTAATTACCAGCAGTCTAGTTAAAAATATTTTACACGTTTTTTTTTTTTTCTTGTTTTTTTTAATGTGACACTGAAAGTGTTGCGATGCAATGCCCTTTAAAACATTAGTATTTCCAACTTCTAAAAGTGTGGCGTGCAAGTTTTTTTCAGATGCCTTCGCTGATTGGTCTAAATAAAATCCACTGCAAACACAGCTGCCTTCTACCTGGTGGATGAGGCTCATCCTGACTGTAACTTAGCGCAATCTTTAGCTGTACATCCATATTGAGCTCACTGCAGAAACATGGTGGTGGCAGCTTCATGCTGTGGGTTCCCTTTTCTTCTGTAAGGAATAATGTTTACCTTTCCTCCCAGTGCCATACAGTGTAATTTCTGATTGTAATATGACATGTGCAAATGTTCTTGGGGTTTGTATATATTGTACAATGCACTTGTAAAAATGGGAAATAACATAGAAAAACGATTAAAAAAAAAGTCAAAATAACGGTCGTTGCTATAGTTGCTATAAGCTTACGTTATCTGTAAACTCATCTGGCTTGCGGACACGTTCAAGTAAATCATGGTTAAACACCAAAAAACACACAAACATTTCCCACATAAAGATCATCACATTCAATCCATTGCGGTATTATTTTTTCAGGCTTGAAGTTTATTTTGGAATTACTAGTAAGTGATGATCTGAACACAGCAGTGGTTGATCAGCTAATTTAAACACCTGCTCTACTGATGATATGTCAAACTTGGTGTATGGGTTGCCTTATTTTTATTTTTTAACTAAACCAAATCACGGCAAATTCCACAGCTCATCTACATGTTAGTTGTCAAAGTCAAGCTAGCATAGCCAACCTACTTCCCTCTCTGTTTCTATTTTATAAAACGTGTACATTTAAGATTCAGTGCATTATGTTGACAAGTTGTTAAAACCCATGGCAGTAATCATTGACTGAATAAAGTTGACTATTGAGCCAAATCCCAGAGAATTTCGCTGATGTCTGATTCATCCGTTTGTGTCGTCAGCCTCGGTGGGGGAACCTTCCTCGGCCTGTGCTGTCTTCTCACTGGATGTTCAACTTTCGAGGAAGCCCTAGAAATGGCTTCTCGGGGGGAGAGCACCCACGTGGACAAGATGGTCCGAGACATCTATGGAGGAGACTATGAGAGATTTGGACTGCCGGGCTGGACTGTGGCCTCAAGGTGCGGTTTACAGCTCCTTCTACTGTTCTTACTGTTGGCCTTCAGCCTGTTTTTGTGATGGTTTCCAGCATCGTCAGAGCTTCAGCAGAGAACCTGAGCACTGTTAGGCTTACTGGCTGGACTTGAGGGGTCTCCACGCCGACTGACTGCTCCGTTTCTCTTCGTTTTCTAGTTTCGGCAGCATGATGTTCAAAGAAAAAAGGGAGTCTGTGTCTAAGGAGGATCTGGCTCGGGCAACGCTGGTCACGATCACCAATAACATCGGCTCCATTACCAGAATGTGTGCTCTTAATGAGGTTAGTAACAATCATGGTTAAGTGTGTGGAAGATATTCGCACTAGAAACTAGACAAAAAATTCTTGGTGAGTTTTTGTGTTTTTTGCAGTGCAGCAGTGATGTTTGGCACTAGAGGGACACCAATCAGAATTTACGTCATCAATTTCTGACCAAGTGGTTTTCTGATAGTTAACCATTTAAGTCTATTTCAGTTCATTTGAGAATATTAGAAAATATCGGAAAGGCAGTTATCAGTTCTTTATGTTGGAAGCTGAGGTGACGTCACACTGTGTGTGTTGGGACAGGGGCCACATTGAAACAGTGGTTTAGCCTTTTGTAAGAAAGCTATCTTAAAGTTACCCTTCTGATTGAAGAGGGTTAATGATTTGTTGAGGTTGAGACTCCAGCAACACTTGAAATCTTGAGAAACTAACTCTAGTTGACCAGCGTGTTCACCTAGGAGTGGAGGCTTCATTAGCATAATTTCAAAACAAATACAGAATAGTTTTTTTACATCTTAGCGTAGCTAGCACTACAACAACCTAACTTTTCTGTCATAGCCCTTACAAACAGCATTAGCAACAGATGCGCAGAAATCTTGCATATGAATTTAATATTCCTCTTATGGCTGATAACCAATATTTACCAATACTATATATTTATTTCTCCGCCATTCTGACACCTTTGGGGTAAAACTGACCAGAAACTAATGGCTGTTAAATTGTACCAGTTTTATTTATCATTATCGGGCGATACCGATATGTGAAAAATGAGTAGTATTGGCCAATACTGATGTTGCTGCCGATATATCATGCATCCCTAGTTTTAGCTTTTGGGTAGGGAACCCCTATATAAACCCACAGACTACAGTTAAAAATATCTAAAGAAACAACTTTTAAAACTTTTTTCACTTACATTCATAATTTAATAATTACTACATTCGCTTTAGCATAAATCCTGCCTCGTGACTTCTGATTTTAGTCAGCCAAAAGTTCTCAGGGACTCAGCTGTCCCTTTGGCCTCTTTCTGGTCAGAAACTCATCCGTTTTGTGGCTGCTATGCTAAGCTTGAGAGGCTTGATAAATTTGACCATCAGCCAATAACCTTTTGATTGATTCAACTTAAATTTTTATTACAAATGAAAAACAACTAGATTTTATGATTATAAAACAAATTCAGAATTCTAAACGAGCGTTTTTTTTAATTTTTTTATTGCTGTCTGTGAACCTGGGAGTGCATTCACCAGCTGGAAAAACACAGAGAACCAGCTTCTTGTGCTGTCCACCCAGGTTCTTGGTGCAACTCTGGTCTAAGTTGATGTGGTTTTATATAAAATCCCATTGTATGTTCAAACTGTGCGTTCAAACGGCTGGAGAAGAGCTTTCAAGTCTTATTCCTTTTTTGCCTTCAGCCTCTTTACGGTGCTGCCTTGTGGCGTCTTGATCAAGCAGCATTGTACAGGGCTATGACGGCGTAGAGGAGCTCACACTGCGTGGCCACCATCGTCATGGGCAACGTTATACACTTCGGTTACTGCTTATTAAACAAAATCTGTTTGATCGCTGTTATTTCTGACCTCTTCTTGTGTTTTTGCTCAGAACATTGAGAGAGTGGTGTTTGTGGGGAACTTCCTAAGAGTGAATATCCTCTCTATGAAGCTGCTGGCCTACGCCATGGACTACTGGTCCAACGGCCAGCTCAAGGCACTCTTCCTTCGCCATGAGGCAAGGCACTAATTGGTTTATTTTAAATAGAGTCGGGGCAAACACTTTTTATTCCCAATAGCTCACCTGTTCAAAGTGTTCCAGTGTCTGGTCTGGACTGACAGTTCTATTGTTTCCCAGGGTTACTTCGGTGCTGTCGGAGCCTTGCTGGGACTTCTGCATCCGTCCTGATCCCTCGACGAAGAAAGGAAGAAGAAGAAAAAAAAAAAAAGTCAATCTGCTGCATCAATCAGAAGCACTTTAGATTGTTAGGAATCAGTTTTTTTCTTAAAAGCAGCATTGCCTGCTTCACCTACCGGTACGTTCTTGCATGTGGGCCGGCACACGTTATAAGTTCCCGTACGCCGGTAGGATGTTGAAGGTTTTCTGAACACTCCGTGGCTTAAGTTGGACACAGAAAAGCTGGCAAGCTTAGTATTTCCGCACCTTTTTGTCGTATTTGGCGATTTCAAGGAAATCCAGCAGTGTTGCCTGAAGTAATTTAATTAGAAGTACCTGTTGGGAGGTAGTTTTGTCAGAATGGCGCTCGCTACCCATCTGTGGGTAACCGGTTCTGGGCCAAAATACTCCAGGCTGTACACAAAGGTACCAAAATGAATGATATTACTTTGCCCGTTTTAGAATCACCTTTTGTTACATAAGCACATTTATGTAACAATAATGTTCTGAATTGGTTTCCCAAAGAGACGATGGGCAGAAAGACTTGATAGAAAGTTACCTGCGCCATTTAAAGTGGTAATTCCAGCTGTATTTATCACAGGTAATTAGAGGGAATGGGTCACCACTTGAACTCCTGTCTACGTGGTTAAGGTGAAACACTATTATTAACATCCACTTCCTGTCTTTCATAATGAGCTTTTTTGATGGAGTTGAACAAATTTAAGGGTTTTAATAAAAGGGCAACCAATGTTTTATACATATAAAATGTTTTATTTATAAATTAAGCCCCTATATATATATATCACTAATGTAATATTGTACACACTTTTTTGGGGGAGGGGGTTATGAATGATAGAGCCCATTTGCTGTACAAATGCTCCTACTGTCATCTGCGTTACTGAAGTGCCTTCAGGCCAGTGCATGTCTGTGAGGAGAAGTTGGTGCACACTGAAAAATGTGCACAGAAACTACAGGTCCAAAAAGCACATCATCTCTTAATTTTCTGAGTTTAAAACATTGTTTTTTGTTTTGTTTTTTTACGATGAAACTCTGTGCTTCCCTCCAGTGGAGGTATAGAATATGTTCTCCACACCTGTTCCTGTTCTGTGTGGTTCAGTTATAAACTCTCTCTGCTCTTCCTGTTGTAATGATGGATCATCTTTTTTTTTTTTTTAAATGTCCGTCTATGATTACAAGGACCAGAATTTGTCTCTTTCCCTTGTTTTGGGCAGTGATTGTCTGGACACTACAGAGTACTTAAATTTTAAGTGCCTGTCATAACTTTGTTTTGTTTGTAGAATAAAATCTGTTAGGCATTATGGTTTTCATTCTCAACAATACAAGATCGTCTTTGTTTCACGTTTGCTTGTATTTTTGCATAGAAATTATTTTTCCTGATTTAAAAAAAAAAAAAAAAATTCTTATGTTTAATTAAAATGTTTTTTTCATACCATCTTTGAATCGCATTGCTTCTTTCTGTATATAAATTATGAGAATCAAGTCAAAAACCAAACATTGGTATCATCGACTACTTTGTTGCTACATTTAGTCGGCTAACAAATGGACAGCCATATTACAACCAAATAAATGGATTCAACCTCATTAAATCTTAACATTTTCAGGAATGGCATTCGTTATTTTTAATATATAACAGTGCATGTCACCAATTTTCTAAATTGGTGACACTAAATGTGTCGGTCCCTCCGCTGCCATTGCTAGTTACAGACAGGCGAGCGACGCTGAACCGGCGCAGGAAATCAGCGTCATCGTTCACGACTTCTTCCTTCTACTCGCTGATTGGCTGGATAAACGGTGCTGAGGAGCGAGATTTTAATCGAGCCGGGAAAGGCTCGTCCTCACACGAACAACAAAACCCCCCCCAAACAAAACAGAAATACGTCAAGAAATTACGTGTAATAAATAACACAAGGGAAACAGTAAAATGGCTCAGTGAGCAGCTGGAGAAAGACAAAAACAGTAATGGGGCCTAATATGTCAAATTCTAATGTATTGAACGTGGCTATAGTGGCTGTGATAACTGAGAACACAAAACGCATTCTGAAAACTGAGCACCGTGGCAGGAAGAGGCTTCCAGAGCGATACGGACAGAAATGTTTCCACACATGTGGCAGCTGTCAGAAAGTGAAGGAGGAGAAGAAGAAGAAGAAGGAACATGTAGCTCGCGTGGCTGGAAACTTCTCTCAGCACACACGTGTCCTCCATCAGGCGCGCGCACATCTGCACGAGCAACGAGGGTAAATTAAGCTTTTTGCCGTTTCGTAAGGAAGAGAGAGAGAGAGAGGGTAAGAGAGGCTTATTACAGAACCAGACGTGAAAAGAGTCAGTGTCTTTCCAGGGAATAAATCCAGCCCCTTGCAGCCGTGGAGTCCCGTCCTCCTCCTCCTCCTCTTGCTTCTCCTTCCTCCTCCTCCTCGGTCAAAGCTGCACAGCTGGCAAATTAACGACAAGAGTCGCCACACGGAGCAACTGGTGGGTCGCTGCCCTGCTGACCGGACTTCGTGCGTGATGATGGACAGGAGTTAAGAGAGAAATCCAGAGTTCTTGATCACTTCTCAGGCGGAGGGACCCTCAGGATCTCCACGCTGGGCGGCCAGCACCCCTCTCTCCACTGGAACCGCTATAACCTCCTTAGTACTGACACCACAAGGTAAGACAGACGCGGTTTTATTGGACGGCTGAACTGTAAATGAGGTCTGCAGAGCAAACCTCATTTATACCAGGTTGAATTCCATTTTTAGCTTTGGGAGTGAGGCTTAAGAGAAATTAATTTAATCATAGAAGGTCATGAATATGTGTGTGTGGCTGCACCGATTGCAGTTTTCTGGCCGATCCCTGATTACTGATCTGTAACCAGCCTGACCTGCCGATTTTTGATTTTGACCAATACCAATTTTTTTTGGGTTTTTTTTTTTTGTCTGAAATGTCGCTAAATATAGCGAGAAAGTGGCTGAGTTGGCAACACTGTGGTGAATATGAACTGTTAACCTGGTCTGTCAGTCAAACCTCTCACTGTGGAGCACAAGAGGACAGAGGCCGATTTTTCAACCTTTGCTGACGGAGATGAGATCAGGGAGTAAAAGATCAGCTTCACATGTAAGTATCAGCAGATCACGATCCCCCCAAAATGAAGAAAATCGGTGCACAGAAATTTATTGATAAATCAGTTGGCCAATAATATTATATCCTATAGGATATAATGTAAACAGCCCTGTCAGAGGTGCAATAAGTTCATAGTAGGTGCGTAAATAATCTAATCATCTGACTCTTTGATTGCAGCCAGACCACATTGTTAGCAGAACTAGAGGGCCCCAAAACCAAATTTTGCTTCGGGCCCCATGGAGGCTTGGGCCGACACTGGTGGTAATTGAGACAAAACTGTACAAAAATATATACATTTTGCAATTAAGATAAAAAAGAAAAAAAGTTTGGAAATATGTTCTATGCCAAACTCCTCAAGTGGCTACTTTTAGCTTCATCTGGCTCAAAGCTCTCTCTTTGGCCCCTATTGCTATCCAATTATTAACCGATTAATTGTAAAAATAATCAACAGATCAGCCATATAATGTATTGATATTTAGTCAATATCATAAAGTTTACTTTACGTTAGAAGTATTGTTTTAGTCACAGATGCATCCTGTGCTGCAAATGATCAAGTCTACGCTAAAGAAATTGCTGCAGTTTTGCATTTGAGGCAGTAAAATTTTAATTTTCTTATTTATCAAAACAATAGATTTTTTCTGGGGGAGAGGGGAGGCTTGTTTAAATGCTTTTCTAACACTGCATGAAATGGCTTTTGTTGTTAAGCGAAACATTCTGCGGAATGTGGCCATTTTAAAATCAGATTTCAGTAATCAATTGATTAATCGATTACTGAAAAATTAGTAATTGCAGCCCTAAAATATGCGGTTTGGAACATTCATGATCAGCATCACGGTGCAAACACATAAGAGTCTGGGTTTTCTTTATGTCTTTATGTTAAAAATTGTTTTGGTTTCCAGAAAGATGGACGCCCTCTGAATTTAGGAGGTGAATTTCTACTTGCGGTCGACGTCTCTGTTAATCTGTATGATGTCTTGCAAAAGTATTAACTCCCCTAAACCTTTTCTATCTTTGTCCAGCTTTCATATTTAATATGAAATATTTAATATGTAGCGAAGTGTTTTATAACTCTGCAGTTGAAGGAAAGGATTTCAGAGAGAACAACAAAAAAAAAATCTCAAGAGTGTGGCATGCACCTTGGTTCGGCACCAGCTTTCACTTCAATTCCAGCTGCAGGCCTTCAGGGGGGGATGTCACTCACAAATAACTGCAGCTCAACCATTTGGGCGGAGAGCGCCCGGAAGGCAACGGATTCCGAGTTTTGACCGAGTTTCTAAATTTGGATTTAGTTCTGGACTTTGGCTGGACCGTTCAAACGAATGGCTGTGCTTTGAGCTGAAATCCTGCTTTTCTTTTTTCAGCTCGCTCTGTGAAGAGGGATGGAAATCATTATGAGAGGAGCTGTAAATATGCAGCGCTGCACGTGGAAGCACAGAGCTCTGCCTGCCAGACTCTGGTGACTCCAGTGATTCAGAACACGGTACAGCCACGGACCTGCTTTGGTCTTGATCAGGACGGAAAGGGGAACAGATGTGAGAGAGAGTTCCCACTGAACGCTTGCCCTTTTTTTATTTTTTTGTTGCTTTGATGGTCGGTCAGGTTACAGAACATGTTTCCAGACATGCAGCTCTGATGCCTCTGCGGTTCTGCCGTTAAAAGCTCGTCAAACACGTGCGTCCAAATAGTCGGTACTAGGAACGTGCGTTCAGCCCCACGCTGTGGTTCCTGTACAAACACGTCACACTGCGGTGTTTGTATCCCTGAAGAACGCTCCCGCCCCGAAATTTGTTCAGTTATCAATAGGAGGCCTGTGCGTGGGGACCAGCAAACAACCGGCTGCAGATGCAAACATGCATCGAAGGAGATTAAAGACTTTCAGGAACATTTTGCGGGAAAATATGTGGAGTATTTTTTTTATTTTTATCTTTTTAATGACTAGTGTGACTTATTCCCTATTTTTCACACAATAATCAATGCCCAAGCAGCAAGAAAGGACACCGATGTCATCAAACGGCAACTATAATGATGAACACGGACGAGCGAATGACAAAAACGATAAATACACAGAGAAAATAAGCAAAGGTTGCAAAATAATAAATCAAATAATTGAAAATCCGAAACGTCTTCAACTTTGCTGCAATGCAGACAACGCCGCATGTACAATCACTCTTTGAAGAATCTCAAAGAGTTATTTCATCTCTGAGCACCACATGTCAATTTTCTTTGTGTTCATGTCGGTCAATCACAGAACATTCCAATAAAATAATTCAAAAATAATGAACAAGCTGGTAACACGCTGGTATTTGTCGCTTGCAATTTGACTGGATGTTGTAGAGTTTAAAGGGGAGGACTACATTCGTTGGGAATCTCAGGATAAAAAAAAAAAATGTCTTCTCTGAGAATTGTCATGAAATGAGGCAAACGGGCATTTATTTTTGCAGCCATTAGCCCCCCGATGTGTTGACGTTAGGCCTGACCAGATGGTACGAATTAAAATGCCAAAGTCACTCAACTCACATCAACTTCCTCACAAGTGCTGACCGGGTTCCCGCTTCGTTCTGTAACCTTCTTTTAGAAATGATTTCTTATTACTTGTTGCGTTTCTTTATATAATTTATTCATGATTTTTTGTTGTTGTTGTTTTGTTCCAGCAGCAGTGCTGTGGCTTTTTGGAATTGACCTTAAACTCCTTGCATCTGTTGAAAAACGTCCACAGAGACTCTTAGGCGGTCAAGTTAGGAGTAGGAAAAAAAAAACCATGTAAATCGTGGCTGAGTTGGTTACTTCTTACATTTTCCTGGAGTTAAACATCTGTTCATACCCTTGTTTGTTTTTTTTTCCCTCTCTCTCTCTCTTCTTTGTTTGCAGCTGTAATGATGGAGAAGTCGAGGCACACGCGGCAGTTAGCGGTCAGCCTCCTGCTTGGGTTGTGGTTTCCTTGTTGTTTAACCCAGACCACGGCACCCAGCAGGGCCAGCGTGGCCCCGACTCCGTCCGGGGCCCCGCAGCAGCTGAAGGTCCGCCTGGCCGGATACCCCCGCAAACACAACGAGGGCCGGATAGAGCTCTTCCACAAGGGAGAGTGGGGAACCATCTGTGACGACGACTTCTCTATAGCCAACGCCAACGTCCTCTGTCGACAGCTGGGCTTCATCGCAGCCACTGGATGGACTCACAGCGCCAAATACGGCAACGGCGAAGGTCAGAGCTCCTGCACTCAGTCACATGGGGCGTCATTGTTAGTAAATATAGACAGTGCTTTGTGTTTCCAGGCACACGGGGCCATTTTACAGTACAATAAAGTAAGTCTGTTACCTTAGGTAGTTATAAAAATGGCTGTATATGTCAAACATGACTAATTTAAGGCTTTGAAATTGGGCCTCTGTCTCTTTAAGAAGCTTTGACTCTTTCTGAAGCGCCGCCTTCAGGAAGTCATCACAACATGGCTCCTCTATTAACCTTTTGACAAAGTTTTTACCAGCGTTTCACTGAGAAGTAGCTCCTATAATGAGCCCAGCGGGTGAACAGTTCCAGCAGGTGTTTGCTAATTGCTGCTGGCTAGTCTGCAGGAGCTGTTACTAGCTTGTGCAGTATAATGGCACTGTGGAAAATATATGATTGAAAGACAGAAAAAAATAATGAAAAGGGGCTGACTAATGTGAGAAAAAAAACTTAATTGAAATAATTTCAATTTTAGGATTTTGTTTGTTTGTTTGTTATAAAGTAAAGTAAAAATAGAATTGAAAATGTATTAACAACCCAGGAATGGATTTGTTTTTGTCCTCCGGACCGAGAGTTTCCTGGAGCCTAAGTAAGCGTCTTCCTTTACAGGAAAGATCTGGTTGGACAACGTGTTGTGCAACGGAGGGGAGAAGAGCATCGAGTTGTGCAAGTCTCGAGGATGGGGAAACAGCGACTGCACTCACGATGAAGATGCTGGAGTGGTTTGCAAAGATGAGAGGATTCCCGGCTTTGTGGACTCAAACATTATTGACGTAAGTTGCTTAAAAAAAACAACAACTTAAAACTCTTATTCCTCCGAGTAATTGAGATCTGTTATAAATTCATATAAAGGCTTTCTTTTTTTTTAAAAAAAAAATATATATATATATATACTTTTAAGTCATATTTGCTTTAATTGTGAACTGGTAGGAAAGCAATTTGTTGTTTAAAAAAAAATACTTACCTATGCAAATTTTAAAGGGTGATGTGTATTTGTATTGATCCCCCCTTTACTCTGATTTCTCTAAATAAAATCCACTGCAGCCAGTTGCCTTCAGTCTTATGCATGCTTTTCATTTGGGTTTCCGGCATAAACATTCCAATGGTATGGGGAAAAACAAAAAAATCAAGTTTAATAAATTTTGGACGCGTGGCGATACTTTTGTGAGGTGCTCGCTTTCAAAGAGCTCAGCAGGTTTTAAGAAAATGTTAAAACTAACCTTGTTTTCTACATCCTGAAAATCCCTGACGGGACCATGTGCTCCAGCTGGAACCAGTTTAGTTTGGTCACACATCTGTACTGGCTTCGAGAATCACACTTAATGCTTCCAAGATGCCGCTTTGTTGTGCAGTATTAGAAGAAAATGTTCATAACATTATAGGACTGTCATTTGAATCTTCATAAACTCTGTCCTGTAGTGTGTTTCGGTCAAACATGGCGACCAGATTCTAATCTCTGACTGCTGCCAATTTTTTTTCCCAAATAAAAGCGACTCATGGCTTTCACATGTACAGTGAGCTGAACTGCTGTGACTGTTTTATTCGGTTTCTTTATTTGTATAATGTATAGTGTCTTTCCTGTGTTATCTGATCATTCAGACCAGGGACGTACCAGTTTACTTTTTTCACTTCCAATACCGATATCTGAGGCACAGTATCGGCCGATACGATACAGAAACACGGATTTAAAATGTTTCTTTGTCTTAAACAAAGAGCTAAATGCACTGAATTGTACATTTAACAGCTCTGCATCAGTACAGCACACTTAAATATGCCAATAGCTTCACACGTTAGATGAAAAATGGAAAAAACTTTAATTGAATATTTTGTTGTATTTTTTTTTCTTTCCAGGCTCAAGTTGACGAGAAGAAGGTGGAGGAGGTGCGGCTCCGGCCCATCGTCGGCACGACCAGGAGGAAGCTGCCCATCACTGAGGGCGTGGTGGAGGTCAAGCACAAGGACGGCTGGGCTCAGATCTGTGACGTGGGATGGACCGTCAAGAACACCCACGTGGTCTGCGGCATGCTGGGATTCCCGCATGAACGGAAGGTCAACAAGAACTTCTACAAGTAAGAAACAAGCCCAAGTAGAGGCTTTGGAGCTCCAGTCTGTGGTGAGGCAGGAAGGTTTTGTTCGTTTTTACGAAGATGACACGTCATAGCTGAATAGACAAAGTCACGGGAAAAAGAAGGTACACCCTCCTATATGTTAGTTTTCATGCATCAGGACATATTGACAATAATCTGGCCTCGTGAGGTAATAAACGTTTGCAATCTAAAGTTACCAACAGATTCCACAGTTTGTGAGGCGTCATGTCAGTGGAATAGAAACGGAAAAGCCAGATAAACTCCAGCATTTCATCAGTGTGGAGGAATGTCGGCCTTCTCTTCTGGCCATGTTGCTTCGGCTCAGTGAGCTTTGCAGACGTTTGTTGTGCAAACAGCTGTCTTCAGGTTTCACCGGAGCATTTGGTCTGGATGAGGTCCAGGCTTTGACTGGGACATTGCAACACTTTGGTTCTTTATTGTGACAGATTATCTCACATTTCTACAGGTGAGGACCACTGGGGGAAAAAAAGAGCTCAAACTTCCCTCTGGAATGTTGTTTTAAGCGTTGTTATTATTATTTGTTTTTTTTTTGTTTTTTGGTTTTTTTTGTCACATCTGTTTGAAATCTCATAGTTTGTTCATATTCAAACTATGAGTATTAAATTTTTAAATTCTGCTGCCAGTCTCTGTTTTTTTTTATTTTTTTTATCTGACAACCCTTCTAAAAAAAAGAGGAATGTTGAGTCTTTTTCTAAATCGTCTATCATGAGGTTTATAACATTTAACGCTCTGACTTGGACATGGACAACCTCTCTGCTCCCTTTGCACACTTTGGTGATCATTTTCTGGGACATTTACTCCTGGGAACATTAGCGGCTGTCATAAAACTTTTCCCCTCGTGGAAAAACCTACGAGAATAATAGACTTTAATTCGTTTGTAAAAGTCTTGGATGCACATGACAGCTTGGTGGGCAGCAGCTATTTCTCCTCTGAGGATCTGGAAGGGTATTTTGTTTGGTCTCTGTTGCTTCATAAACCTCACAGAAACATAAAATGATATAAATGTTTTTCCACAGGCAGCATTTCTGTTTTGGCTTAATCTTTAATTAATAGCAAATAATCACATGGCTGGATTCTTCTGAAGGTTTTTTGACAGTTGAGATTAGATTAAAAAAATATATGAAACCGTTGTACTGAGAGCTGTTTGATTGTCATAATTACCCATTGAATTTGTCAGCCATTTCTGCTGACTTACCAAAACAGAATAGACATAGAAAGACCCTTCGGGCGAAATGACGTCATAACAGACCTGAGAGCAGGGATTGTGGAGTTTGGGGAGGTTGTGAGACAGAGTAAGACATCCAGAAACACTGTTTCTTCCCTTTGACTAAGCCACAAGCGGGATCTCCTTTGTTTGTCAGCGAGTGGAGATTGTGGAGGCGGATGTGTCTGCCAAAAGTCTCAAGTGACGACGGCAGAAGTTAGTTTTCCTGAGCTTTCTGCGTCGTGTATTTTCCATATGTTTATGTTTTTCTTTTTCAAAGAGATTATGCTTTGATTGATCTTCTCGGCCTCTATTGTCACTGGAGAATAATCACTAACTTGCTTCCTGTGTTTGTGATTTTTATTTTGCACTGAAGAATTTATGATGCGAGCCTGGACATCTTTGAAGTATCTGTGATGTGTTTAGTTTTTATAAATTGCAGGCGCTGAGATGAAGTTTGTAGTAGTGCAGTGTTTTACTATATCAAAATGGGGAGCTTTATCTCTTTTTGTAACATTTTCTTCCACTTTAACGGATCGGCTCAACATAGGAATTGATGGTACATATAAATATTTTCTAAATTAATCAGAAAGTTGGCCAGGCTGCCTGCAGTTGGCGCCACTTTGGGCATTCAGCATGTGGAGTTGATTGAATCTTCACCGGAGCAGACGGAGCGCCTGCATGGTGCAAAGTGAGATGAAACATTTGTTTTCTAACTTTTGACTGAAACATTCATATTCATTATATGTGGGCCCATCAGAACTGTGACACTTTGCTGAATCTTTCTAAAAAATGTCAAAAATATTAATAACAGATTGGCTTTAACTTTCTCTTTTCAGTTTTAGTGATCGTCATGGTAACCAGCCCCCAAAAATTGTTTTCAAAGTCCACAAAAGGATTATATTATAGTAGCTTTGGGTTGTCATTTTAGTGTGCTTGTTTGTTGTTGTTTTTTGCTTGTTTTTATTTGTGAAATATTTTTTTTGTTAGTTAATATTTGTAGTTTTAGTTGGTTCATAGTTTTGGTAAAGTTTTAGGTGCAGTATTACAAAAGGTCAGAAGTATTGTATTGTGATTCTGGATTCATTGACTGGTGATGAACAGTCAACAGAAGCTACCGTATTCAAACAATGTTGAACAACCAACGGACTCTGGGGTTTTTCTCCCAACCTTTTCAGTCGTCGTTTTGCAGACTAGCTTATGTCAACGTGAACCGGAAACTTCACAACAATTCAAAACACTAATAAACAGATTCAGAAACATGAAAACAAAAGATATTAAATCTACATTTTAAGTGTGTTTTAGTCCGTTTTAAAAAAGCAAAATATAGCTCCAGATAGCTTCCCCCCCGTTGATTAACATTTTCATTTATTTCAGTTACTGAAAGTGTTTTCTCAATTTCAGTTTTCATTTGTTTTAGTTAGTTTCTTTTCCCATCCGGCCCTCCCTGAACAAGGATACACACATTCCTGGCTGCTCTCCAGTGCAGGCCTTCACACAGAGCAGCGGGAGGCGTGCAGAGGGGAACTCTCGTTTTCTCCCAGCCATGTGTGAGGCTCCTGGGAGCAGCCCGGGGTCTGGAGGAGGTCAGCTGCTCAAAATGAGAGTAGCCAAAAAACACAAAACAAAAAAAAAACCTCTTAAGTGGAGCAGTTCTTTTGTAATTCTGACTAAGAGTTGATATGGAGCTAAATTTGCCCATAAACGTTGTTCAGAAAAAGGAAAATTGAAGTTGAAAAAAAATCCCCTTAAATCTGAACAGTAGTTTTGAACATTTTTTCAGTTTCAAATCTTTTTTTTTTTTTTTTTCTGGTTTCCACGTAATTTTTCGGTTCCAACTATTTTTTTTTTTCTTTTAAACAAACTTATTGTAATGCCATCTACCGAAGCCCTGTGAAATGTCAGAAATGCTCCTCGCCAGACGGCGTGTTTATGAAGAACGAACCCTGACGGTTAAAGCGAGTGTTTGCGTGCCGTTTCTCTCCCGTGTGTGATGGAATCCGACTGTCTCGCTGTTGCAGACGTCCAACAAAGCGAGCTGCCGGGAAGGCGTCCGGCCCAAAGGTTAATGTCTCAGCTGCTGGAAGGTACACTGTAGCAGGAATGCCTGTCACTATTGCCAGTGGGTTTCCTGTTGGCTTAGAAAACAGTCATTTAGTTCTAGATAATGGCCATCTGTTCCTCCTTTTCGCTTTCTGAATCTTCCCATTCAGGGAAACCTTTTTTGTTTCCTTTTTTTTTTGTCACACAGACACGGATCAGTCATCTCACAAAAACATATAATTTACATTTTCTGACTTCAACTATTCCTGCTTTAAAGGGGGGGTATTATGTTTTTTGAGTTTTATACCATCTAATCATGTTATTCCCTCATCCAAAACGTAGCTGGAGTGTTTCGATTCTTTGAGGAATACTTTTCATTTCCATGGCAACCACTCAACTGTGAAAAATACCTTGATGGGCCTAGCTCCGCCTTTGAGGACGAAGCTCCTTCTCTCATCTTCAGTTTCGAAGCTACCAAGCTTCCTCCTCACAGAGCGCCTCTTCCCCCACTCGGCTCCTTCAGACTAGCCAGAAGCAGTTAGCAAACACCTGGCGGAACTGAGCATCTGCTGAACTCATCATACGAGCTACATCTCAGAGCAACGCAGGAAGAAACGTTAAAGGGTTAACAGAGGAGCCATGATGTGAAGACTTCCTGAAGGTGGAGTTTCACAAAGAGCAGGAGCTTCTTAAAGAGACAGAGGCCATTAAATATGGAGTCATATTTGATATAAATAGCATTTTTATAACAACTGAAGGTAACTTTATTGTGCTAGTAAATGCCACTATGTGGCTGGAAATGCATAATACTCCCCCTCTAAACACGTTTTATAATGTTAAATGCATCCAAAATAGTTGGGTGGTTTATTTATTTACTTTTGCATCACCCAATTTTTGTGAGATTTCGTCCATGACTGTGTTGTGCCCGCAAACTATCATATTCTTTCACTCAATAGTGTTTTCTGTTCAATAGGAGCTGTAGATGCTGGGTTCTTCAGCTAAATGACCTGCAGGTCTTTGGGTCAGGAGAACAAGACCTCCGTCTGGTAGAATCTGCAAATCATTTCTAGTGTTTGGTTTTGATTAGCTGACGCTCAGGAGATGAGACCAAAATGGAGATTAATAAAAGCCATAATGCTGGCTCGCTTTGATAATAGTTTTGTTTGTTGCTATAAAGTTGGGGCGGGGACTTTAACTTGGAAAATCTAAAAGTAACCTGAAAATATCTAATTTGAAGCTGAAAAAAGGAAATGTGAAAATTTAAACTTTTAAGGATAAACTGAAATAATTTTTTTTTTTAAGGAAAATTTCCCCATTCTTCTTGGGAAAATTGGGTTAAAATGAACACTTTCTTAAATAATTTTTTTTGTCATTTTTGAATTTCAATCTGATGTTTCTCAGAATTAACTGTACAGATTTATTTCAAAAGAGCATAAAGGCTGCCCACTCAGCCCAGTTTAATCATCCATCTGACTCCATTTTCCACTGGGAAAGTAGGAACGAGTCACCACAGCACAAACGGAGAAAGACAAGAAAAAATATCGATTTGTTGTTTTCTTTTTTTTTTTGCTAGTTGAAGCCATGAATACAGACACCGCCCTATACTTTAAATAACATGTTCAAAAGTGTTAAGAATGTAAACTTTGTGTTTGAATTCAGATTCTTTGATTCATTTTTAATTTGCTTTCTCAAGATGAATCATTTTTATGTTCAGACAAAAGCGATTAATTGGTTTATAAAAACTAAATGATTGTTTTACCAACTTGAGTGTTTGATTTGTTTTTTCTTTTTTCATTTTTTCATCATTGTTTCATTGTGTTTTTGTTTTGTTTTGGCATATTAACACAGAACGGGACGTTTTCCTTTGACGTGGTTTTGCGTTGTGCAGATTCTACGGGATTTAGCTCTTGACCAGATTAAAATCGAAAATCTTGGCTCTATTATGAGCCTCTCAGTCATGCGCTGCACAAAGAGAGCTGAAGAACCCATCAACGCTCTGACAGAGTAGAAAGCAGATCTGTACAAGTCAAACGCTGGAACTTTATGTTCACATTGACAAAGTACAGCTGCATTCAGAATATTTCACTTCCTCCTTCCTGCATGTTTAGTACCAAAGCCGTAGTAGTATATGGACTCGAAAACCACACAGTCAGTACATCCACTTAACTGCCAACCAGAATAATATCCACCGTAAGTAGAAAGATGTCCATATACTTTTGTTTGGTCCTGTCTATGTTTTTATTCAAGTTCTGCTTCCTGATTGGTTGTTGTGATGATTTCTGTGGAGACTCACCCGTTTTTACCTTGCAGGCAGCCACCCAAAGCTAAAGCTAACTCTATGTCTAAACAGAGCAGCCGCAGCAAAAGGTAATCGGAGGATACACAACTCATGTGGTAGATAGATGATGTCTAAAATGAAAAGCATATATCACCTTGCAAAGTAACTCTGAAACTGATCAACGGATTTGATGCAGTGTATCTCAAACCTGTGAAGTAGAAGAAAAAAGTCTGACTTCACATTTTCTATCTGACCATCTTCCATTCATCCATAACTGTAATGGAGTCAAATCACATTAATGCAACATTATGCTGCTTCTTCAAAAATGAAAAAAGTGACTATTGGAAAACGAAACAAAAAACCCCCAAAAACAATGATGTTGAACAGAACTTTCGATGTGATTATTTTGTCTAATTTATTTGACTGACACTAATAAAGTTAGTTTTGTGGTGAACAGAGGAAACGGATAGAAACGGCACCAACTGCACAAGCTTAATGAAAGATGGGATTGTGATTAACACCTTGGACTGGATGTTCATCAGTTGCCAGGCAACTGAGGTGAACAAAGATAATGAAGAAGAAATTATTTGCCTAAAAATCCTAACAAAAGTTCATCAATGACTAACAAGGAGGAGCCTGATGTCTTCAGGGCCTCATACTTCATATGGATATATGAAATTCTAGCTTTTATTAAATTATATATATATATATAGTATCGTTCTTATATTTAAAATTTACACTGCAGTTTTGTGGCTGCTTATTAAAGTAATAAGTATTATTTTGTTACTGTTGGCTATTTAAATTTCAGCAGCTGCCAACATGAGGTGATGGCAATTTTCCCTTCTTGCATACCAAATATTTGATTTCTAATTTCCTAAAACAGATAAATGATACATTTTAGTATGCCAAAAAAAGACAAATGTATAAAACTGTCAATTTGTAAAAACTACTACAATCCTCTTTGTGTGTTTGAGTGTTTTGTAACTCACTTTATCTTGGTTTGTTTTTGCCGTTTTGTTCCCGTAGTCATTTGTGGGAAAATATTTTACTCCCTCAGGTTGTACCTGGAGCGGCAGAAGAACCTGTACCTGCTCCGCTCTGTGGCGTGTTCGGGGTCAGAGGTTCACCTGGCGGCCTGCCCCCTAGAGTTCAACAAGGCAAACGCCACGGCGACCTGCGCCGGCGGCATGCCCGTCGTCGTGAGCTGCATGCCCGGCCCTCTGTTCATGCAGAACAGCTCTCTGAAAAAGAAAGTTAAAGTCTCGGTAAGGAGATCCTCAGGAACAGAAGCCAGCTAAATGTTTGTTTGTATTTTTTCTTTGCATTTTGTTTCACTGCAACTTCAATATATTTGTCTTGTATTTTGTGTGGACAGTTCTCTGCACAGATGAGACCAAAAGGTTTTCGCAGTAGGTCAAAAAATGTTACATAAGCTAGAGATTTAATGAGGAGAAGCAGGAGCAAATGAGGTGGATTAACAGAACTTTCCAACAACTGATGATGTCGTCCACATGTTGCTGTGGATTATCGTCTCTACTGCCCAGATGTTGAGCTGTTAGCATTTTGTGACGGAAACGGTGTCTTCAGTCAGAGGCTTCTTTTGATTTGCAGTGAGACTGACTGCTGCTGGAGGCCCTTCCTGCCCACAGCGTCAACGCCTCAAGAACTTTCTGAGGAAACTTGAATGAAATGAGTTGCATTTAATTTTCATTTTCAACACAATAGAATTGAAGTGAATCGAACAAAATTAAATGAACACACAGTCAGGTCCTCTCCATCCTATTGGATGGATTCATTTTTAAGATTCCTAAAGCTGGTAGAGGACAAAGTCGCCCAAAAAGTTCTGATTCAGGAACTCAGTATGAGTACAAATACACACCATGCTGTATTTTGGAGATTTTTATTTATTAAATGTATCATCTTCCTTCCATTTCACAGTTAAGCCTTTTGGCCAATCTCCTCAAATATCAATATTGAAGTTTGCAGGTATTTCATGACAAAATGCATAAATGTTCAGAAATATGGACACGTCTGGAAGGCGTTGTGCCCTGGCGACAGCAATGTGGTCTAAACTAAGCGGTGAGGACGTGCCAGGCTGCCTCCATGTTCACAGACTCATGCAGAAACGCATCTCCGTGTTGTTGTCAGAGCAACGTGAGGCTGAAGGGTGGCGCCAGGCTGGGGGAAGGCCGGGTGGAAGTGCTCAGAGACAACGAGTGGGGGACGGTGTGCGACGACCGCTGGAGCCTGCTGTCCGCCAGCGTCGTTTGCCGGGAGCTGGGCTTTGGCAGCTCCAAGGAAGCCCTGACGGGAGCCCGCATGGGACAAGGTGAGCCCTGACGAGCAGGACGACTGCAACACACACTTCTGATCTGCACTGCGCCTCTGAGCTCTGGTTGTTTGTGTAAATTCAATGTTTGAGGGTTTTTTTTGGTTTATTTTAGGATCATGTGAATGTCTCACAACATATTTAGAGCTACGTTGTGCTTTTCTTGCATTCATTTCAACGATAAGTTTCACAGGGATTTCTGAAGTGTTTGAAATAAGATGTGCAAATTACATTTTTTTCTCTCGTTACAAACTTTAATTCAATAATCTTGATATCAAGATTCAAAGTGCAAGTATCACAGCAGCTTAATGGAAGAGCCGTGTTGCGACAACTTCCTGGAGGCGGATTGCCGGAAAAAGCAGGAGCTTCTTAAAGAGACAGAGGCCCAATTTCAATGTGTTAAATTGCTAAGTCAAACTTATTTTAAGTCGTGTCAGATATATGCTGAATTTTTTCTTACAACTGAAGGTGAAATTATTTGATTGTGTTATAATGAAAAACACATGCCACTGGCCCTTTAAGGACTATTTTACGTCATCTCTCAGTGGAAACATTCGCAAACAAAAAAGTCTAGTGATGCTGCACAGGAAAACATCAAGCGCTACATGTGGAAATGTGCGTAATTATAATCTAGGACTTTCCTCAATAAGGTGTTTTGGGCGAACAGGCCAGAAACTCTGCTGAGGAGGAAAACAGGCCTGTCTTTTCAGCAGCAGTTCTCGGAAACACCAGGAAGTAGCTCTCTTCTCAGAGAAAGTTGGATCTGTTAGAGGAAGTGCTGTGGTCGGACCCACGTCTGACCAAACGCTGCTTGGACGTGTCCGAGACTTTCTAATGGAGGTCAGAAGCACGAGCTGCTGAAGAACGGCCTTTCATGGACGCGAGTGACGCAAACGTGCTGACCCGTCCAGAATTCCTTCTTGGTGCATCCAATGAATCCCTCCATTTATGGCGCGTTCAAGAAGCTGACGCCGACAATGCCCTGCGGAACAGTTATAACGGCTGAAACGTGTTTTTTTTTTATTGCAGTATTCGGTGTATCTCACTGGGATTTTCTGGGGGGAGGATTTTCAGGCCAACACAAGACATGAAGTGAATGAAAAATAAATACATCAATTTCTAAATTTTCTTGAAAAGTGAGTCCAGGCTTTGCAGAGCCACTTGCAATAACAGCTGCAGGTATTTTGTTTCTCTTTAGTTATTTTACACCAAACGGTTGTTGTTTGATTACCATTTTAGAAACAATATATTTTTTTATAAAATAGCTTAATCTCGTACAGATTGTGTGGACATGAATTTTGAAACTACATATCCTTTCTTCCTCGCTTCACAATCATCATACACAATGCTGGTCAATCGCCCAAAATAAAAACGGATGCATTGATGTCAGTCGTTGAACTGGTCTGACCCCAGAGCTCTTTTCTCAGGCATGGGCCCGATCTACATGAACGAGGTGAAGTGTGTCGGGAACGAGAAGTCGATCTGGAACTGCCCGTTTAAAAACATCACGGCGGAGGATTGCCAGCACATGGAGGACGCCGCTGTTCGCTGCAACATCCCGTACATGGGCATGGAGAACTCGGTCAGACCGAACCGCCTCACCAACCTGTTCATTTCTACTGTTTGGATGCTTCATGTCACGTTGTTTGGTTTTATTTTAGCAAGTAAAAAAATATGACAGTGAGTTTTTCCACGCCAAGTTGTATTAGTTTAAGGTGTTTATGGAACATGAGAATGGAAAAAACACCTGAAATATCTGTTCTTCCCATTCCTGGTTCATTTGTGTTTAGTACCAAGTACATCCAAAAGAAAACTTTAATATTATGAAAAGGTTCAGTAATTGTCCCCTTTCAGAATGTGAAACCTGAATAGATTTATGACACGTAGAGAGAAATATTTACAGCCTTTTTATCTTGTTGACCATGGAGAACAAATGAAACCCAAAATTCAGTGTCTCAGAAAATGCGAATGTTACATTAGAACAATTAGAAATGCCTCATTTGCTGATCAGGATGTACCATTATGACTCTGGTAACATATGAATTCAGCTTCTGGAGTCAAAAAATACAATTTTTCACAATATTCCATGTTTTTTTCAGATGTACTTGTACATAGATTTGCTACTCTAACACGAGCCTGTTACGGAAATTTGAGATGCAGAGCTAACTGCAGGAGCTACTGAGCTAGTTAACTAGTTAGCTAACATCAGAAACTAGTTGGCAAACTGCAAGAGACATAGTTCACAAGCTAGCTAACTGCAGAAGCTAGCTAGCTAAATGCAGAAGCTAGCCAGCTAACTGCAGAAGCTAACTGTAGTTTGCTAACTTTCAAAAAAACTCACATTTGTAATTTACTAATATTTAAACTCTTTTTAAATTATGCTCCTTGAAAAACATATTTTAAGGTAACATATTAGCAAAGGCAATTTTCAACATGGAGTTTTTATACTTGCACAACTTCATGTTTTGTTTTTTATTGACCTGGTCTACAGTAAATAGCGCAAATGTTTTGTGTAACGTCTACCCTTTCGTCAATGAAAGGAGCAAAACTGAAATCTTCAGTAGCGACTTTGAGCTTTTACACAAAACATACAGACATATTTCTGAGGAATCTGCTCCGTCTGCTTTGTAGCATGTCGCCTAACCCCCTGGTCTCACACAGATCCGGATCACAGGCGGACGGAGCCGCTTTGAGGGCCGCGTGGAGTTGCTGAGCTCTGACGCTAACGGGACGGAGAGATGGGGTCTGATCTGTGGTGAGACCTGGACCACCAGGGAGGCCATGGTAGCCTGCAGGCAGCTGGGTTTGGGCTACGCTAACCAGGGCCTGCAAGTAGGTTATTAACAAAGACAATTTGCTGCTGCAAAGCAAATGTTTGCTTTCTTTTGGTTTATATTGCATATGCATATTTAATGTACTGTCAGGTGAGCAGTATTTTTTTTTTTTGTTATGTTGCGTTCTTTCTATAGAACCAGTGGAAAACTAACATATTCTCACTGTGGCCTTAAATGGATGATGGATTTGGACTTCTCTTCTTTTTCAGTGTAGAACAAATTATGCAACAAATCACTTTGATACATTTCAACAAGAAGAATTACACCACCACAAAAAATGGATAATGTCCTTCTGTAAGTTCAAAGAGAGACAACAATTTTTATTATTACGATTATTTTTATTTTTCCATCAATATACCCTGCTTATGTGTTTTCTCACATAAGCAGGTCAAAGTGAATAAGAGAACCGTACTTTATAGCACAAACTTATTGCGTGAAAATATATATTTACATTTCTACCCAGGAAAGGAAACCTTTTGAAGCCATTAGCACAGTGATGTCATAATTCTGTCTGGATATTTGACCAATCAAAAATGATTTTTATTTAAATTATGTGGTTCCTGGCATATAGACGGATTTTAACCATAGATGGTCCACAAATTGTCCATAACAGTCTTTAAGCAGGTCAAAAGATTTTTTTTTTTTTTAAATCTTTAAAAAGTCTTAAATTCATTAAATAAAATGTAGGTTGGCTTTCATTATGTTATATATTTTGTCGTGGCAGGCCGATGCAGTCATATATGTTCTAACTAGGTTTTGTATTGTAGGATTTTTCCATCATCACCTAAAGCCCTAGTTCTATGGCTAGCTAGCCGGTTAACTAAAGAGCCATGTTCGATGTGAAAAGCACAAAACTATCAGGAGCCACAAAAAGATTTTTGTCCCCTACATTCCTCATGTGCATCTCTGTCATGATATAGGTCTTACATTTTATTCAAAATGGACTTGAAAAGGGTTTTACATTTGAGTCGTGAAAAACGCAGAAACCTAAATAACATTAACTAATCCAAACTCTTGAAAACTTAAATGAGAAAACCAACAAAAATGTTGGTTAGTCAACATTTTACTGAGGAATATAATATTTAACCAAATATAACTGGACCTTTGTATGAATATTTGGACTCTCTTCTTGCTATTTAAATATATTGAGGTAGTTTCTTGCATAATCCTTCCACCATGCAAAAAGAACTGTTCAAATCTATCCGTAAGGAACTGAAGCGTATCTCACATCCACGGCCCACATTGAGGGTGTGTAAAGTTTCTGCTTCTGTTTGAAGACGCAGAAGACAAAAAAAAAAAAAAAAAAAAAAGGCATATTTTCTGCCCAACTCCGAGGTCTGACTGCAGCCTGTTTGGCAGCGTGTTTACTATTGCGTAACAATGTGTCTGGGAATCTAATGTTGTGGGTTAGCCATAGTAAACCCACATACTGATGTCTGTGAGTTTACTGCCTGGTCAAATATACGACACTGAGAGGCGTTAATTACATGAAGAGGCTTTGCTTAATTCAAATGAGAAATAAACGTTGTTTTTTAAAATTTTATTTTCATCATTAAAGCTGCAGTATGCAACGTTAATAATATTTTGTTGGCACAGTGGTTGAAAGTGTCACCACATTGCGACAATACGGCACGAGACAGAAAACCTGTGAAAAAATCGAGTTCCTCTGCCTCTTCCTAGGGCTAACTACAAACAAAAGGAGGCGGGCCTTAGTGCTGTCAGTCACATAGCTCGCTGCTTTGCTGATGCTAAGGCTAGTTAGCATAGCCACTGATGATGACGGATAAAGGGTTTTGCTGTGACGGTAAATTGTTTCTTCGCCATTAACATATTTAGCAGGGTGTACATGTGGTTGACTAACATCGCTAAGACCCTCCTCCTGGCTCTGATTGGTTGTTTTGGGGGCATTTCTTTAAATGGCAATAGCGGCTCAGAGAGGAGGTGGAGGAGATTGTTGTTTTTGGTTTTTTCACAACATGGTCCCAGTTTTAGCAAATATGTTTATGGTTCTATACAGTATGATTATAATTATGCATATGCAATATGTATCTTTCTGGACATGGAATATTTATGTCCAGAAAGATACATAAATATCTTTCTGGATATTCTGGATATTTATGTATCCAGAAATCTTCCATGTGGAAGAGCTAAAAATAGCGCCATGCAGAGCTTCTAATCAAAGTCAGAGCCGCTCACCACCGTGACCTCATGTGGAAACCACGCCGATCCCAGCAGACTAACCAGCACATTTTCCGTCGACTCCATATAAACACCGGGTAATCTTTAGTTTAGACGGGTCGCAGACAGGACAGGAAGCGTGTCCCCCGTCTGACTCCCAGCAGGACGCTTCCGCAGATCCGGATAGCGGGCGGCCGAAGCAGCTACGAAGGCCGGGTGGAGGTTCAGATCGGGTCCAAGTGGGGCACAGTGTGCAGCACAGGCTGGACGACGAAGGAGGCCATGGTGGCCTGCAGGCAGCTAGGGCTCGGCTACGCCATGCACGCCGTCACCGTGAGTAGGAGCTGAAAATGTGCCCCACAGCTAGAAGACAAATGTTTCATCGCCCAGTAGATGAGATAAGCAGGCCAGCTAAAACACTGAGCAACGATGGCTTATTATTCTTCCCATCCGATTATGCCAAATTGACTGGAAGGTAAAAATTTGCACCGACAAGTTGATGAGGATTGGAGTAAGCAACTCAAATATTTGGAAGTTATCTTCTATGAAGAATGATCACAGTAGAGGTAATAAGAGTCTTTCACAAAAAACAGAAGCTGGTGTCTGAAAACGAGTGACAGTAGGGGGCGCCATCTTAAAGCGCCACCAGCAGAGCTGCCACGTAAAACCTGAACTCTGAGGCGCCGCGTGTGAATCTGTCCTGATCTCTGTTTCTCTCTCTTTCTTTTGTTCGTTTGTTTCTGTGTAATCATTGTTTATTTTTTTTGAACCGCCGGTAAGGAAACCTGGTACTGGGACAGCAGCAACGTCACAGAGATGGTGATGAGCGGCGTGAAGTGCACAGGAAGTGAGATGGCTCTGAGCCAGTGCCAGCATCACAAAACCGTCAACTGCCAGAAAGCGGCCGCAAAGTTTTCAGCAGGAGTCATCTGCTCAGAGAGTGAGTTAAAGGCCCAGAATCAACCACAAGGGGGCAGTAACGAGTTAGATTCTCTGGAGTAACTTTTAAGATATTTATAGGAAAGGAGAATGGAAAAACACCTGAATGTTCCCCAACAATTGACACACATATTGTTTATTTTTATTTACTATTTTATATTTATCCAGATATTTATGCTTTAGGATGAAATGTTGAAACGATGTCTCTGTCCCCCCCCCTTGTGTGTCCAGCCGCCTCCGACCTGATCCTGAACGCTTCCCTGGTGGAGCAGACGGTCTACATCGAGGACCGTCCTCTGCACATGCTCTACTGCGCCGCCGAGGAGGACTGCCTGTCCAAGTCTGCGGCCAAAGCCAACTGGCCGTACGGACACCGGCGGCTGCTCCGCTTCTCCTCCCAGATCCACAACGTCGGCCGGGCCGACTTCAAGCCCAAAGCCGGGCGCCACTCGTGGGTGTGGCACGCCTGTCACGGGTAACGTACGACGTAAAGCTAGACATGAATTTGAACATGAGACAAAACGAGCAGGAAACAATGGAAAATATGTGACAGAGCAAACGTATTATTACTTTGTGTTTTTGTGGTTGGTTAAAATATCCTTTTAACCAAGGGATATTGGTTTGAAGGAAAGAGATTATAATTTGATCAAACATACATGTTTCTCATTTGAGGCCCCCCTGAGGTAGCCTTTTGGCCCCCCCAAATTTAAAAGTCTAGCTCTGCCACTGTCAATAATGTGACAGATTTTTCTGTTTCTCTGTTTGTGAAGTGTTTGGAAAACCTTTAATCTCTTTTCTACCTTGAGGTTTGTGGCTGTAACATGACAAAAAATGTAAGAAAGTGAATATTTTCGACAGTTTCGGAAAAGACTGGAGCAACGTAGCAACAAACTACCACAACTTTCAACACTATGTTGACCTGGAAGTGGATGATTTTCTGGTTTGGGTCTAATTTGTGCCTCTCTGACTTTTCACCCAGCCACTATCACAGCATGGACATCTTCACCCACTATGACCTGCTGAACGCTAACGGCAGCAAAGTGGCAGAGGGCCACAAAGCCAGTTTCTGCTTGGAGGACACAGATTGTCAAGAAGGTCAGTTTCATGCTTTGACTAGACGAGTTTACAATCTGGAAAAAAAAAAAAATTTATTTTGTGTCATCGTCACCCAGAGAAGAACTTTGCTGATGACTGGAAATTATACAGATATTTATTTATTTATGTATTCCAAAGATTTTCAATTACCTCTTTGGATCCAAAACATTGATATTACTTCCAGTCTGAAGAAACATGCTGGTTCAGCCTAAATCTGCCAACGGTGTGAATAGTTTGTGTGAGCCGTTAGCGTTCAGTCGACGTCTTTAGGCTCCCACGGTAACTCCCGCCCTTTCTCCGTGTCGATCAGGTGTTTCGAAACGATACGAGTGCGCCAACTTCGGCGATCAGGGCATCACGGTCGGTTGCTGGGACTTGTACCGCCACGACATTGACTGCCAGTGGCTTGACATCACGGACGTCAAACCTGGAAACTACATCATGCAGGTGAGTGTGTGGGGTTTCACTTGGAGCAGGCAGCCGGCCAGGCGCCGGCGTGGCCACGTTGAATCACTGACTTGCAGCCAGGTCTTCCTTCCTTCAAATCCTCTGATGACTCAGCGACAGAGTTGCACACTGGCCACAAACCATCAACTCATCAGCTGCTGTTACCAGGCTAGTTTCTGTTAGACGGATATTTGAAAAGGGGGGGGGGGGGGGAAAGAGCAGTGGATCGAGAATTAAGCTTTGGGGAACCTCATAGTTTGAGACCATCCAGATTCTGTGAGATATTAAATGTGGTGTCCATACAGTGTGAAGGGCACTCAAATCACCTATAAATCAACCGGTCGATAAATTGGCTCCTTAATTTTGGGTGATTGACAATCGGCCGATACTTTCATGTGAAACCGATCTTATCCAATGATCTCATCTCCACAAAGGTCTGAAAAATCAAAAACATTGATATCAGTAAGGATCTTTTTTAAAGATGGGGCATTCGGCCAGAAAAATGTTGCCCACCTATGATCTGTTATCTCATTCAACATGACCTGGTTGTCAAAGTTCAGGATCTTTCTACAAAGATTTCTCAATGACGTTGAGATGAATTTGAAAAGTTGAAACGTTTGATTACTTTAGAGTAGCCAGTCTTCGTCACCTATCGCTGCTTTTTCTCGCCCGTTCAGATCGTGATCAATCCGAATTACGAAGTGGCCGAGAGCGACTTCACAAACAACGGCATGAAATGCAACTGCAAATACGACGGACACAGGATTTGGCTCCACAACTGTCACATCGGTAACCACGCAGGAACAGCCAAGCTGTTCAAACTTCCCGTAAAACTTGTGGAAATTCACTAAAGCCGCCACTTTTCTAATGTCTTCCAGATGATGCGTTCAGTGAGGAGGCAGAGAAAAGATTCGAGAAATACCCCGGACAGATAAACAACAGGATCTCCTAACTGTGGACGTCGCCTCTATTGTGGGATGGATGAATAAAAATACGCCTCCGTATTTCTATTTGTTTTCAGGTGCTTACATGAATCCCCATATTATTCCTTCATAGTTGTGTTTTTATACTTGAATATTCAAGTGGCTATGATTATGTCCTCTAGTTTAATGTGAGTTTGTACTTACTTTTTTTTTCTTTTTTACAAATTCAGATTTTATAGTTTTTCAGTCGATGTTTGACACGATGTACAGTCCTCTATTGAATGTTTCAGTTGCAACGCCTGAATGAAGCTTTAATGTTCTGGTTTTAAACGCATAACAAGATTTATTTGCCTTTAGCATGCAGAGTCCAAGCATGAAACCCAATAAACTCATATTTAGTTTGTCTTAAGCAACCGAAACATGACCCAGAGCCCCAGATATCTGGTTGAGTTTGTGGTTTCAACAAGAAAAAATAAATGGTAGAACTACTTTTTCAAGGCACTGTAATCCCAACAAGGGAACAAATTTTATCAGTGTACTAATGCCGCCAAACTGTATGTACTGTACAACAGTGACCTGTTTTACTCCGGTAAGCATTTTGCTACAGTTTGATCAGTAAATGTGATTTGAATGCAAACCTTTACAAAAACATCCAGGTTTTCTGTCTCCCATCCCAATTTTGGTTCTGCAAATGTATGTTAGAACTGCTGCAATATGTAGTGAATGTATTTATTTCCAGTATGCGTTCATCAGCAAGTTTTCTCTCCAGTTCAAAGCCGTGCGTCGCTCCAGGCTGGGTTTAGCTCCTCTGCACTGGCAGAAAAAAACATGAAGATGTGTGTATGTATTGCTGATATAACCACACCTGTTGCATCAAATAAAGCTCAATTGAATGATAATTCTGCATTTTATATATGTATTTTTTTTCTGTTTTAACCCTATGTTCAGATCTAAGAACGTGACTAAATACGAGTGATGTTCTGACTTTACGGGTTCATCCCAATCCACTGATAATCCGGGTCTTCAGTGACCACAGAGGCACAATCCAATTAACCTCTTACCAATCACATTAACCGTGTGCACAGCTTCACACCAGATTACTAACCGCTGCCAGTATGAAGCAGCGGTATTATCCACCTGTTGTAAGAGAAGTAATTCTAATCCAGTTTAGATTCATCTATGTTGTATAAATACAAAATGAAAGTGGTTCTAGTCTCTTTCTCATTGACCACCTGGGATTAAAGCTGTTATTGATTTGCTCAGAGGCTGAGGCAGGTTTCTGGAGGGTTATGCTAACCGGGCCTGATGGAACATCAGCAGACCAGTTGAGCTGGTACGTGTTGGTTTGAGGTCGTACAGCGCCTCCTAAAGTCCAAACGGCAAAACTGCAGGAAAACTTTTTTAATACAAGAACTTGAGTTGTTTTTTTATGATTATTCAGAAAGTGTTTGGTTTGTAAGCTCCTCCTAATATAGTGCCAAGAATGTCAGAATTATTTTACAAATATCTTCCTGACAGAACATGCTGAACATTTAAAAATGAATAAAGTCTGATGTGTATGTTACATATCACGTTTTTATACTTTTATGTTGAAAAAGAAAACATTTTTACAATAATATACACTACAGGTGGAGGCATGAAATGGACGACAGAAGTCTGATCTGAGTCTTGATGGGGGAGGGGTGTAAAAACACGCAGACGTGAACTCAGCCGTTTCACTGCAGCACTGTCCTCTTGACCACTTTCCCCTCTTTGTCGATGGCAAAGTTGTAATTCTTTGGATTGTCCAGCGCCGCCTCGATTCGCTGATCCAGGTTCTCCGAGGTGACAAAGTTCTTAGCCTCCTCCTGTTAGCATTGAAAACAAACATCACTCCAAGATTAACTGGAGTTTAATATTAGCTTTGTTTTGTTTATTTTTTCTCCTGGCTTATTGTTTACTTTACTGACTATAACCGAGGCTTGTGTATGTGAGAGATCTTTTTACCTGCAGCTTCAAAATCTCTTCCTCCTTCTGCCTGATGAACTCCTGTTGCTCCTGCTCCCGCTGAATGGCGGCTTCTAGTTTCTTCCTCTCAGCTTCCTCCTCTTCCTGTTGGATCCTCAGTACTCTAACATGACAGGATTGAACCGAGTCGTTGAACTGAAACAGACGGCATCCTAATCTTGAACCGTTTCTTTTCGGTCTTCCCTACCTGGCTTTCAGCAGCCGCAGGTTTTCCTGATTATTCCAGTCCATCAGGGAGCGATGCTCCTCCTCTTCCTGCCTCGCCCTCAGTTCAGCCTGGGCGCCCATCTGCTCCTGGTACTTTTTGCGCAGCACCTCCTCTTTGAAATCCATCCTGACAAATCAACACCATCATGTACTTTTTTTTTTTTAGGACTGTTTTTTTTTTTTTTTTTTTAATCTGACAGATATAAATAGTGATAATCTTGTAACTCTATTTCCTGTTGGGACTAAAACTACTGACTCAGTCAAATAACATGCAGGACATTTTTTTCTGTTGCACGTGCAATAGTTATTAAAAGTGGGGGGATCTGAAGCTGATTTTGCCAGATCTAAAAACGTAAGTTGTGTTGACAAAAAAAACCTGATTAGTGCGCTCCTAATGCATGTCAAAAGAGAAACCGACCCTTTTTCTAAAATACTGTTGGCCTTTACTGGCCTGTCAATTTACTAATCAGTAAACGGATTGACTACTGATCAGTAAATTGATAGGAAATAGGAGAGAGAAGGGAAAGACATACAGCGCAGGGACAGAGACCGAGAATCGAACCCGCAACAACCGCACCGAGGACAACAGGTTCTTCTAAATGTGTATATAAATTTGTAAAAAGACTCTTTTTTTCCCCCAAATTGAGTGTATTTTTAATGCAATACGCGAAATATAAGCACAAAATAACTGGTAAATTTGGTCTTCCTGCATTCATTTTAGGGTTAAAGTGACGGTCATTAACTTGGAATAACTGTTTCTGACCGAAACGTGACCCCTGACCTCCGGGTAAACGTACCGAAGCGCCCTCATGATGAGCTCGTACTCCGTGTATCTCTCCTTGAGCACCACCATCTCCACCGGGTCGACGGCTGAAGGCACTTTAATGCGTCCTTCTTTGGACTTGGCCACCGGGTCGGTCCGGGACTTTCGGCCCCGAACAGCCTCCACGAGCACGGCTCTCCTGGGCGCGAGGAGCCGGGCGGCCTGGACGCTCCGTCCCCCGAGGACCTGGAACATGTCGGTAGCTGTAAAGACCCAGTCAGCAACTGTTCCTGCTAATTTAAAGTGCCGCAGAGTTCAACGAGCAACAGCATTTAACATTGACAGGAAAGCGTTAGAGACGCAACATGGCAGCCATGTTTGTGCCCTATGACAAGCGGAAGTGATTAAAAGACGGATGTTTGTAAGTTCTTTCACTGCCACCTGTCGGTCATGCTGATGTATTGCGCTTCGTGGTGTTTAAAACTCGAGCAAGCTCTTTATGTTGAATATATTTATTTGTCGAATGTTTGCGGGCAAATGCGAACTTTTATTTTTATTCACCATTTTAGTGGAATGCATTTAAGCTGAAGTTCTTTTTATGTTAAGGAAAAAAGAAAAAAAAATACGAAACAATCATTTTTATCTTTACACTGACAGCATCATGTAAGTGTTTTGTGTAAATATTTGAGAAAATATCTCAGTAAAGTATTTTTGAAGAGGGAGTTTCATGTTACAAAAACAAACACTAATGCATTGTATGGCATCCTAGCTAACTGACAGGTTAGATACAAAGAAAGCAGATGTATGACAGAGAGTACATTTTAGTCCAAATTTGCTGATAAATGTCCAGACGTGTAAATTCTTAATGGTAACAAGTTGTTCTTTACTCATCATAACTTCTATGTTGTTGGGTGTTTATTTTTATTATTACTCATAGGGGGAAAAAATGGTGCTTTCTTCTTCTTTCAGGGAAACATCTCCTCCACTGTTACAATGCCAGTGCCTTGTGACAGCTGAAGGACTGTGCTGATGTTCTCAGTTCCCTAAGTGAAGTGAAGTACATCAAAAGTTGCTTACTCGTGCAGTCATATCGCTGCATCTGCAGCCAACTGTGCATTCTGTTTCTTTCCTCGGGATTTAGAGTTATTGTTAGAAGTTGTTTATGATGCTGCGGGCCATCTCTCAACTCAGTACAAATCGATAAGTGCTTTCGGTGTGTCGGTCCTTCACACTATAAGCGGGAAGAGACGCAAGTAGGATGCTGTATGTACAAATTTTGTTTGCCAAATTTCTCTCGCAAAGCACAATATTTGAGGAAATGTTTCTGGCATAAAACAGGAATCTCGTAATAAGTTTCTCGTGCCAGATAATCCAGTCAGGTGTCAAACAGAAGATGCACATGTCGCCTTTTATCTTCACAGTTTGGAATATGGCTAAACTTCAAATTAAACTTTAGGCTTGAATGCCCTGTAAGGATGTCTGAGTTATAAATTAAAACACAAATACACAGATGCAGGTCAGTTATGTGTTTATTCAGCTTGTTGTTGGTTGTTACAAGGACGAGGACACCGATCGTTATGGTGCCGACTTTGTACGGTTTTCACAGGTGTAGATCCGAAATCAACCGACAAAGAACACGGGGCTCCTGTAGATAGAGCTGTCATGTTGACATTTTTCTGGTTTTTAATGACTTTGTGGAGCAAATTTGGCACAAATCGTCTATGAGACAAACAATTCCTCAAGAGAAAACTCTCAAATATTTTATAGCATTTACGTGTCTGGAAGTTGGGTCGTTCATTATTCATCCAAAGAGCCAATTATCCAGTCACAAAGAGCAGATTCACCCAATTTTTGTAGTACCATCTTATAGAACAGAGTAGGTCGTGTGGTCGTCGGTTTAAAAGAAATGTTTAAAGTTACCGCCTCTAAATTATTACCGGAAAACCGGATGCAGGGCACTGCTTCGCTGATTGGTCGGGTTCCAGGTGGAAAAAGATTATGCGGCAGGTAAGATCCAAACACTGAGAGATCGACTGGATTTCTGTCCGCCTCCTTCACAAACAGCTGGTCAAATGTTCGGATACAGAGGGATCAAGAAAGTCCAGTGGCTAACCCTGCTGCTTGGACCTTAGCCTGCCTTAATGGAGAGGAACTCAGCCAAAGCAAAACTGCCTCCTGCTGTTGTTACATAACTAATGCAGTCCAGCCACTCTGTATTGGACAGGTCGCCGACTTCATGATGCGTGGTGTCAGGACGTGTGTAGAAGAAGGGGGACTTCTTATGGACCTCTTGTTTAGCACAAGGGCGCTGCCGTCTTGAGAGAGATGAGTTTCTGTTTTTGGTATGTTTCTTGGGAGAGTTGATTGATGAATGGTTGTTTCGGAGAGACTGAAGTTAGAGGGAAGGTGAGAGGGGGATAAAGAATGTTTGGGAAGAACATTTAAGGAAGAGAAAAGGGTGGGGGGGGGGCTGCGTTTCTGAGGATATCAGTGTTATGGTACGCAGACGACGTTCAGGTTTTAATTTAGAGCTGGAAGGGAAGGGTACGTCAGTCGAATCTCCTCCCCCTCCAAGAGTTTCCTGAAAGAGAAAAAAAAGACAAACAGAGGATATGCATCAGATAGAACATGGCGAGTGAGTTTGCTTACTTCGAGCAAACGAAACAGCGTCTCACCGGTACGCTGCGATTTCAATGTCAAGGGCCATCTTGACGTTGAGAAGGTCTTGGTAATCTCTCAGGTAGCGCGCCATCTCTTGCTTCGCCTCAGTAATGTCCTGCTCCACTTCACTTATCCTCACCTACAAGTAGAAAAAAAACACAGCTCCTCATCATCACAAATGACAGGAAAGTTGAAATATAGCATTCTGATTCAGACTCATTCTTACCTGGTATTTCTCCACCTCCTTGGCCTGTGTGTCCTCCAGATCCTCCAGTTGCTTGTTCAGGGAGTTGATGACATTCCGGAGAGCTTCGATCTCAGACGAACGAGACTGAAGCAGCCTCCGGTACTCCATGGTCTCTTCCCGGATGGCGTGGACAGCTTCGTTGTTCTTGCTGGCCATCTCTGCCACGCTCACAAACTTGCTCTTGTACCAGTCCTCGGCGGCCTGCATGTTCTTGTTGGCGAGCCGCTCGTACTGCGCCCGGATGTCCCGCAGGGCGGTGGAGAGGTCAGGCCTGGACAGCTCTACGTCGACGCTGATGTTTGCCACCTGCAGCTGGGCCTGGAGCTCCACTTGCTCTTCTGCAAAGACTTTCTTCAGGAAGACTATCTCGTCACACAGAGAGACCACGGTGGCCTCCGTGTCACAGTTGTAGAGGACTGCCCGACCCGCCTCCTCTCTGGCCCTCTGCAGGCCCTCCTCGGCATCCAGACGGCGCCTTGCCTCGTCTTCGTAGCGTTCCTTCATCTGCTCGTACACGTCTCGCAGGTAGTCCCTCTCTGCCTCCATCTGCATCTTCTCGTTGTTCTCCGAGTCGATCATGGCTCTCAAACTCCGAGCTTCCCCCTCGTAGAATGCCTGCAGCCGGGACGGGTCGTTCTGCCTCCTCCTCAGCGCGTCCAACTCGGCCAGCAGGGCTCGGTTCTGCAGCTCAAGGTGCCTCACCTTCTCGATGTAAGTGGCGAAGCGGTCGTTCAGGTCCACGAGCTGCTCCCTCTCCTGGGACCGCATTTCCAGCAGCTCGGTGTTGATGGAGCTCACCTGAACCAGATCCATCCTCTGCGAGCCGTCCGGCAGCAAAGAGGACGTCGTCTTCAGGATCCTCTTTCCGGACGGAGGAGCTCGGGGAGACGAGAACAGAGAGGATGACATGGAAGACTTGGTGGTAGGTCGGGAGCCTTTGTAACTGTCCCAAGGACATCGGTGGGAGAAGAAGGACTCGTAGCTCATGATGATTTTTTTTTTGTTGTGTTTTTTTTTTTAGGGTTTTAAGAAAAAGATGTATGTTTTAGTTTCGGAAGGTTTTTTTTTTTTATGTCCCCCTTGTTCTGCACACCATCGGTGAGGATGAGTGTGCGTTTTGCACTGCACCAGTTCAGTGATGCTGCAGATCCGGAGCCTTTATAGAGAGAGCCTGCTCCCCCCCTCCTGCTCCACAGAGAAACATCACTGGTGTCAGCATTTGCTAGACCAATAGAAAGCCTCTGCAGTGAAGAGAGAGGAGGTTTTCAGACTCTCTCTCTCAATCCCTCTCTCTCTCTGCAAGGCAGTGAGAGACGATGATCCTGAATTCTGCCTTTACGAGGACTTTGAAAACATTTAGCTCTCATTTACTGTAGATTTTTTTCTTGGTTATCATTTTGTTTTTGTTTTTCTGTTTCCTTCTGTCACTATGAGTAAATGAATCGAGCAACAGCAAATGTGAAAGCAGTGAACCATCCATCCATCTATCCATCCATCCATCCATTCATCCATCCATCCATCCATCCATCCATCCATCCATCCATCCATCCATTTTCTTACACCCTTGTAAGAGTCGGGAGGTGCTGATGCCTCTCCAGCGAACGTTCTGGGTGAGAGGCGGGGTCACCCTGGACAGGTCGCCAGTCTGTCGCAGGGCAACACAGAGACAGACAGGACAAACAACCATGCACACACACACACACACACACACACACACACACACACACACACACACACACACCTAGCGAGAAATTAGAGAAACCAATTTACCTGACAGTTATGTTTTTGGACTGTGAACTTCTGCCCCAATCTCAAGTCTTTTGCAGGATTTCTTTCTGTGTTGCCCTCTATGAAGTTCTGTCCATCTTTCCATCAACTCTGCCCAGCAGCTCTCTGAACTTCGCCAAAACAACCTCACAAGATAATACTGCCACCACCATGTTTCAAGGATTGTGCGGTCTGAAGGGTTTTCAACCAAGTCAGCCTGACTTGGTTGAAGCGAGACAGCCAAGCAGGGAAGCTTTTGGAAAATGACTTGCATGTAACTGTTTTCTTACAACAGTTGACTTTTGAATTCATATTCTGCCTCGTCTCTAAATGTGTTGTTAGAAGAGAGAACCCGATTCTTTTTTTCTTTAGATCTCAGATAACCTCTTTTCTGTTTATACGACCTCTGACTTCGTTGAGCGTTGCTGTGAATGCCCTTTCATGTTGCCTTTATGTCATCTGTTTCCCGGGTGTCCAGCTCTTATCCATTTGATCTAATTAGGTTGCAAACTGATGAGTCACTGAAGCTCTTCAGCTGTCCTGACTCCGCCAGCGCGTGGGACGCACGACTGATGAAGACGGCGCGAGCTGCACCTGCTGACACACAGAACTCCCCCTCTTCCCTGCTGTTCATTCATTCACCGAAGAGTCAAAGTGAACGCACAAATCATTGTTTGTTGGCGGAGAAGCAGCTATGACCCTCTATAGGAGCTCACAGATTTATCGGTGGGCACTTCCAGGCTGATGGACGTTGCCTGAACATGCTGTCAAAGTCGCTCTGTCTTTGCCGTGTTGCTCAGCAAAGCACTGACCTCTTGACGCTGAACCGGAAAATTGTTTATCAGTGCAGGTTTTGACCGATGCGGAGGAGCTTGTGCGCATCGCTAAGGTCGCCAAAAATCATCTGAGTAACAATTAGAACATTTTATATACTGAGATGTATAAACCGCAATGTGTAACTTTGTTCAGTATTGTACATTTTCTAAACCTGACAGGTTTTAATATTTTAGTCACTAAGGAGGCAGCAGGTGGCGCCGTCATACAAGACTTGTGCTGTGGGACTGAGGCAACAGTTCAATTCAAGACAATTCAGTTTCTGGTTCAGTTGTGTGACTGTAGAGAAAAACACATCAAAATTTAAAGAACTCAATACATTTCAGCCACTTTCACTTGATAATTTGTATGCCCATCTACCCCACAGCATGATACTACCCCTACTTTACTGGCTGAACTGGACAGACTCCTTTGAAAATTGCCAGCCAGCACAGGCTATTGATATAGATTGACAATGTGGTTTTTTGTGTTTTTGTCTGTTTGTTTTTTTACAAATAAAATCTCCCTAAAATAAAAAATGTCAGGGCAACAGACAAACAAACAAAGGCAGCTTGGTGTGAACTAATAAAAGCACTAAAAGACAAATAAAGTCTCACCTTCAACAGGATGCCTGCAGCTTTCCAGTAAGAGTAACGAGTCTTGAGTTTACAGGTACAACCCTAACAACACAGCAACCCCTTTATAAGAACTCGTGACCTAGGACCCTTCTTGTTGGTGAGCTTAGACTAAGAAAACGTCCTCCAGCTTGAAAGATCGTCAACCACAAAAGAAGAAGAAGAAACAAAACAAAGCTATCCAGCGACATGTCTTACAAAAATCTGACCATTTGTCATTTTTAGATTATTATTGAGCAGATAATTATTTTTTTAATTCCACAAGAAATAATAATTTTAAAAAAATGATGAAAATAAAACGTCAAGATGCTTTGAACGTGACCATCTTTTCCCGTATGATGAAAAGTTTGCACATCCCTGACTTTATATTCCAAAATAAACACGAGTCACCGTCGAGCCTAATCGCTGAGAGAAACGCGGATATGGGTCCAATCAAATTTGCACCCAAAAGCTTAAAAAAAAAAAAGCAATAAAAAAAATATTCTAAATAAAAAAAAAAAATAAAGCAAATACATTTGGTTACATTTACTTCCTCGTTTTTAATGGCAAATCGTTGTGCTGCGTGAGTTTTTGACAAAGCCCTTGTGCTTCAACATGCGATTGGTATTCCAATAAACAAATACACTCACGTTAAAGCCTGGCTTTCTCAAAGTGTTTGTGTGTGAAATCACATTATTGCATTAAAACATGAATTCATCTCAAGGCTTCTTAAATATCTTCAGCTGCAGCAATGTTGCTGTTGAAGCCTCTGACCACTAGGGGGCAGCCCTGCGCTGTTCATAAGGTGAGCTCTTCATGTTTGACCTCTATAAAAAAAAGCGCTCGGTTGGTTTCAGTCAAAGTGTGACGTAGTCAAAGCTTATCTGCAAATCACGTGTTTATTCAGAAGTTTCGAACAGTGAATATATTCCCCAGTGAACACATCAGGTAAAAATAAGTACATAAAACGTTTCTATTGACACTTTAAAGACTTTGGAATGTCAAGCTTTTCATCTCTAAAATTATTTATACATTTACAAGAATCCACAAATTTTTTTTTTCTCCACCCCACATTAAAAAAACAAACAAACAACAATTTTTCTTTCATTATTCTTGGACATAAAGGGGAACTGGTTTTGGGAGAAAAAAAATAAAATCGCATGTCATGTTAAATTTTATTTCCCCCTCTGTTGTACAATTAGCTTCAATTTGTAATCACTGCAACCCACATAGAATATAAGACATCCAACAATATAAACAGTCCAGAAAAATCACTTCGCGGTATAAGTATCGATATAAAAGTGTATTCCTTTGGTAGAAAAAGAGTTCATCTCAGGAAAATATGTGCTGAATGTAAGGAAGTGTTTGCATCAGACTCCTTACGTCCACAGACCAGTGGACAGACATTCACCTAGAGAGAGAGAGAGAGAGAGAGAGAGAGAGAGAGAGAGAGAGAGAGAGCTGCATATTCACTTCCGTTTGAGCTGGACTCATGCACAGGGTCGTCTGGTCGGACTTCACATGGCAGCATGGAAGTGGTCATTCACAGGTCGAGCTGGACACTTTGGTTCTTGTCTTTAGAGTGCTGGAGGGGGGAGAAGGTTGTGCGGGGGGACTGTGACGCACAATGCGTCCGGGAGTGAACTATGTGCTCAAACAGTTACAATATATAGACCAAAGCATTTCAGAGCAAACGTAGAAAAGATCTTAACTTCAGTGCAACTTCTTTTTTCTTCCTTCTTCTTTGTTTCCTTCCTCTTGCTTAAAATATCTTCAGTCTTTTGCCGAACGCTCTGGCCCCCTTGGGGACCCTCTGGCCCGCCTGGTCCTTGGAAAGCGGGCAGTACTTGATGGTGTGCGCGTTGTCGCCGTTGGCGCTGCAGAGAGGGCAGGTGTACGCCCGGAGGATCGGGCACAGGACCCGCCCGTCCGCCGTCTTCAGGATGTGGGTGCCGTAGACCTCCTCCGGCGCGCCGTTGTTCCGGCAGAAGACGCACACCTTCGGCTCCGGCTTGCCCCTCTGAGTCTGCTTGCGCCGCGGCTCGGCGGAGAACAGGTCGAAGGCGGCGAAGCCCCCGCCGTGTGAGGGGGACTCGCCGCCCCCCAGCGGCTCGTACGGTCTGAGGAGGGAGATGCGCTCCTTCAGGTCGTAGATGGAGATCGGCGGGGAGCCCGCGGGCGCCCCGCAGCAGCAGCAACAGCAGCAGCTGTCCAGGGCTCCGTCCGCGTCTCTGGCCTGGCCGGCCAGGCAGGAGCAAACCGGGGAGTCGTCCTCCAAACCCAGAGTGGCTTTCAGAGATTCGGTGATGGAGTTCGGGTTGCAGGTCGGGCTGTTGATCTTGCTTTTGGCGACAAGCGTAGACAACCCGAGGTAGTCGTTCCAGAAATTAAACGTGTAGTCGTAAGGTGAGCGCATGTCCAAGAAGTCCATCCTGTCGGAGCGGCGGGGTTTTAATGACGTCCACAGGAGAGAAGAAAGAGTTGGGATGCTGCGTTTGTGAGCATGAGGAGCTGCGAGGCGCTTCTTCTTCTCTGCTCTCTTGTTGAGTCTGGATTGCTGAGCGTGTTGGCTCTGATAAACTCTCCGGAATAAAGCAGGGGGGCGTGGCTTAGATCAAGCTGATTTACTCTGTGGCCCCCATAGGAGGGCCCACAAGACCACAACCATTCTGTAACAAGCCTCCCCTCTATGTGTTATCTCCCTGTAAGCAGTAGAAATCTGCTATTTTCTATTGTTTTTTTTGTTTTTTAACTGAATTTAACTTAAAGGGACAGTTCAAGAAAAACATCAAAGTATTTCAGCTTCAACACATTTATACTCAAGAGAAAGTAAAAACTAGAACACACTCAATAGTTAAAACGTATTTGATCTGGGATGCTGCATATTTTGGTATCGATTTGATATCGAGTTAATACAATGCCAGTATCGCCAAGACCGATACCAATACCGATACCGATGCTTCTTATTATTATTCATTGCGATATATCCTCACACTTTTGACCTCTTGGTGTTTTTGTCATTCCTACCCCTGAATTGCTTTAAGAGCCAGGACAGAATTTGGACAAAGTTTTTGTCAACAAAATGTTTTAACAAACATATTATATTGATAATAGAAAAACGAAACAAATGTGGATTTTCTTTTTCACTGAGTAAAAAAAGTGCAAAAAGTTATAATTTGACAGCAAATCAAAACAAAATAATTTTTGAGGTAGAGTTGAGAAACTACAAAAAAAAAAAAAAAAAAAAAAAAAAAGACCGCATTTCAAGAGGAAATTGGATCCTAAGCTGATATCAATGGGGTATCAATATTATCAGAGTCTTGGATCAATCTGCGCAGCTTTAGTATAAAAAAATGATGCTTCAGTACTGAGCAGCTGATCATAAAATCTGATTTAGCATATTAAGATGTCATCAGAAAACAAATAAAGATATAAAATTAAGAGCAAATTGTGTTTCTTGAGAACAGTGAACAGGGTAAAGTACTTTCAGTGACAGTATGTGGTGTTTACTGTAAATTCACTTATCCTCCACATAGAAAATATGAACACAAAGCTTGTGTGTGCAAACAAGATGTCTCACTTTTCCATAAACTGTGGGCGTATATCTGCATCTGGTTATAATTTGTTTTCATGCAGTGAAGTTACTTGCAGCAGGTAGAGCATGCAGAAATTTTACTCAGGTAAAATAAGCAATACTTGCTGAGATTATTACTGAGGTAAAGTAAGAGTACAACATAACAAAACGGCTAAGAAAAGTATTTCTTATGTCTGAAAAGTTACTCAAGTAAATGTAACTGTTTAAATGTAAGTGGTTCCTACGCGCCTCTCGACACCATTATGCTTCATTAACCTTTCAAAGGTCATGAGTAACATGTTAAACAGTTATTCACACAAAAAGCTGATGATTATTTACACAGGAAATTAAAATTGGAGGCAGCGCAGCGCCAATTATCCTCCTGCAAGAAACTCAGACTGAGGACGGAAGAGGCGACGGGAGAATTCGCTTGCATTACATTAACTCTGGTCGTGTGTTTTGCCGTTTCTGAGAAGTGTTTAATTTTGAATGCAATTTTATCAAATCAGTGTCAAAATAAGACTAACAGTGCCATCTAACAATTTGGATAATTAAAGGAAGATGTTGAATTTAAAGAAGTGTCCGCACCGCATCGCCAGGGAACATTTTTGAAAAATTTAGCTCACAGAGATGTTAAGCATATACAAAATCTTTTCAACCATTCCTCTTTCACTTATGAATGAGTCATTCCGCGTGAAGCATCAGAGTCCATGGCTTTGTGCCACAGCCAGCCTTCCTCTTGCCCCATTGTCTCATCTCCACAGCGGGCCGTTTAACTTCATTAATATGCATTAAAACGGAGCGGGACGCATCTGTGTTTGTCAGTCAGACGGGGCCCGGTTAGACAGGCTCACAAAACATAACAAAAAATGAGAAAAAAAAAAAAAAGGGAGTTTGATCATTGACCCGAAGGCTATGAGACAGAGAGCTGTACTCGAAAAAGTGCTTAAAATTTGACATTTTCAAAACGTAGATTCAAAATGAAAGGCATTTTATTCGTGGTTGTTGGCACACGTTTCACAAAATGCCACAAAGTAAGAATAGTTCACCGAAATTGATGGTGAAAAAAAACGTCAGCAAAGACGAGCAGCATCGAAAGTTAGCGTCTAAAAAATTAGCGTCTAAAAAATTAGCGTCTAAAAATGAGCATATCTGCAAACGAGTTTCCTGACGCTCAAGCTCTCATCCAGGCTAGAAGGAGCCTGGAAGGAGATCGTGTCTTGCAGGAAATCACGCCAGCGGCTGTGTATGAATACATTTTCTTCAGAACATGCCACGTGGGCCATTTTCAAGGTCACAGAGGAAATCATGAGAGAGCATTTAAAAGATGAATGGCTGCCATATCAAAAAGGGTAAATCGCGTAGTGGGGGGGGGGGAGGCCGCCATGACTGGAAAATACATTTTAGAAACAGAAAAAAGTAAATAAATAAATATCTGTTCAGTGACAACAAAGAAGGTACGGAGAGGGAAAATGGAAAGTATTTAGCCGTACGGCGAAGAGTTGAATGGAAAATGTCAACAAGTTGAAAACGGGTCAGAAGCAGCTGAATGGTTTTCTGCCACGAGAGTCGAGGCAACGTACGAGCTGCATTGGTGCAGAAAGAAAAGCAAAAGCAGTTTAAAAGGTGACTACCTCTCCTGATAAAGAGAACAGAGTGCGTTTGCAGTTTTGGGGAACTTGATAGATTACCCCTAAAGGTAAATAATAATAAAGGGAAATAAAGCGGAGTAGAGAAAATGAATTCAAGACGCAGAGGAAAAAAAAGAACTGTTTTTATTTTTTTTGAACGAGCAACAAAAGGAGCAGGTTTTTCCACAGAGTTTACAACCACAAACATATATATTCTGTTTTCTATATGATCAACAAACACCAAGTTGTCGTGAAAAGGAAGGGAGTCTGTTCATAGGACCCATAAAAACACATCATCCTCATAAAATAGTGAGGCTTAGTGGTGGCAGCATCATCCTGTGGGGTTTTCTTTCGGGAAACTGGAAATCTGAAGAGTATTTTTATCAGTATTCATGCATTATTATTGTCAAACTACAGCCTAGACTTAAAAACTGATGTTAATGAGAACACTGCTCCATCTGAGTGAGATAGATCTGGTTTTTGCAAGTTAAATGAGCAAATAAAATCAATCTGTAAAGGTGCAAAACTAATCGAAACACACCTGAAAGATTTACTGGACTGTCTGCGTAGATTTTTATTTGTGAAATCTTCAAATAAGGGCTCTACTTTCCGTTGATCTTTGGGATGAAATTCCTTTAAAAACAGATTCACCCAAGAAATAAGGCTGGATTTCTGAGGCATTCTAGGTTGTCTGTGAGCAGCACTGTGACTTAATTGGTTAAATTGTAGAGCAGTAGGAGAAGAAAGAGAGCAGCCCTAAGCCTAGCATAACCACAGAGACAGCAGAGCCAGGCATATCACGTGTTACATCTT